>JASEVX010000001.1:124159481-124217045 GCA_031761405.1 Serripes groenlandicus | reverse complement strand
TCTGTCTGTCTGTCTGTCTGTCTCTGTCGCTGTGTGTCTGTCTGTCTCTGTCTCTCTGTACATAAAGGTAAGGTCCGTCCTTTTGCTGTTACCAATATGTATAAAAACGTGAAGTTTGGCAAAGAGAACCCCTCCATTTGAAGAAATATAAATTTCAACTTGTTACCACTACTTAAGAGTAATTTGGTTGTAATACAATCAGCAAGCAAAGTTACAAAGGGATGTTGCGGCATGAATTAAGCTCGCTGAGGTACATAGCTAATCTGATAACTGGTCCTATTTATATTGTACTAACAATATAAAGAAAGGAGCACTCCAAATATAATAAACAAGAGATTGTCTCTACAGTTTCTACTAGATTCTTCATCACAAGAGTTAGTTTTAATCATAGGACTCAGAAAACAAAATCATATTTTTTTCCATCAATTCCTCAACAAAATTGACGAGTTGACGAATTGACGAATCTCTTCTGAATGACTGATGGCCATGACATTTGAAATAAAATCTAATTTGCATGCAATACGTCCAGATACATTATCTAAAGGAAATAAATAAAGTTTTCAGAAAAATATTTTTTTCTTCAATTTCGTCAACAAAACGAATTGACGAACTTGAAGAAGCTCTTCTGAATGACTGATGGCCATGAATTTTAAAATAGGGCCTAATGACAAGTTGACGATTTGATGAAGCTCTTCTGATTGACTAATCGCCATGAAACATGAAAAATGGCCTTTATTGACAAGTTGACGAATTGACGTACTTGAAGAAGCTCTTCTGATAGACTGATCGCCATGAAACATGAAATAGGGCCTAATTTGCATTCAATACGTCCAGATACTTATCTAAAGGAAAGAAATAAAGTTTTTAGAAAAATATTTTTTTCGTCAATTTCGTCAACTTTATTGACAAGTTGACGAATTGACGAACTTGAAGAAGCTCTTCTGATTGACTGATCGCCATGAAACATGAACTAGGGCCCTAATTTGCATTCAATACGTCCAGATACTTATCTAAAGGAAAGAAATAAAGTTTTTAGAAAAATATTGTTTTCGTCAATTTCGTCAACTTTATTGACAAGTTGACGAATTGACGTACTTGAAGAAGCTCTTTTGAATGAATGATGGCCATGAAACATAAAATAGGGCCTAATTTGCATTTAATACGTCCAGATACATTATCTAAAGGAAAGCAATCAAGTTTTTAGAAAAATATTTTTTTTCGTTAATTTCGTCAACTAAATTGACGAGTTGACGAACTTGACGAAAGCTCCTCTGATTGACTGAGATCCATGAAACATGAAATGGGGCCTAATTTGCATTTAATACATCCAGATACATTATCTTAAAGAAAGAAATAAAGTTTTTAGAAAAAATGTCACAGTTCGTCACTCGTTAACCTAACTTCACGGACCTAAAAAATGTCACTGTTCGTCACTCGTCAACCTAACTTCACGGACCTTATTTCATTAAAATGGTACTCAGAAATATATACATATATATTCTTTCACATACAAATATAAAAACAAATGTGTATGTTATAGAATGTATAACAATTGTTATATCGTTGCTAATCATTTAAAAAGTAAGTGTAATTAGATAATATTTCTTTTTGATCTGTTTAAAAAAAGTAATGATCAGGTTAATTTCAATTTGTGCTATTTATGAGTGTGTCTGAAAACTTGAACAAAATGCTTCGCCGACGCGCTTACATATAGCAAATAAAAGTACAATAAAGTGTGAGCACTGGCACCGGAGTAACAAACTGACATATGCAACATCCAATTATCTTAAATATACCGCACTTACATGAAATGCACAAAACATCCGTAAAATATCAGAAAAGGAAGAAAGAGTTAAATGCTGTTCTTTTATTGAGCCAGCATCTGAATTTACATATATGACAATTATAAAGATATAGTCTCTAAACTTGTATTATATGAATACCTGCGTAACGTGTAGCATGCATGAACAAAATAGTCTTCATTCACCACGTGCCCCATGCAGAGGCATTTTGACGCATCTGCAGCAGACTACTTTTGAAAACACTGTTACAACAGCTGATATTCAGTAATATCTATTTTCCAGAATGTTTTCAACTCCATTAAACCGTTATACTGTCACTAATAGAGATTTTAAATACATTTGTCAATAACATTTCAAATTGTCGGTTGCATATTTGTTATAAGAGGGAAAGGGGTAAATTGAACAACGTATTTCTGTTTTAATGACATCTGTCACTTTAATAGTCGTAAATCAGACGAACGAACTGATAAAATTATCAAGAGGGTCGCTTTTAATCCAAAGCAAAGTCCGTCAGAAGGGATTTTTTCCGTGAAGAAGGTGTGCTATTTCTTTCCATGAAAAACTCTAGTTTCGATTTGCAATCATTTAAACGATCGATTTCACTACACTTAGCCCGTAGAGTCAATAGTTTCAATACAGACGAACTAAAAATATTCGTTTCAGCAGACGACAGATCTAGAATATATCTTGCATAACATAAAACGAGTTATTTCTTAAAATACCCTTAGCTTTTTTAATCATAACATTATTTTGTTGTGTTTTGGAAAATTTCTCATGAGTATAGATATATACGTACTCATTCAACACTTTCCCACATATGAAAAATCTGCAGCAGACAATTTTGAAATTATCTGGGGACAAATATGGAATATCTCTATAATATATTTTAAATATTGAATAGAGTTGAAAATATTGTGGCAGAAGGAGAAATTGTTCGTTTTGAACAATTCTTACTTTTGCCACAATGTTTTCAAAAATTCGTCTGCTGGAGAGGCGTCAGAAAGCGTCTATATGTGGGTAAGGGTTAATATCGAGGCTCAGGGTTGTATTCAGACTGTCCCATCACAGCGAATACCAGCTGTGATTTTATATTATTATACCTCACTTGACTTTGTAATGTTAAATTCTCATATACTCACCATGGGCAATTTCTTACTGTCTCATGCTAACATTACGTTTTTGACCGGTTAACAGTATACTGTTACATGGCACGCGCGTTAAAATGTTGGTTATGCACGTGCATGACGTCACTTCAAACAATAACGTCACCGTTTAGACGCGCGTGCCATGTAACAGTATACTGTTAACCGGTATATTCATATGTGTGTGTTACATTGTAGAATATCTACCCATGTTCACCTCCCCTACACAGGTACAGAATAAATTGAATATACATGCAATTTTGTTCGGTATAATAAAATAAATATTGCATGGCTTCCAGTGTGACAGTACATATTGTCAACATTCGGGTAGATACTGTTAACCTCGGCTTCGCCTCGGGTAACAGTATTTTCCTCATGTTGACAATATGTATTATTATACCTCACGTGACTTTGTAATGTTAAATTCTCATATACTCACCATGGGCAATTTCTTACTGTCTCATGCTAACATTACGTTTTTGACCGGTTAACATTTTACTGTTACATGGCACGCGCGTTAAAGTGTTGGTTATGCACGTGCACGACTTCACTTCAAACAATGACGTCACCGTTTAGACGCGCGTGCCATGTAACAGTATACTGTTAACCGGTATATTCATATGTGTGTGTGTGTTACATTGTAGTAGATCTACCCATTCACTCCCCTACACAGGTACAGAATAAATTGAATAAACATGTAATTTTGTTCGGTATAATAAAATAAATATTGCATGGCTTCCAGTGTGACAGTACATATTGTCAACATTCGGGTAGATACTGTTAACCTCGGCTTTGCCTCGGGTAACAGTATTTTCCTCATGTTGACAATATGTATTATTATACCTCACGTGACTTTGTAATGTTAAATTCTCATATACTCACCATGGGCAATTTCTTACTGTCTCATGCCAACATTACGTTTTTGACCGGTTAACATTATACTGTTACATGGCACGCGCGTTAAAATGTTGGTTATGCACGTGCATGAAGTCATTAAAAAAAAATAACGTTATCTTTTAGACGCGCGTGCCATGTAACAGTGATATGATTGAAAACCATCTATATCAAGGTTTAAATGTGTATTTCCAGATAACCACGTTTCAGCGACGTTGGTAGAGTGGTTGACCTTAATGAATGTGAGGAATTTCAAAGGTTCGTTCAAGATGAACAAGCAAAGGAACGAGAACGGAGACAGAGAGGTCGTGAGGCTGAGAGAGAGAAAGTAACAAAGTAGCTTTTGCGTGGCCTGAATTATATACGGTCAGTCAGTGCAGATTGATCACGTATGTTTTAAAGCTTATCGCAGGGTAGTCAGGTATACCAGTGTTTGTTAAGTTATTATCATATCCATATTTGAGATTAGAAATTAAGCATATTAGACAGTTGTTTCATGTAAATCGGTTGAGAATTAAGAAATGGGTAATGTACGATAAACAATGTTGCTATTTTACTTGGCCGATAAATGCATTGACAATGAGGGTGTGGCTCACTAAGTTGCGAGCTGCACGTTAAATTTGCTTGTTAACCTGAGGTCCAGGTTTGTACTATAAAAGTAACTCAAACATTGAACATGACCGTCAGTATTAGAAAAGTCGCCAGACGGTTTCACTCGCTGTGGCTTGAGCTTATATGATGTGACCATGATGGGTATGTTAAAATCTTATTTATTGTTTAAGAATTTTTCTGAGCTTAATTAAAATGGAATCTTGCAACTTAAAATCGTGTTATGTAAAGACCGGGATTGAGATGTTTTGTATGTAATCGATTGTTTAGAGAATTACTGAGACCATGTGTCCGTCTGCTTTCGGTGAAAATATATTTGAATGTAAAGGATAGAATGAAAGTAGGAAAAATTTAAAAAGATAGTATTTTGGAGAAGCGATGCATAGTGATGTGTGTTTATCATGGGATTGTAGGGTTTTAAGTGTACTTAACATTCTTGATTTAATTATAAGAATGGGTTATTAGTTATATTTTAGCCGTTTGATGTATATGGCTAGTTGCTATGATAATAGCCAGAAGAGCGATGTTCCGAACGTAGACGTTTGCCAAACGTAAATTGTATTTATGACGTAGTCCACAACTCCAGAAGAAGACGTAACGGGAGACATTAGGAGGAGTATCGTCATAGGCCGAGTCGGAGGATATTCGACGTAGTGTTTTAGATACCAGCGTAACTGTGAGAAGTCGGGAAAGTGGTATAGTTTTTTCTTAATAACAATTATCAAGATGTCAGTCAGACAATAAACTAGTCAGTTAACAGGTGATTAGTTATTTTCAGTAACGTTAATAGGATCCACTGACAGTAGTGATGGGACAGGTGAAATGATTTGGGGAGGGAGTTCTGGGTGAGAGCGCGAGTATGAGAGTGTTTTAATATTATTGCATTCCCTTTTTTTTAACAAAGAAATTGTTTTGTGTAAACTTGTATTTTATGTAAATTAAATAAGTGTTATATTCTTATTTAATTATAATTGTGTGAGACATTGGTGCAGAGGTAGAGCGTCGGCTTCTCCTATCTAAGGTCCCTGGTTCGAGTCCCGTGATGAGCTTGTCCTGACTTTGGGATTTTTCCACACAAACGGCGCGAGTACTGGTTAAGTCTCCAGGAAGCAGACATCGAGCGTGATTAATATAAGGTGAAAGCTTGTTTCGCAATCGATGTAAAATAAATAATGTTTATTTAAAGAAAAATTCCACTTTAGTGATTTGCCGGCCCTTGACCATCTTGCGTCAGTTTAATAATGTAACGGGAACGGGGTATAGGTATAAATATCTCTTCTACAGCCTTGCTGTGGAAGCCGGCTTTTACAGTGATTTTGGTAGAGTGGTTGACCTTTTCTTAAAGTTAAGCAAAGTTCACCGCGGTTAGTGCATGGATGGGTGATCCGGTACACGTTACAAATGGTGGGAATTTGGGTAGACATCACCATCATCCCCCGGACCCCGGTGGTGCCCAGTGATGTTACATAGACACCGCCCTGGTGTACTGTTTGTGTACAGCTTTGTGACTTCGGGTCGAAGTCAAGAGAAAAGAGGGAGAAATGTAACGGAACGGGGTATAGGTATAAATATCACTTCTACAGCCTTGCTGTGGACGCCGGCTTTTATAGCGACGTTGGTAGAGTGGTTGACCTATTCTTAAAGTTAAGCAACGTTCATCGCGGTTAGTGCCTGGATGGGTGACCCGCGATGGCTTAACTACGGTACACGTTACAATAGTATCAACAAAATCGGGATCACACAGATTACGGATAAGTCCATTAACATTCCGGGATAGGAAATTCAAATACTTCTCTTAATCAGTGTGGTCGACTACTTTCCATCAATGCATTTATGTTGAAGAACGTTATCAATATAAAGTTTGTTGTTGAATATTAAGGTGATTTTGCCTTTATCTTTGGCTGTCTTGGCGAATGGTAGTAGAGCCTTTCTAGCTTCACGTAGAAGTTGGTCCTGCTGTGGACCTATACCCTTATCTAGCTGGTCTTGCTTACTTTTCACATGCCGAGCCCCGGTTGCTCAGTCGGTAGCGACGCGGGCTGTCAATCCAGGGGTTGTGAGTTCGAATCCCGGCTCGGCCAACTTTCTTTCCGAGGATTGACAAAAGTCAATGCGACATGCGTCATTCGTCTTCCACCAATGGGCTAAGTCTATGTGGAAAAGCAGCCAGTTGCTTGGGAAGATTATTGTGAGGAGTACTGGTGTGAGAAAACCAGGAAATGCATGAGTAGGTGAACTTGCCGCCGTGATAAAACTGAGAAATTGTTAAAAACGGCGTTAAACCCCAATCAATCAATCAATTACTTTTAACATGCCTCTCAAACGATTTCGCACGGATTGGCTCCCTCTCTACGTGTTTATGAAATCTTACCACTATATGTCGTGGCTTGTGTGCTGAATTAGATCCGAGGCGGTGTGCACTGTCGAACATGATATTGGACAGATCGATGTCACATACATTTTGGATGATGTCCTTCACCAGATTCTTACACGACTCTTTGATTCCGGGGGTATTTGTTTCGGGAATACCATAGACGATAACGTTTCCTGTCATTGAGCGGGATTCTAGATCTATCATCTTTGTGAGATTTTTTTCTTCATATTGTTGGTCGTACTGTTTTGATTGGTTGTGTGGGTTTGGGTTTTAATATCAGTTTTCTGATTTGCATACTCTTTTCTGGTGAATTTACAGCTGTTTATAAATGATTGTTCCCTAGTTTCAACATTGCCAAACTTCGACTCTATTTCGTTAATTTTGATGCTGATCCATGTTACAGTTTTATCAATTTGTTTAATGCGGGGAATAGTGTCCTTGGTGTTCCTAATATCTTTCATCTTATTGAGTGCCCATTCCGACGGTTGCGTCTTGAGCAATGACGAGGCGTTTGTTGGTTGGGGGTGTTGACATATAGAAGAGATTCGGAAGGACCTGGTTGCTTGCAATTGGCGATGTGCTAAGCGTTGTATTAAGTTGGATTCATAAGTGCTGATACGTAGTTTTCACTATGAAGGAAATGGTCACAAGTGTTTTTGTTAACTTTAGTAGTGCTTATGTTTGTATTTGACTCACTTGTCTTGACTGTTGTTTCTGTTGAATCCAACCCGGTTCTACTGGTTTTCAGATAATGGCTGTCTTCTACTGATGTTGAAACGTCAGCTTTTTCCCCTTTTCCACGGTTTCCTTTCTTCTTTTGGCTTTTTGTCCCACCAGTGGCTGTATCATCCTTTTACAAACCTATAGTCATGGCCCCAAAATTCTCATAAATGGAGAATAAATCTTTTTCTTAACTTTGTATTAGAGCTGGTTTATTTCGAGTGTCCATTATCACGCATGCGCAACAGTTGTTCATAATCTTTCACCAATATTTAAGTACTCTTCCTTACATATAACAGATAATGGGTATCACCCCCAGCTCCCCACCTCACCTTATACGGCCATATTGGTTGTTTGTTAACGAACACCAAGAGTGGCTTCACAGAACCTGTTATGGAGTTTATCGATTTGTTTATAGTCATAGGTACCCTAAACCTCTGCAATGAGCAGTACATGATAATTGTAGGCTCTGAGTGCCTGATCAGGTTAACCTTTGACAGCATGTTTCATTGATCTTCTATAGTGAAAAGTTACCCCTAGATTATTAACAGACCATTCAAAATTATTGTTACTTTTTCTTTTATCAAAAATACAGATATTTTTTGACATTTTTGTTCAACCCCCATTTTGAAGAATAGTTTGCTATCAAATCTAATTGAGCTTGTAAACTAATAGGATTAGTAGTAAACTGAGCAATATCATCCGCAAATAATAACAAGTTACCCCTAGATTATTAACAGACCATTCAAAATTATTGTTACTTTTTCTTTTATCAAAAATACAGATATTTTTTGACATTTTTGTTCAACCCCCATTTTGAAGAATAGTTTGCTATCAAATCTAATTGAGCTTGTAAACTAATAAGATTAGTAGTAAACTGAGCAATATCATCCGCAAATAATAACAGGTACATAGATAAGAAGTTTTAGTCATTCTCTGTCAAATTGCTAATATCTATAGTATTGCCTATGTCATTAACAAAAAGAATGAAAAACATGGTAAAAGGGTCTCGCCTTGTTTTAATTAAAGCGCGACATCAAAAAGATCCGAAACAGTAACTCTAGACGCCAATTTCACACATGATTAGACATTTTTATGAAAAGATTTTAGAATACTAATCACTTTGGTACTAAATACATATTTTATGAGTTTAATCTATAGGGTATCTCTTATCACCGTGACCGCCTCGGTGTTGTTGTGGTATATCGTCCGCCTTGGAGGTCGCGGGTTCAATCCCCGGCCGGGTCATACCAAATATTTCATAAAAATGGTAGTAATGGCTGCTCGGGATTGCTGGGTTAGCAAACTGACTGGCTGGTGATAAATGGACCAGCAGTACTGTTAACTTACCCAGGAAACGCCGTGATATAACTGAACATTGTTGAAAGCGGCGTTAAACACCAAACGATCAATTTAATCACCGTATCGAAAGCTATCTGATAATCAATAAACGCGCAATATACCTTATACTTCCTTTTCAAACTATTATGAATTATGGCATGTAGTAGATATACACAATCAATTCTACTATGGTTATCTCAAAAACCAAATTGCGATTCAATAAAAACTCGTACCGATTCACACCATTCGTTAATTCTATTTCTTAATAACAGGACGTCATACAGCAGATAACATTGTGGGAAAGGGAGGAATGACAATTTAAAACAATTATCTCAAGAGTCGTCTGTTTAAGACGCGTCAATACACGTCTGCATTTTGACAAATGGTCAGGTTTAACAAGACTCAAGAGTAATGGAATTAATGATAATGTTTCCAATAACAAACAACAAGTTCTACATTATATAATAGTTGTTAATGGTGTATTATCTATATTTCGATCAAGTCAACTGTTACAAAAATAAACAAAAAGTATTGTTAACCCTACTCCATGGTTCAATTAATATTAAAATGTTGAAAAGTGTTTTAAACAAAATGAACATATTTACAATATGTTTTAATTCAATTGGTAGTATTGTATTAACCCTTTACCACATACGTCAAACCTGCAGCATACGACTTTGAAAACATGGTGACAAAATCCTGAAAATCTCCATATAAGAAAGCTTCATTGTTAAATAACGTTGTAAACATTGTGGTCAAAGGATCAATTTCACCTTTGGCCACACTGTTTTCAAAAGTCGTCTGCTGCAAATGAGTCGGAATGCGTCTGCAAGTGGGAAAGGGTTAAATACATTTATAACTATTGTTAGGATAATGGATACAAAGGCGTAAAACATTTATGAAGAAATAAAACATTTGCCCTTACAATGCTAAAACCATATATCATTAAAATAAAATCTGATGAATATATATTTTTCACCGTGGAGAAAACAAAATAGTGGTCTCTTAATGTTTTTAGCATGCACATTCTTAACATTTTGAATTTCCAGTTTCATTAGTAATATGTACACATAAATTAAAACAAGAGCGTTCTACGGAATATATTTGTCACCTGCAAAGGATGAATAAGAAGGGGGAAATTTAAAAGCCAAACATTCTTAAAGAGGGAATAGCTTTGAGAATATGCATGATAAAGTTATGGATATTATGCACTGAGAAATTGGCCGAACAAGAAACATTGAAAAAGAGAAATAACTTTAAAATATGTTAGTTACAGCTCTGGTTATTGGACACTATACATCTGCTGTTCACATGCTTACAAAAAACTAAGTCAAAAGTTAATGCATTTGAAAATAATTTTGAAACCGCTGAATAAGGGAGATCATTAGCAAAATATCTTCGCCTTAAATGAAATATTTTAAAAACGGGAGGTAACTTAAGAAATAGGCACCCCATAGTAATGATTCATATGCATTACACTATTGCAGGTCAAACGCTAGCTACACACTTTGAAGTTGACACATTGTAAAATAAGTAAGAAATGTCAGAAAAATAGATATATTGTACCTTGTACATCTGAATGTCAAAACCTGTCTACAAATCAAGTTTGAATGTGATGCATTTAAACATAAGTGTGAAAATGACTGAGTTATGCGAATTACTAACAACATTGGCAGGCTAGAGGTTTTTGCATCTTGCGTTGTTCCATTCTTCTGATCATAATGTACAAGTGTTGCATGCTTGAAATCAATCCACACAACAGAAACAAAGTTATGCAAACCATGATGGACGGACATACCATGGAGAAGTGATTTCTAAGTGTTTCACTGACTAACAAACATGTGATATGAAAAAGAAGTATACCGATTTAGAAGCGGATTTAATTTTCAATTAAAAACAAATCGTTTATGCTTGCTACAAACGACATTTAAAAATGCAACTTGCATATCTCCAGAATGTCCACTCTTTTCTGGGGATGTTTCCAATTTTACAAGAGTCTAAAGAGCCATATGTAAGGTAATTAGAGATTACTTGCGGTTACTGATTATCTGATTGACTAATGTCTAACAACGTGTTTATATAAAGTCTCCAGGCGCTACGTAGATAACTAATCTGAAGGTGACAGGTATACACTTCTCACTAATCTCTGTATTGTTGCCCTGCATAAATGCCTTAAGCGTCTGTTCTCCTAGTTTTGAAATCTCCGCGGAATCTCCCTCCCCGGTTATCTTCCACACCTTTTTGAGTTCGGCCTTGACCTTCATTATTTCCGGCGATGCGTTGCCACCATCTTTAAGAACACCAAACAGCGAAGACCTCAGAATCGAACTTTCATCTTTCTTTGTAAGAAGATTGTCGAGTGCCTTTTCCAGTGATCCAAATTTAAGATGTCCAATACGTTTCTTTTTTTCCTTCTGTTAGTGAAGATACATAAATAATTATTAAGAGGAATGATTTGTATCCCTTTCCCTGATACAAAACGGCGTTCGACTCACCTTCATTAGACGAATATCAGCCGTGCCGATTTGTCATCGTGCATGATTTGAGACCAAGCGTCGCGGAACCAATTCTAACTATTTAGCTACATGTATGTTAACGTAGTTTACTACTGGTATGCAACCCAGGGGATGGGAAGTACATGATATATCTGGAATAATGTTGTGTTGAAAACGGTGTTAAACCACATTAAAGAAACAAACAACAAGGCTGAGCTGTTCTGTAATGTTAAACTCTTATTAACAATTGTACGGTTTCCAATCATCAATTTACACGGTGTCTAAATATATCTTTGTTCTGCAATGTTCGAATTCAGAATTGTTCTAAATAATTTAAACCCGGATAGCTTCAAGCCTTTTCCACATGTATTTGGATGCATCTGCAGCAGACGACTTTTGAAAATATTGTGGCAAAAGGACAAAATGCTCCTTTTGAGTAAATTCTTCTTTTACCACATTGTTTACTTTTCCTATTTGAATGAAACTTTCTTATTTCCAAGCAAAGTCTGTTGTTCTTTCTTTGTATTTTGAAAAGATTTGAAAGCTGTACTACCGTGATTGTTTCTTGCGCTCCAACAAAAATGGCAATGAGGATATTGAGAACGACCACGGTAAAGATTGCCACGTACGCACAGATGTACACACGGGAAAACCACCATAGTGTGTCAGTTCCACTCTTTGTATGTTCCACATTGGCGAGCGTAGCAAATATTTCATCTCCATTACTGATTGAAAACAAGGTTTCAATGGTAGCTGAAGCTGTTGCGAACTGAAAAGGTTGAAGGACAAATGAGCGACGTCACGCATAAACTGACTTTCTAAGGTTCTCATACTTATGACAGTTATGGTATTACTGTATACATACTCGTAAGGTCGGCTTTCTAGTTATAGAGTTCTTCGAAAAGGTCCAAGATGCTTGTTGGACTAGATGAGGAACAGGAAATATCCTACTCAGACTGCCATGGATGGAAGTTTAATAATAGTATTTTCAGGTCTCAAAGTCCCGATTGCGGTTCTTTGGTTTGTATATGGAAAAATAAATATTTTTCGAAAAGCAGATAGCAGATGATATCGGTAGCAGATGATATTTCAAAAAACAATTTCTCCTTTTCGAACAACTTCTATTAACGCCAGGCGACCAAAAGAAATCCTTCCTTTTTTTCTCTCATTTGAATAAAACAATTGTCTTATGGTGTTTTTAAAGCAGTAGACTACATAAATATCTTATCAAGTAAACGACAAACGGTAGATTAAAATAGATATCGAACGCAAAGCTACAGTCTCTCAAGTATTCATTGTTTCCTAAACACCATTGCGAATATGTTGTATAGCTTTAATTTCTCAGGACAAATAATTCGGCATGCATTCTTGCGTTTATTGTAAACATTTCATGAATAAATAACGCATTTAATAATACAAAACGGAATATATGATATATCGAAGGATTACTCGAACATATCGATAACTCAAATTAATTTATGGCTCCCTTTCGAGTTCGAGTTCTCGCGAGTCCACTGTACATGTATATGTAGACAGTCTTCACATTTGCTGTTCCCAATACGGTCTATTTAGAAAGAATGACAATTGGATAATTTTATGGCGAACTGTACATATTTTGGTATTAATGGCTATACACATGCAGATCTACGCATGTCACAACTGTTCGATAACAAGTAAGGCTGCATAAATAAACGACCACGTGTTGTGATTACCTTGACATGGTATGGTCCAAGAACAACATATCCGCAAAGGAAAAACCCGATAAATAACAAAGTGATGCATATCAAATATGCCATCATTTGGTAAAATGCCGCACTCATAATCTTGAATAGAATCTGAAAAAAGAAACGACATCGACCAATGAAGATGACTAGTCGACATTTTAAAAATGTAATCATAAAACAAGTCTTAATATAATTAATATGTATACGAGAGTCAGTCGTCAAGTTACCGGATTCTGCTTATCATTCAATAGTATTTGCTTTTAATCATAATAAACTAGAATTCGGAAAGATAGATATTTTTACCGAAGTGATGTAGCAAATTTTCAAGAAAACAAACAGCTTACAATAAAATAACAACACATTATTACACATAACTATCAACCGCACGGAGCACTTTATATATAGCAATCAAGGCAGATGCATATGCTGATCTGCATCAACACTGTTCACAAAAGCCATTTAGTACATTTCCACAGGAGCTGAATCAAATGTAATAATTGATGTGGGCTACTCTGGATATAATTCTATGTGAACTTCGAAGTTATACAGAACAAGCTATCATTTATTATTTTTGGTTTACCTCTCTTCGAACGGACCTAATGATACGTTTTTAAAATGTCCATTTATAATTGGAAAATGTTGAAAACAATTACCAAATAGCAGATAATGAAGATCAATATTCAATAAACAAGATTTTGTTTTCTGTACACGAAGCTGCTCAGCGGTGACTGATTTAATTGTAATTATTTATAATAATAATAATAATTATTATTATTATTATAATATTATAATAATAATAATTATAATAAAAGATAATAATTGTAATTGTAATAATAATAATAATGATAATACAAAGAAACTTACATGGAAGTTGTGATGAATTTTGAATATTTTCAGAAGGTATAACCACGACATAAGTCCCCCAATACTCAGTAATATCGCTGTTACATCGAATTGAGACAACATGGCGACGCTGATCTGAAATCATATCAAACAATTTAGTTTTGATGGTTAGATTAAATTCGGATGAGTTATCATTAATCTTTACCGGGGACAGCTTTTCAATTTCGTATACTGTGAATTTTTATGTAAATTTAACATCTGGAATATGAGGTATTTAGTATTTAGTTATGTAATGAAAGTGCATGGATTTCTAGTTTTATCAAGTTCAAGTTCTGTATTTGCATAACATTGTACATGTTGTTGCAAAATATACAGAAGCAATTATTAACTAATACATATAATATCGATTAAATTTAGAATGATTTTTGTTTATGAATTTCAATTAACACCTTAATAAGATTAATCGGAATGCACATATACAACCATATAACATGTCGGTGTTAATTGAATGCTATTGAGAAATATTTTGTATGCGCATGCTGATTTCATATTTTTGAAAGTTTGATGGCTTCGGGCAAAACGGTCGTAACTTCTCAGAAGATTAGATAAGGGGGAGTAAACTAGTCTTTTCCCAACAATATCTCTCTTATTACTCAACCAAATCCTATGTTGTTGGTACCCACGGTAATTGTCTCACAGTGAGACAATTCTTTTGAGTACCCACAACATAGAGTTTGAGTTTCTAATACGGATTTTAGACCATGAAAAATGTCCCTTATCTAGATCTCTGAGTCTTTTTCTTGTAACAATACGTAGTAACAACCGACCATTTTACATGAAGCCAATCAGATGTAACAATATGTAGTTACAGTATTCAGTATTCAAATATATTATTTAAATATTTAGGACACAGGCCAAAAATATAAACAATACATATATAGTTTTGTCCCCACAAAATACCATAATTTGTACCTGTCTTTCCATCTAGTTGTTATGTAACAAAATATATAAGATGGATGTGAACTAGTGTAGATTATGATCAGGCTAAAACGTTGTTAGATTCTAAGGGAAATTGTGAAACATGGAGAATTTGCTCATAATGAGCAGTTCTTCTTTTTTCATAAAGTTTATAAAATGCTACTTCCATTTACCGTGTATAAACAATAGCTTTTATCTTGGTGTTTTCAAAACTCAAGGTTAAAATAGTTTGGCCATATAACATGAAGCCAAGCAGATGTAACACTATGTAAACACAACCGAAAATTGTCCATGAAGCCAACCAGATGTAACAATATGTAGACACAACAGACCATTTTAAATGAAGCCAAGTAGATGTAACAATATGCAGTTTCAACAGACCATTTAACAAAGTTCAAGTTATGTATTTGCATAACATTTATCATGTTGTTGCAACATATACATAATAGACAATTGTATAGCAATACATATAGTATAGTTTCAATAGATGACATGTGATATATAATATTTGATAAAAGTGCAATTAATATTAATACGTACAAGTTGATTAACATGAAGCCAACCAGATGTAACAATATGTAGTTTCAACAGACCATTTAACATAAAGCCAACCAGATGTAACAATATGTAGATACAATCGACCATTTTACAAGAAAGCTACCAGATAACAAAACCATTGTACTCGAGGAAATCCAACCTTAAAGTAATTATTATACCTATGAACAACACTTGTATGAGGATCTTGCTGTACAGAAGTTCCTTTAAACCATCTCTGACTAATTGGCGACGAATCAAGAGCCAGATCAAGCTTCGCAGACGCGCTTGTTTGTCTCACTAATCTAGTCGCCAACGCCTTAAGGATGGTGTTATCAGAGCACGTCTTGATCGAAGTAAATAACACATACCCACGGTTTAAATGCTACACTGCTTGTGCCTACTATGGTGAGGACGTCAGATGACAACACGAAGACATCCCAGATTAAAAATGTAAAAAATTTGATCCATTCATGTATTGACAGATTGGTCCGGTTACCTTCTCCATAAAAGTACTTCTTCATGAATGTTCTGGTCTTCTGAAACGTATAACATAATCCTTTCTCACTTGCAGACGCATTTTGATTCATTTGCAGCAAACTATTGCATGACGGGCAATTTCTCAAATTGAAAGGACGCTTTAACTTTATGATATACATGTACATTTTCCGGTGCAAATACATGAAGATTGTCATGCGCAGTTCAGACACGAAGGATTAAAATTCCGTATTCCACCTGGTGAAAATACAAGTTTGTGACGTCATTATTGCTCATTTCTAGTTTGCCACAATGTATTTAAACGTCGACTGCTGCAGATGTTGCAACATGCGTCTGCTAGTAATAAAGGGTTTATCTGGGCGAATGTGCATACTAGCTGGAAAGGTCAAAAGGTCAATGCGATGGTAACACTCGTGTAAAACGTTGCTTGTTTAAGTAGTGTTTTATGTGTGTCCAGGGTAAATTGCTGGATTATTCTTACACAGGTGCATTCGTTGTAAACGCTATCTATTTGAGTCATTAGTGCAAAGATAGGGGGAAGGCACTACTACACTAGAGTTGAACTTAAGTTCATTTTAATAATTAAAAAAAAAGAAGGGAATGGGCAATAAGTCCGTATTGTAACAAATACTCTTGCATTTCTCTTTTAACATCAGTGGATAGGTCAAAATTAAGCTCACCACAAATAAATATAATCCGAATATCACGGACAATAGGCTGATTAATAATGAAACGGAGCATAGAACGATAACAGGTATTCCCAGTTGTTCGTAATCGGTATTCAAATCCACATCTAAAATAAAAAACAAAACTCATAAACATAACATTTAATTGCACCAATTTGGGAAATGAATTGACTGTGGTTACGTGGCTATATTACTGGATCTTACAATATACACATATTTAGTACAGCTTGCGCATCTGTGCTGTCTGATCAGGATCTTCCGTACCGGTAATATACATGTAGTTGTACAGAGACGCATTTGAAGAATATTGTTGACCCAAAACAGACTATACGAGTATGTTACTCGCCTTAAAAAATAACCTCCGAAGGTTGAGGCTCAATTGGTCTTTACATTCTAAGCATAATATACATTGAAGCAATTATATGAAATCCCCTATACAAACTAATTATGGACATTATTTAATCATAATATAAATAGGCATGTGTTTCCAAGACAAGCTCTATCATAAACGCAGTTCAATGTTTACCTGGGGAAATAATTTTACATGTTTTGAATATAGAGAAGACGACTCTGGATTGGATATGTACTTCTCTGAAACGCCAGAAAACGACCAACAGGATAGCCTGACGTGTATTCCAGAGGGCAAATGAAAACGAGGAATTGAAAGAGCAAGGAATGGACTTTGTTACGAGACAAAGCAATGGAAGACACGTTGCTCGGGACAGAAATAACTGGATAATAGTGAGAGAATTCAATGCCCTAGTCTCGCATAACAGAGAAGGGATTATGTTATCTTTACCTGGGACAGATAGGTCCATATCAGAACACGGTTTTCTTGCAGATAATGTTACTAGGTCCACAAGCATCTGCCCGTTGTTGTCTTCGTCACGAAAGCTCACCTGAATAAGGCATAACACATGGAAATGATGTATTATAATTAGCTTCGTCAACAGTATTCTGTAATGTCAACAAAGAACCTAGCACTGTAACTTTGGGAAAGATATCGAGCTCTAACTCGCTGATTGAATCATCTTTATTCAGTTTTTTAAAAGATTAGTTGGCCTCATAGTACAAAACAAGTTGTCAACTCGCAACTGTTGGCATAAAAGATTAGTATAAAGATAATTAACAATGTACTCAAGTCTTACCGTCCCTTCTATATAAAGACACAATGCACTGCTTGATTTCTTATATACCCTCACCGAATGGAACGAGAAGACTAAGTCTAATGACAGCAGTCTGAAATTTACAAAATGTACAGGGATTAACGTATGTACCCATTATCCCTTTCCAACCTGTAGACCTGTGTTGAAGCATCTGCAACAGGTGTCTTTTGCCACCATGTTTTCAACACTATTCAATAATTTTACTTTCATTTATAGAGATTGTGCAAGTTTTTGCCAAGGAGTTTTTGCAGACTTCTTGTCGTATGTAGGTATAGTTTAGAAAATCACAGTGAATAATACTTCTCAACACAAACACGTTTTAAATTATTGAAATTTTACAAAAATTCGTATAAAAGGTTGTACTGTATTGTATTGTACTTTTGTACTTGTAAATATGCAATGCTTTAAAAAACAATAAGCCCGTCTGATTGGATTTATTTTTCAATCATAACCTACAAACACCAAGCATAGCGGTGTTTGCGACTGCGACTATTGTGGACCAAATTTACTTTGCACTACTCCAATTAATCAGGAAGTATTTTAAGAGCCTTCTTACAGATTAAAATCATTTGAACGGTGCTCCAGCAAAACCAACCTCAACGTTATTATTACAAGTGAGAAAACACATCTGCTCGTGCATCCATGCTGAGGATACAAATGGATACTGCTTCACAGAAGTTTGTTGAAACCTTCTATTGCTTATTGACTAATATTGCAAAGCCATAGCAGACTGATGATTTGGATATATACACCGGTCGTTATGCCTTACGGTTAGATTTCCCGCTTCTCATTTGGATCAGTTGCTAAAGAACTATACCGTTTTACTGGTTCAGTTAGATTCATGACTTCAAATGCTTCTGTGATATTGTATGTGTATGTAGTTCTGTTGGTCTTGGGGTCAACAGTTGACTTGAGGCCTATATGTTCTCTTATTTTAATCTCTCTGTCTACAAGAAAGAGAAATGCCAAATACAATTAAAATGACTGTAGAGACACACCTGTCCGAAATCTTTGGCTTACTGCATATGTATTGAAGTTTGTGAACATTAGTATACAATGTTAATTTGCAACATACGTACTGAAATATGTATTTTGCTTCCTTACAATTCATTCATTTACTCATACAGCGTGTACGGAGGATGTTCGAAAAGTATTTTGTATTGTGATTGCAAGCAATTTATACGAGGACATTTTTGTCGATTTATATACAACTGAATATGTCTACCCATGGTCTATTAATTGTTAATACATGTATCCAATTGATAACCTTTGTGTAGATTTGTTTTATCATTTCAATTGAGGCAGTCGTTGACCTATATTGCAAAGTGGTTAGAAAACGAATAGTCAATGCAGTAATCTCGGTTGTTCTAGGAAAAATATGTTTGCCGAAATAACTCGTGTTAATGGGTTTGGTAAGGTGTCTGTTGAGACGGTTCGTAGATGGATAAAATACATTTTATTGTGGTGTACAGTCTTTTTAAAATACAGATCAGGTCGCCTTAAGACAGCAACGTTTGACATATAAGTATTGAAAATAACAGAAATACTTCAAAATGATGCTAAATATATAGCACGTGATATTGCACCATAATTGGTATTTAACTATCAATAGTTTATTTTATTGTAAAGAAAAACTGACAGTTAGGAAAACTTCTTTTATGTGGTTGCCCCCATCTGTTGACTGATGTCAAAAACAGGTAAGTGTTCAAACTGCTTTTTGCAATGTTGTCACAGGTGATGAAACCTTGGTACAATATATTAGGAAAGATTGGGAACAATTTACAGGCACCCAAGCATGGCGAAATGTCAATAATTGCAAAAAGCAATACTAGTTCATAGATTGTTTTGTATGCGACACTCTTCTGCAGAGAAGGCAAATAACTACATATATCAGAAACACATTGTCCGAATTGTGACTGAAATGTACTACCGTGCACCTGTATTGAAAAACAAAACACAAGAGGACCATGGTAGTTCAATATCGCTCACTTAATTTAATAGAATTTCAATAAAAGTCACATACTTCTATGTCGAAATATTATGTTCTGTAAGCTTCATATTGGCATTATGCAGTAGGATTTAACCATATACATATGCGGATAACAAGCCCCATCTATTGATTGCCATGGTTTTCAACGGGTCGAAATAATTTCAACACACTCAGAAGTGGATCGCGCAAAATACAGTTGTGCTAAATTACTTACAAATTGGGCAAGTATTTTTGGAGATGAAGAGTTTCACAGTTTGGTTCTTTCCGTTGCCTCAAAAACAAGAGTTTAACGAGGAATTTAATTCTTTGAACAAAATCAAATGAGGATCATCTAATGAGCATTCAAGTGATTGTTCTTTAATTGGTTAATTGGTTCAGGAAGATAAAATGTTAAGAGGTAAATGTGAACAGACGGACAGATGATTACAATGAGGAACACCGGGCTGTGAGTGATAACAGTAGCTCAGCCTGAACTTAGTTCCCATGTGAGTTAAAATATATTACGAGAAAGGTCGCCCAGTCACATGTTCCAAACATTTGGACTGATACATGACAATGCACCAGCGCATACATCTAATGTAGTAATAACAGTTTTAAGTCGGAGAAAGTGACTGTGATATCTCTTAACAAAATTGAAAAAAAAAACATGCTTTCTGGACGTAAATATCATTTTCGACAAGGAGGGGGGTGGGGGAGTTAAGGTTACAAACCGCCATACACAATGCATTTTGAACATCCCATATAACGTAATGTTAACCCTGTATAAATCTACCTAAAATGGGAACTATGAACTGATATTTTGAATTATCTGAATAAACAAACGCAAAAAATATATCAATTACATAAAAACAAATGCAAAATACTTTGATAGATTTGATACTTATAACTTAATTAGAAAAAAGATCCCGAGTGCAAACTGTTAATATTTACCTTTAATAGCAAGTCCAGTGTCAAGCTTAACACCATCAAATCCCGGAAAGTCGAAATATTTCATTCTAATTATCATGCCGTCATTGTTATTGCCATTATCGTATAATTTGTAAAATCCTATGGCATCATTTTCGATATTATAATACTGAAATAAAGCATGAACACGTTGCTAAATAAACGTGTGTCGCTATGGACAAAGAGACGAAATCCCATCAGCAATAAGGGATAAAATTTCATGTATTTAAGTCGTTTTAAGATCTGTTCTATTCCTTTGTTATACAATATCACGTTCTCATATATTTTAATTTTATGATTAAGGTTAATGACTCTGAATAAAAAGTTTGATTAAATAAGTATGTAAATATACGTATATTAAAGAAGAAATGTCCATTGAGAAACAACATAAGAAAACAGTTCATTCGATTTGTTCAGGGTGGTTGAATAACTGAAAAGTGGACACAACAGATCCTGAGCAGACCGAAATGATACGCAAACACACTTTCGAATGTTTTCTTGTGTCGTTACTTCATGGCCATCGAAAGCATACCGCTTCTACAGCATAGTTCAGCTCTTCCAGCAGATTCTTGATCTCATACATAGCAAAGTCACCTTTGGCTGGGGGGTAGGGTGGAGTCTCCCTTGCTGTAAAATTAAATTAAATGAGCCGCGTCTAGTGATTTGGGTCGCAATGCATCTACATATAGTGAAGATTCAGGCGTGTCTAAGCATCCAGAAAGTCTTACCAGTAGCTTCACCGTCCGCATATATGTTATACACATTCTGATAAAAATATGTAAGTGTAGCACCACTATGTTCATGCCAAAAGGTCTACAAATGGTGTAAAGGCGAAGTGTCATTAAAACCCTAAATCGCTACACAGGGCTTAAATGTTTTGATGTTTTATTATAGCGAACAAAATAACATACTCATTTCAACATCACACAACTTTCAAGTTCGTTTACATTAGAAGTCATTGTGTTGCAAATGTCGTTTGGAAAAGTTGCAGACACCGGGAGATACAGATTGACAACACAATTTTAAAAGGGCTCTCCACCTCATGTCTATGTTTAGATGCGCGCTATGTGACAGTATCATGTCGACCGGTCAAAAACGTACTGTCAGCATGCGATAATAAGAAATTGCCCATGTTGAACATATGATAATTTAACACGACAAAGTCACTTGAGGTATAATAAAATAAGATACAGTATAAGGTATTACAGCTGTCCCAGCTTTTCAGCAGGAGATGACGTAGCGTCAGATGGCCCCGATTCACTACCGAGCTAAATGAACCCCTGTCGTCAGCAAATTTAATCATCTGAAACAGAGGTCAATATTCTTGTGTCATATGTTTATAATGGGCATCTGAAATGAGCTACTAATTATCATTAAACAACAATAAATATATCAAATATATTAGGATATTTACACTGCCCTGTTTATGCTGTTTTATAGTGACATGTTAGAACGTTCACTTTCGGACCTAGAAATGCATGTTCGGAGACCTGCATTGCGTTCAGTGTAACGTTGGTAGCTCATTGTTCGTGCCAAAATGATAAAAGTTGATGTTTAGATAAACAGTGCGTCGACAAAAACAGTACCGTAGGCTAAGTTAGTTTCTAAATAGTTTACGATAGCGGCGGCAGTGGTTATAATGTGATCGGTTGGATTAGATAATGAAACCAATCAAATTACAGCAATATAGATGTTTCAAAACAGCTAGTAAACGTTACCGTTAACTCATTCAAACACGATAGCGGCGGCAGTGGTGACATTTCATTGGTTGGATTATATATAATAGCTAACTACAGCAACTTAGATGTTAACGGCTAGTAAACATTACCGTTAACCCATTCCGACACACATACACATTAAGACGTGAATGCAGCAAAAGAAACTCATGCAAATATTGTGACAAAAAGAACTACTGCTCAGTATTAGCAATTTCTCCTAGTGCCACAACGTTTACAACTTAAACTAATAATTAGTATTTCATTTATAGAGATCTATCATTAGCGTCGGCAACATATTTTTAAAGAAATCTACAGCAGATTTATTGTATCTTGAGAAGGGTTAATTTAGGCTTTACGATAGCTATCGAAAGCAAATCCAACAAAACAAAATGATGCTACTGTTAAAAACATTTTCGTTAATTTCATTTACAAATATATATGGTAAAATCATCTTTAATTGTTTAGATATCAAAATATATTTGGCAAATACAGTATTGATATGAAAAAAATAGTTCATTTCAAACCGAGTATTCAACTCTTTATTCCGTTTATGAATTGATCTGACTACCAATATTCTATGGAAGCCCTGGAGGGACTTTTTACTTCAATACTTCTGACTGATGACTTCCATACTTCTAACTTCAACATTTCTAACTTCATCACTTTTAACTTCCAACTTCCTTACTTCTAACTTCCATACTTTTAACTTCCTTACTTCTAACTTCATTACATTTAACTTCCACCCACGTGCTTCGTGCATTAGTACATTAGTTAAGAAATAATGAAGTTAGAAGTAATGTAGTTAGAAGTAATGAAGTTAGAAGTAATGAAGTTAGAAGTAATGAAGTTAGAAGTTATGAAGTTAGAAGTAATGAAGTTAGAAGTAATAAATTTAGAAATAGTTAGAATGCATACAGCCTAATAAACCCTATGCTAAGCTGGTTCGAAACATTTCCCGTACGAATCATCTTTTAAATTTTGCAACGATAATGGCTATAAGTACAAAGCGTACAAATGTGTATGTGCTGCCCATGGATTCGAGGGGCTCAGAATCATTTGGCAGCCAGATAACAAAAACAAAACAGAAGTCTAGCTGTTGATCCCCATTTTGATTCGTACCGGAAATGTTTCGAACCAGCATACTTCTAAACGAATGAAGTTAGAAGCAATGAAGTTAGAAGTAATGAAGTTATAAATAGTTCATATGCTAAGCTGGTTCGAAACATTTCCGGTACAAATCAAAATGGGGATCAACAGCTAGACTTCTGTTTTGTGTTGGTTATCTGGCTGCCAAATGATTCTGAGCCCCTCGAATCCATGGGCAGCACATACACATTTGTACGCTTTGTATAACTTCATAACTTCTAACTTCATTACTTCTAACTTCATTACTTCTTAACTAATGTACTTATGCACGAAGCACGTGGGTGGAAGTTAAATGTAATACAGTTAGAAGTAAGGAAGTTAGTAGTATGGAAGTTAGAAGTAAGGAAGTTGGAAGTTAAAAGTGATGAAGTTAGAAATGTTGAAGTTAGAAGTATGGAAGTCAGAAGTCAGAAGTATTGAAGTAAGAAGTCCCTCCAGGGCTTCCATAATATTCGCTGAACTGTTATTTCCAAGACTAGTGTGGAGTAATGGTGTCAGAAATCCGAGAAACACGTGGAAAGGGGAACTTGTATCCGTGATATGACTGAACAGTGTTGAAATCGGCCCCAATCAATCAAAAGCATGGACAATTTCAATGTCTATTGGAATTTATATCAGCAGCTGTAGTGTTTATGTTTAATTAGTACACAATAGTTAACTATTTCCTACTTACAGTCACAATCTAACGCATCTGCATCACCCTACTTTTAGAAACAATTTCTCATTTTGCCACAATGTTTTCAACTATATATTTTCGTTAAGTTATCATTTATGGACATTTTCCATAGATTTGCCAAAAGTCGTCTGCTGCAAAATTGCTGTTTGTGGGAAACTTTTAACTGAGCGCATTGCGGAAGAATACCTGATTCGTTATCAGCCCTATTTTAACGGATTGTAGTATCATGACCAGACAGTACCAAAAGTGTATGTGACACTTCCCGTCCTTCCACTTGATGGGTGCGTAACGGTGGATTCGTAACAATTGACGCAGTCTGACTTCTTCACTAACTCGATTCTCCGGCTCACTGGCAGTTTCTGTTTGGTGATTTCTCGCACTGTTTCCAGATTCTGAAAGTAATACATATATCTTGTCTGGTTTCTTGGCAAAACGAATTACAAATAACTCACGTTCTTACAATTTGATAGAACAAATTATAAACATCTTAATTAATGTTTTAAGCAAACCAGAATAAACGTCATATACAATTTTGCAAGTGTAGAATTAACCCTTTCCCACATATGGCAAATCTGCAGCAGACGACTTTCAGAACACATTTGCAAAAATTTGGAAACTTTCTATAATGACTTTAATTTTTAAAAATAATTGAAAACAGTGTGTCAAAAGGAGAAATTTCTCATTATGAGCACTTTCTTATCTTGTCACGATGTTTTCAAAAGTCGTCTGCTATAGTGGCGTCAGAAAGAGTCTGTACGTGGGAAAAGATTAGATCGATTAATTGACTTGTTTGTGAAATTCACTCTGTAATCGATCGCGCCATTCGGCCGACTTTTCTGCGATTATTTATTCGAATGATGTACATCAATGTGGGTTTTCTTATATAATATTTTCTTATCTCCATCAACAAAATTCACTTATTAATTATTAAAAGGAAACACACATGTTATAAACAAAGGCGCTTATTATATTTTAGATTAAACATATGTAATATGTAAGAATTGAATATACACAAAATCGATTGTTGTACCGTTAACAAAGTTAATACATACAAGATGTTTGAATTGAAAACATACGAAGTCGATTTATGCACCATTAATAAAAGAAAAAGAAAAAATAACAATACTTGTACAATTTTAGAATTGAATAAAAAACAAAGTCGATTGTTTTACCGGTACAAAAAAGTAATACATACAAGATGTTTAAATTGAAAATATACGAAGTCGGTTTTTTTACCATTTATAAACAAAAAGGTAATTTGTAATATTTTAGAATTGAAAATACACAATGTCGATTGTTTTACCGTTTAAAAGAAGTAATACATACAAGATGTTTAAATTGAAAATATACGAAGTCGGTTTTTAAATCATTTATAAACAAAAATAGTAATACTTGTAAGCTTTTAGAATTAAACATACATATAATCGATTGTTGCAGCATGAATATATAAACAAAAGGAAAGCATTTAAATGTAAGAAATACATATTCATGAGATTAAATTCGGTTTAATCAACGATTAGTATTTTGGGGGTATTTATAAATAGATATAAGTCCCTTCCATCGAATATGGGTTTTGTTGCATCTGTGTCCAGCAAAGACTCAGACGAGCATTCAATCTCCGTCTACATGTTATAGTCCTATCTGTATATTCTGATATAAGACTAGAAGTGTATCCCACAAGTTTAACTTTAATGTACGTTTATACGACGCGGTTACGACGAATCAATAAGACCCCATACCGCCAGACGAAGCTCATAATTTGGTCGTCCCCTTAGACTTCTACATAAAAAGATGTATCTACTAGCTATTCGTTATTATTCTATGTTGGTCGTCTCCTAAGACTTCTACATAAAAAGAAGTTTTCACTAGCTATTCGTTATTATTCCATGTTGGTCGTCCCCTAAGACTTCTACATAAAAAGACGTATTCACTAGCTATTCGTTATTATTCTATGTTGGTCTTTACCTAAGACTTCTACATAAAAAGATGTATTCACTAGCTATTCGTTATTATTCTATGTTGGTCGTCCCCTAAGACTTCTACATAAAAAAACGTATTCACTAGCTATTCGTTATTATTTTATGTTGGTCATCCCCTTAGACTTCTACATAAAGAGACGTATTCACTAGCTATTTGTCATTATTCTATGTTGGTCGTCCCATAAGACTTATACATAAACTGACGTTTTCACTAGCTATTCGTTATTATTATATTGTGAATAGTTATTGACCGCGTACTATGGAATACATCTTTCGATCCACTATACTCAGAAATAGGTATGCAATGTACTGTCGTAAATGTTCGTGTTCGCCAGTTTCTCTATCTAATCCGTCAAGCCCCAATACCCTAGTCGGTATCGACGGGGGCTATCAATAAAAGGGTCGTGAGATTGAACCTCGGTTCGGCCGTTCAAACTTTCCGATGGTTGACAAAATTTATTTTGAATAACATCACCCATGTTCAAATAATGTGCTTAATAGTCAATGTAGGGAGATAGCCAGTTGCATGGGAAGAATGTTGTGTGGAGTACAATCAGAAAAAAGAAATCAGGAAAACGTGTTTGGTGAAGCAGCCGTCGTTAAGTAATTGAAATACTATTGAAACCGTTGTTAAACTCCAATCAATCAACATATAATCCAACTTAAGAACTCTTGCGATGTATCAAGTACAGTGGACTGTTTGGTGTATTCTTAATTTCATAGGAACAATTTCTCTTTTTGTCATGTTTTCTAAATTCGATTGCTATAACATGTCAACATGTTTCTGTGTGTGGGAAAGGGTTAAGCTGATCATTTGAAACTTAATTAAACACGTGAGTTTACTAATTATGTTTCTCTGAGGGTTTTTTAATGAACTGTACCGATTTTTTTACAAATAAACACTTACCTTCCTGTAGACTAACACCATTTTTGCTAATTACACTGGATGCATCTGAAATATACCATTGGACAATACGTTTTACAATGATACGTTAACATACATTTGCGTTGACTGATTGGTATCCATATTTCGCTTCAATTTTTATTTCGATTCAACATTTCGAAAGCATCCCCTGTATTTAAATATCTACGTTAGTAACAACGTTCAATGGATGGTTAGATGGATAGATGGATGCAGTCTAATTTAAATACATATGAAAACAATGTCATTAGTTTATTGCATCTTTCTGTGTGAATTGTTTACGAACAGTGCCGAACCAGATGCACTGTGCGAATGCACAATTTGGTCAGGACCCACTATTGTCAAAAAATCTCCTATGGCTGATTGTCCTAATGCAAGGCTCATTTGTAAATGCAAGCATGCTATCTGATCATAAGTAGAATGTAAAATCAGAAGATAGGAACCGTGTGTTCCTGTACTCAAGATAAAGTCGTCTGTTTCAAACAACTATTTAAATTGGTGTGGGAAAAGCGCACATTGGTCAGTATAGACTCTTCCATGTTCAAAATCGGGCCTCTCCATTTTTTTCATGTTATTAGAGTATTAAAATATGTTGATGACTAAAATGCAAACAATGCTGATTTCAGGTGAGACAGGTCGTTACGAACTGACTCGGTTGAATTTGTATTGTTTGCAAAAACCTGTTTTAAAATGCCTATTATATCAAGGTTATGGTCGATCACATGTTAAATGTATTTACCTTCTGTGGGTGTCGCCATTGTGAGTATCTCGTCTTGAAAGTGTTCCTACTACTGTGTCACGTAGAAATGTAGCAAACGATATAGCCTTGTTCAAACTGTCGAAAATAATAATGTCTTCTTTGAGATTAATCATTTAACTAACCCTTTCCCTCAAAAAGACGCTTTCAGACGCCTCTGCAGCAGACGGCTTATTGAAAACATAGTGACAAAAGAAGAAATTGCTCAAAACAAGCAATTTCTCCTTTTGCCACAATGTTTTCCACTTTAAGTCATAGGTTATCCATTCAATTAAAGAGATTTACTATTTTTTGACAAAATATGTTTAAAGTCGTCTGCTGCAGAATTGTCGTATGAGGGAAAGGGTTAATATGGTATCACTAGTCGTCTGCGATATATTATGGAGATGAATTTGTGGTGAACTTTTATAATGAATTGATGAAAATATGGCCTCTACAGTACTCAGAATGTTTTTTTTCTAAAACATGACCGAGTAACCCAACTTCAAACATGAATGTTCTTATGACATTTCATGATTATTTGATGAAAAATAGGACTGTCAAGTTCGAACAGGGTTTTATAAAATATTTCCATGTATCGAACTTGACATTCATAGTAATTTTAAAATTTTCTGGGTGAACTACCATAAATATTGGATGTAAAAATAAGGCATCTAGAGGCACAGTGAAACCTCCCGTGTGGCTGGGTATTCCTATAATGGTGTACATCTCTATATAGTTTAAATCAAACATCAACAGGTCTTAGATATGGCTACAGACGTACGGACGGACGGACAAGGTCAAAACAATATCCCACCTAATGTGAAAAATTAACTGATTTAGGGAAAATAAGATATCTGGAAATACAGGAAGAAAAATGAGAAACAGTGTTGAAATGTACACCATCATAGGGAAAAGCCACTATGGAGGTTTCATTTTAATTGCTCCAGGACGACTATAATTATGCCCCTTGAATTATATATAAATGTACTTTTTAAAGGTTTATGTCACAATTACATTGTGATCACATATGAAATAAACATATAATGTAGGTCAAAGGGGAATTTGAATACATCATTCGGTCTATTGCACTCGAAAAATAAGTAGACGCGACACTTTCGTGAATGTACAATACACGGTGTACAAAACGATATTCACGAACGGGTACCGTGTCTACATATTTGTCCATACCATTGGACTGAATGCTGTATTAATATGTAATAGAGACACAAATCAATCAATACACGATTACAATAATGAGTACAGTATAAACTCTCAAACAGACATATATGTATTATGTCTTTGCCTCTCATAACGGCACCTCTGTAGACCAACATAGACCCTTTCCCACATACAACAAATCTGCAAATCAGTTTTACACACAAAGCGACGCTCGCTTATAATTGCTGATACTCGACGGTACAACGTATAGCTGAGTACCTTTGTCCTCACGGAGGGAAGCTACAAAACCGGTTTTGTATACGCACAGGATGTATGTGCGATAGCTATTTATAGCTTGGGCGTTTCGAGAACTCACTTCTAGCGAGACAATCGACAGAGGCAGTCGCATTTCTAAGATGTAAAATCATGGAAGATGATCCGAATTCAAGTGGTAGCATCCAACAACTGATAGACGAAAGACTTAGAGTATCACTCCAGACGCATAAAGCGGAGATTATAGCCAGCATGGAAAGCGTCTTTGAAAAGATAAGTGGGACTTCTAATTGTCATCAGTTATCACAGATTAGCAACATAATAAGTGGGCATTCGTTTAAACGAAAATATAATGAAGAGCAGTTCAAATTCAACTCGAAAGTCAATGTTGCTCTAGAAGAGGCTGATCATTCGCTGCAAGTTGACAAACAATTTGAATGTCGACAAAAGATAGCAGAAGGTACATTTTACTAAAAGATATTCATTACTTCAGTAATATATATAAACATATATATTTTAAATTTATTGATTTAATGGCAGTGCTCCTACCGCGTAGGCATTATGAAAGTTGCCAACGTTATTGATTATGTTGTCGGTACTAGTGACACGATTTAAATATAGTATTTGTGAAAGAATTTTTGTTTTAAATTTCAGCCAAGACTTTAGTGGCGCACAGACAGAAATTGATAAAATTGGCGGATTCTTCGGAATTAGGATGGCGGGTGGTAACTGAGTATGAGGCCAACCCTCTTGCCAGTGACTCCGATGATGAGAAACGCATGTACAATGCTGAGGCTAGAGCTTCCAAAAAGATAAAAGCTGAAAAGACGAAGAAAGGCCGGACATCGAATGCTTGGCCTTATCGGAAAGGGGCTAACAATGCATCAACGACGTCGACGCCGTCTCCTGCACAATCTACCCGCAGACCGGGGCTTTGTTTTGATTGTGGTAAACCAGGCCATTGGAGGGGCTCGCCTGATTGTCAGGCGAATGCATCGAAAATAAGATAAGTATAAATACGTCGGCAATTATTCAGAATAATGTAGGACGGTCTTTAGCAAGTGTTGTACATTGTGTGGAAAAGACGGAAAATGGTGAATTAAAAGTAATAACACCAGTTGGCAGGCTAAAGGCTAAATTAGAAAAGTGGAAAGAAGCCACTGATAGTGTATTTATACATGATACTGTTGAAAACGGTTATAAGTTACCTTTAAAAATGGTACCAGAAAGAGTAATTTTAAAGAATAATAAATCTGCTAGAGAAAATATGAGTTTCGTTCGACGAAATAAGTAATTTGTTAAAAACGAGTGTAGTTACAGAGGTGATAACTCCTCCTCATGTTGTAAACCCTTTGACCGTGGCATATAATAAAAAGGGTAAACCTAGACTGGTTCTTGATTGCAGACACACAAATGAGTATCTCCATCTTTTCAAAGTCAAATTTGAAGATATTAAAGTCGCGGAATGCATGTTTGATAATAGATCATTTTTGTATACTTTCGATTTGAAAGGAGCGTATCTTCATATTGATATATACCAGGCGCATAGAACTTTTCTTGGCTTTAGTTGTAAATACAACGATAAAACGAGGTATTTCATTTTCAATTCTCTTCCGTTCGGTATAAAAACGGCAGGTCATATATTTACAAAAGTTATGAGGGTTGTGGTGAAGTTCTTATGGAGCAAAGGTCATAGAGTCATTATGTTTTTAGATGACGGAATAGGCGGAGATGCTAGCTATGAAAAAGCTATTTGGTCCAGTGAGTTTACAAAGCAAACGTTACTCGCATTTGGTTTTTTGTTGGCTCATGAGAAGTGTCATTGGATACCTATACTGAGGGTCACATGGTTAGGTCATGATTTAGACATGCACAATAATCGGCTATATATTGCCAAAGACAGGATAGAAAGGCTTCATGGCAAAGTAAAGATCCTTTTGAAGGAGATCAAGTTCAAAACTATGTTTCTCATTCATGTTAAATATCTGGCGAACTTAATCGGTCAGATTGTATCCATGCAAAGTTTTTTTTGTGGAAAGACCAGATTGATGACTAGGTATATGTACAAATGTATTGATTCAAGAGCTAGCTGGAACGCCCCAGTAAGAATTACACCTGAAATAATTACTGAGCTAACGTTCTGGAACACAAATTTGGTCAGTCTAAATGAGCGTGGAAAACCCATCAAAGATGGTCGGTTATGCAGTTATAGCCTATTTTCAGATGCCAGTGGGACAGGTTAAGGTGGTTATGTAGAATATTTACCCACTGGGGGGATACCGACTGTAAGTCGGTGCATAAACCTCAAGGAAAATTTCCAATTACCATTTTTAAGTATAAATGAGTACGAGTCATCGAATGATGTGAGGCAAAGATCCCCGGAAGTGGATTTTGAGACAAATTGTCTGGTCCCGGAAGTGACCGAAACTCGTGATATCGAGTATGATTTAGGAACCCCGGATGTGGGTCCTTTGGAAGAAATGTTGTCCCCGGAAGCGGATTTGGAGTTCGACTATGAAATGGTCGGTTTATGGTCATTTTCTGAGCACGACGAAAGTTCGACTTGGAGAGAAGCGTAATCAATATACCGCATCGTTAGTTCGTATGCGAACGTTTTACAGAATTCCTTAGTCAAGGTATATTGCGACAATAAAAATGTTATTTCAGTTCTGCTTAATGGCAGTCGTATTTCTGCAATTCAAAATATTGCTGTAAACTTGAATGTTGTATGTGATAAAGAAAACATTGTGCTTTGTCCTGAATGGATTCCAAGGCGCGAAAACGTCAAAGCCGATTACCTTAGTAGGTGTTACGATTGCGATGATTGGACAATCGCTGATACTGTTTATAACAGTTTAGATGGAAAATGGGGTTCCCATTCAATTGATAGATTTGCTTCCCATTTGAATACTAATTGTATCAGGTTTAATTCAAGATGGTGGGTACCAGGAACAGAGGCTGTTGATTGTTTTCAGCAATCGTGGAGTAACGATAGAAATTGGCTGGTTCCTCCCCCAAGATTAATTTCAAAATGTATTGGAAAGATTATCAGAGAAAGGGCTAACAGTACTTTGATAGTACCGAAATGGAAGAGTGCGCCATTTTGGCCACAACTAGTTAATGAGAACGGAGAATTCAAGATATTGGTGAAAATTTTTGTAAATCTAGGTCGAAAAAACATCATATCTGCAGGTTTAGGAAATAACGGTTGTTTTGCTAAAACCCCATTGACATTTGATATGTTGGCTTTGAATTTGGGGTTTGAAGATATTTAATTAGCCATTATTTATATTGTAACAGGTATTGGTTTGAAGCAAACACTAAAATGTAAATTAGATCAGGCAGGAGTGCAGATCGATATACAATCATCAATTGCGGAAAGAATGGCGGGATATCTTCTTCAGTCAAGGGCGGACAATACGGTCAAAAAGTACAAGAGCTGTTTTGCTTTGTTTGAAAAATTCTGTTTTCAGCATATCTTAGTGTCAAAGCCCGCGCTGCCAATTAGTGTAGCCATGTATTTCACGTCTCTTTTGGACGAGGGGAAATCAGTTAGTGTGATAACGTCCGCATATTACGGTATTAAGTGGGCACATACCATTAACGATCTTGTTGATCCGACTGAAAATAGCATTGTGAAACAATTATTAGAATGTGCCAAGCGTAACAATTCGAAACCAGTTCAAAAGAAAGACATTTTAACTTCTGATATGTTGAAGAATTTGTGTTTTATGTACACTGATTGCACTAACGTTTTAGACTTAAGAGATTTGTGTATGATCATGTTAGCATATACCGGTTTTCTTCGTATTAGCGAAGTAACAGAATTACGATGTAAAGATGTTTATTTCAACGACGATCACATAGTCATAAAGATCAGAAAAAGTAAAACAGACATTTACAGAGACGGATCGGAAGTTGTCATTTGCAAAGGTGTTTCAGAAGCTTGTCCTTTATCATTGTTATATAGATATATGAATGCAGCTGGTATCTCTTCATCATCGGATGATTATTTATTTAAGCCGGGGTTCTGTTAAAAAAAAATAGAGTATCTCTTATTAAGAAAAATAAGCAATTAAGCTATACCAGAGCTAGAGAAACTATAGTTAAGAAACTTAAACTGGTTGCACCGGATTTGAAACTGGGTACCCATTCCCTGAGAGCAAGCGGGGTTACATCTGCAGCAAATAGTTCAGTTATATCTGAAAGGTGTTTGAAAAGGCATGGTCGGTGGAAAACCGACATAGCTAAGGATGGTTATATAAAGGATTGCTTTGAGAACAGATTGTCTGTGACTAAGGTTTTGAACCTTTAGTTTGTAGAAATATTATTTACAAACGCATATAAGTATCGAATTTGAATTCGTAAACTCCCCTAAACTTTGTATGTCTATACATGCGTCTCCCTGTACGCACAACATAGAGTAGTGTTGTTGTTTTGTTTTGAGCGAACTAAGTAAGGACTTGCTGGTACTCGACGGTACAACGTATAGCTGGGTACCTTTGTCCTCACGGAGGGAAGCTACAAAACCGGTTTTGTATACGCACAGGATGTATGTGCGATAGCTATTTATAGCTTGGGCGTTTCGAGAACTCACTTCTAGCGAGACAATCGACAGAGGCAGTCGCATTTCTAAGATGTAAAATTAGATATTTCTTGGTTATATAACATGTTAGAATTTTGAAATGGAAATGATATCATTTTTGATATATTATTTGATAAGGGAATAATGTATTTATATTTATTTCTGTTTGGAAATCTTTGTTAGATAGTATTCCTATTTTAGGTATGATTAATAAGTTAAAAGAGAAAACTTAAGTTCAATACATATGAGTATACTCATACATTATTAAATGATATCTTAAGGATTAATACTGCAAATGAGGTTCGACATTTCATGGTATGACATTTGACAAATGGACACAGGTTTCCAGAGTTTTTTACTATTAGTTTTATCTCTGGTTGTTCCTGGGCGAGTCAGCCATACGCAGTAACTAATGTCTGAGTACCGGTACAAACATGTATTTCTTTTACATTTCTGTAATGTATTTATTACAAACATATGCCTGTTATATATATGTACATTGTATATATGTGTGTCGACTGCCAATACATGCGTCTCCCTGTACGCACAACATAGAGTAGTGTTGTTGTTTTGTTTTGAGCGAACTAAGTAAGGACCACCAAATATTACTTATAGTTTCTCTCTTTTACGCGTGTACGGGCGATGTCCGACGATTTTACAGACGATTTTTGAAAATATTGTTGAAAAAATCATAATAATAGGCAATTGTCCTAGCAATATAAAAATCATACTTCTATGTTTCTAAGTATAACCTTTTGCTTTGCTAAGAGATTTTAGTTCTTTATTGCATTTGATTACAGTGAAGACTCAGGTGAGCCTATACAGACGCATCGTCTCACCGTCCGGCTATATGATGTAAACATAACTCTTTCGCTGCCAAAGGCAAGTAAAGGCTTTTGCAATCAATGCAGATATAGGCGAGACAGAGCACGTCACGAAATGTCTCTACTGAAATCTGCAATGTCTGCCACTTAGACATTACATTTTATCAAATTTCCTGTTGGACGAAAAGTGAAGTGGTTCAATTTTCAACAATGAAGAGTCGACTTTGTGAAATTCGGCAGTGACAGAATTAAATGCATGAAGTTTTGACAAAACGATAGAAGTGTAACCCTGTTACTAAAATAAGATGCCAAAGCGGAGAGTCAGTATGACCCCAAATCGACAGACAAGCCTCGTATTTTTATTTTATAGCAAACGAAAATATAATATTAGGTATAACGGTTGTCGTTTCTCTCTAAACATGCAGAGCTGCGTTCAGTACTCGCTAAACTTTACCGGGAACACCCTTTTGTTGCGAGGAAACGAAGTGGGTTTCCACAGAAAACAAAAACATGATATTGCGAAACATGTTTCAGTTTATGTATCTATTGAACACATGGCTCGTCCACTTACCGGTTTCCTCGTTTGCTGCTTCGCTATTTAAAATAACAACAACCACCAGTTTCAAACTACACGCTACTATACTTACGTTAAATCATACATTTAAATGAAGTATTTACCACTTTACACAAACAAATATTTCCCCTAACCTTCTGTTAGTAAAGAACCTGATAGAGCCTCATGTGAAATCACGTAATACTGTATTTCAAATTGTTCTATTTTTTAGTGTTTGTCTGAAAACTGGTTCAAAATGCTTCGCCGACGCGGTTACAGATAGCAAATACAATTTGACGATTCAAGTGGGCAGATTAATGAATTGATCATGACGTTCACCTGATGTATGCCTGTTAACGAATATATTCGTTAACTGGCGTAAATCAGGTGAACGAAATGATCAACTTATTAATCTGCCCGCTTGAAATACAAAGTAAAATCTGTCAGAAGGACTTTTTCCACGAAAAATGTGTGCTAGTATTTATCACGAAAGCCTACTTTCACTTTCAAATTATTTATATGATCGATTTCACTACACTTAGCCCGTAGAGTCTCTAGTTTCAATACAGACGAACTAAAAAGAAGAGTTTGAGTAGACGAGAGATCTAGACTTTGTTTTGCATAAAAGTACATGATTTATTTTAAAAGTACTCTCTTTTTTGTTACCTAGTGTTTGTCCTCCCCGATGTGGCATTGTTTGTTTAAACTTCAACAAGATTTGACAAAGATAAATGTTCTGATAAATGTTCGTTAAGATTGGATGAAACATGACGAGGCCTCAAAAATGTTCACACTGATATTATTTTGTGACGTGTTGGATGTTTGATGAAAGAATGGGGGCAAGATGCGTTTGCAATTATGTCTTGCTTTTTTTAAATTGAACTTTTTACCTAGTTTTTACCCCATGTTACCAAGTTTTGAGCTTGACCTAGATGTGATAAAGATGAACTTGCATGAAGATCGGATGTTAAATGTGAGCTCCTAAGTGTGACATAAACCTTTAAAAAGTACATATATCATGAACATGCAAGGGGCATAATTCTAGTGCTCCTGGAGCAATCTCAATGAAACTTCCCGTGTTGCTTTTCCGTATGATGGTGTGGATTTATATAAAGAAAAATCAAATTCATTAACATGTCTTCGATAAGGCTACAGACGTAAGAAGGACGGACGACGCGAAACCGATATACCACCTGCCTTTGATTAGGGATAAAACAAAAACCTGTCTGTGTCTTGGTACAGGTGGGAGAATTTGAATACATCATGTGGTCTACTGCACTCGTAAAATGTGTAGAGTGAACATTCACGAAGGTATCGTGTCTACCAATTGTTCACCAATTGACTGAATGCTGTAAACGTATGTAGTAGAGACAAAAATAAATGAATACACGATAGTAGTGAGGTATGAGTCCAATCGATTACAATAATGAGTACAGTATAAACTCTCAAAGAGGCATATATGTATTGTTATGTCTTTGCCTCTTATAACGGCACCTCTGTAGACCAACATAGACCCTTTCCCACATACAACAAATCCGCAACAGACGTATTAGAAATCGTGCAGGCAAAAAACGGAAAATCTCTCGAAATGAAAATATAGTTATTGAATAGATTTATAAAGGTTGTGGGAAATAGGAGGTTTTCTTTAAATTTTACACACAAAGCGACGCTTCCTTATAACACAAAATATTACTAATTTGTTCTCTCTTTTACGCGTGTACGCGCGATATCCGAAGCTTTTGCAGGAGACGACCTTGTTCTTTGCTTAGAGATTTAGGTTTTTAATTGCATTTGCATACTCAGTGGATACTCAGGTGAGCCTATACAGACGAACCATACGGTTATATGAAGTAGACTTAACTCTTTCTATACAGACGCACCTTACGGCTATATGAAGTAAACTTAACTTTTTCGCTGGCAAAGGCAATTCAATGGTTTTGCAATCAATGCAGACTTCTGCATTGTTTGCCAATTAGACATTAAATGTTATTAAATTTCCTGTTCTAAGAAAAATGGAGTGGTCCAATTTTCATCATGGAAAAGCCGACTTTGTGAAATTCGGCATTGAAAGAGTTAAATGCATGAAGTTCTGACAAAACGATACAAGTGTAACCCTGTAACTTAAATAAGATGCCAAAGCGGAGAGTCATTAGGAACTCAAATCGACAGACAAGCCTCGTATTTTTATTTTTAAAGCAGACGAAAATGTAATATCAGGTATAACGGTCGTCGTTTCTCTCTAAACATGCAGATCCGCGTTCAGTACTCGCTAAACTTTACCGGGAACACCCATTTGTTGCGAGGAAACGAAGTGGGTTTTCACAGAAAACAAAAACATGATATTGCGAAACATGTTTAGTTTATGTGTCTATTTAACGCAATATTGTCTACTTACCGGTTTCCTCGTTTGCTGCTTCGCTATTTAGAATAACAACAACTATGATCTCAATAGGAACAACACAGTTTCAAACTACTCGCTACTATACGTACGTCAAAACATACCGTTGATTTTAATTAAATATTTACCAGTTTGCACAAAACGTCAGTAGACACACTTCTTATATATCCTCTATTGAAATTATTCGTTAAGAGTATTTCAAACAATTAAATTACCTTGGATATGCTTACCCTTTACTCATATTCCAATAAGCCCGTTAAACTTGCACAATATTGATATACAAAAAACCAGTGTGTTCAACGTTTCGGTTAGCTAGTTCGATATAATCTTTATTTACATCTCATCAGTGTACATGCAATTTAACATGTATAACATAAGATATATAATATAACATAAAAGTACAATGCCGCTCTAAACTGGTGTTATAAGAGATGATTAATTAATGATAATATAATGACATTTTATTAAAATGGTACTCAGAAATATATACTTTCACATACAAATATAAACACACATTTGTGTATTACAGAACGAATAGGAATTGTAATGTCGTTGCTCTAACCATTTAAAAAATAGTGTATTCAGATAATATTTCTTTTGGATCTGTTTAACCTTTTCCCTCATACGACAATTATGCAGCAGACGATTTTGAACATATTTCGTCGAAAAATAGAAAATCTCTATAATTTTTAATGGATAACCTATGCCTAAAAGTGGAAAACATTGTGGCAAAAGGAGCAAATGATCGTTTTGAGCAATTTCTTCTTTTGTCACTATGTTTTTAAAATTCCGTCTGCTGCAGAGGCGTCAAAAGGCGTCTATATGAGAGAAAGAGTTAAGAAAGAGTAATGATCAGGTTGATTTCAAATTGTGCTATTAATGAGTGTGTCTGAAAACTTGAACAAAATGCTTCGCCGACCTGCTTACAGATAGCAAATAAAAGTACAATACATCGTGTGCAATGGCACCAGAATAACAAACCGATATATTTAACATCCAATTATCTCAAATGTACGACACTTACATAAAATGAAAAAGAAAGTGATCTGAAAATCCCGAAAATATATGATCCGTTCCACGGGAAAACCAACATTATGGATTTTGAGTAATGTATCGACCCGGATCAGCCTACGCAGTCCGCGCAAGATAATCCGGGCCGACACATTTCGACGAAAGGGGGAGGGGGTAGAGGTATAGAGCAATGGTTCCTTAAACAGAAAATCCACAGGTTAGCCCGCGCGGCATTCTTAGACTGATCCGGGTCGATACATTACGCAGAGTCCATTATTTGATTTTCTCGTGGATCGGCTCATATATAGAATGGGTTTTTTCGCTTATGGTTAACGGGTGTGAGAATTCTTTTTTTTTTTTTTTTTTTTCAATAACCCATGAAGCTTTCTGAAATGAAACTGGCCAAATCCATGGGGGCCGCCATTTTGGGTATGTATAAAATGAGACGAGAAACACGGATTGAAAAAAAATTATTGTCGTCTTTTTAATAAATTTTTTTAAATCGATATTTTGGGTATGTATAAAATGACACGAAAAAACACGGATTTTTAAAATTATTGTCGTCTTTTTTTTTTCTTTTTTTTTAAATCGATATTTAACATTTGTACGAAAAGTTAAAAATAAATGGAACTCGGATTGAAAAAGAATTATTGTCGTCTTTTTAATATTTTTTTTTAAATCGATATTTTGGGTATGTATAAAAATGACACGAAAAACACGGATTTTTTAAATTATTGTCGTCTTTTTAATATTTTTTTTTTAAAATCGACATTTAAGATCATTAAAGTGCTGTGTTTTGTGGGGATTAACATTTGTACGAAAAGTTAAAAATAAATGGAACTTAGTAAGAAATATGTTTTTCCGACAGCATTAGACTTCTACGCCCGAAACTAAATTTTGACTGTATCGTAGCCAAAGAAGGACGTGATGTCATTTCCGTAACACTTCATCTTGGCGTAACGTCAATGGAGCGACGTCGTTTCCCGCAAAAAAGTGGTATCAACATGAAATACCCCAAATTCCTATACATGAGCTATTTATCAAACATTGTGGCAAAAGGATAACTTTCTCATAAGGAGTAATTGTTCTTTTAGCGACAATCTTTCCCCAAATCGTCTGTTGCAAAGGCCCCATAAACCGTATCTAATAGGGAAAGGGTTTAGCAGAAATGTGACGCCTTACATCATTTGTTCCAGTCATATTGACTGGTTGAAAAAGGCAGTCGCCAGGTGGCATCAGCAAAGGGCTGATCTTTTTGCTTCTTTACCATAATGCAGGTGATCGATTAAGGATCATCTTGGCCATCATGTTTTAACCTCGTTCATTATAAATGTATTCCTTGATTTTTTGAAAGTCTTTACTTTATTATTTTCTGTTCGTAATAATACGAATTCCAAATATTTTTTGATAATGCACGAAACATGACATTAACATTAGTATTGTCTAGTCAATTACTTATAAATCCTTTTTTATGGCCAAAGTATGCTCTTTAATTTTTGTTTATAATTATCTTGCGTTTTTTCGTAAATAGGTAGCACCTATAGATATATTAAGTAATTGTGTAAATACGAAAAGGAAGAAAGAGTTAAATGCTCTTCTCTTATGAAGCAAACATCTGAATGTACATATATGAAAATAATATGGATCTAGTTTCTAAACTTGTGTTAGACGAATACCTGCGTAATGTGTAACATGCACGAACACATTATATAAATATTGCATGGCTTCCAGTGTGACAGTACATATTGTCAACATGAGGAAAATACTGTTACCCGAGGCGAAGCCGAGGTTAACAGTATTTAGCCGAATGTTGACAATATGTACTGTCACACTGGAAGCCATGCAATATTTATTTTATTATACCGAACATAATTACACGTTTATTCAATCTAGTCTGTACCTTTGTAGGGGAGGTGAACATGGGTAGATCTACAACAATGTAACACACACATGTATATGAGCCAGTCCACGACAAAACCTGTATTAGTGACATAACGTATGACGTTTGGAATTTCCAATTTTATGACGTCACATTTTTCGTCAACGTCGGTTTACCGTAAACAGTATTATCTTGAATTTAATTTCCAAAGTTAATATGTATTTGTTTAAAAAATCTCTCGGGTAAATGCTTAGTAAATTAAAAATTATGCAATTACTTCCAGCGAAATTTTCATTAAAAATCGGGTATTTGTAACACCGAATTATAGAGAATAAAGTTACCTGTGTCATGATATAAATTTAATGTTTCTGCCATGACGATTCAGATAAAAATACCCGTTTGTTAATGAAAATTTCGCTGGAATATTTTCAAAGTAATTACATCATTTTAATTTTTTAAGAAATACATATCATTAATATCACCCTTTCTACTTCAAGTTACCAGAATTTCAAGAGAATCTGTGGAGCCGATTTTTAGTAAATCAGAATGCCGTTTTACCGATGTCGCACGTCGGAACGCACATTGCGCATTTTGAACTGAAACGCAGTTAGTGGAATTAAAATTGACAACCTTTTGTTTTGCATAATAAACATCATCTCTATGGTATCATGAAATCTACTCCCTACTAAACATGGATATTTTAATTTATTTCTTCCCGAATAGTTATTTTATTGCAAATGATACAGTATATAAATAGACGTAATACAGGATACAGGGTTAATCATACTTGGAAATCTGTTTATATATTATTATACAAGGGGTAATCAAAAAGTAATAACACTTTCTTAGTGATTCTTGTATTAGTTAATACATATTTCGGAATTCATACCATATGTATATTTGTTTTTGCTCTACCTTATGGCGAATTAATATATCTAAAATAGTCATTAGTTTAGTTATAAATTGTTGTCAAAGAAACGAGTTGAGGCATAGGCGGGCCACAGCATAATTTTACAAGAAAGTACCAGTTTAAGCTGTGTATATTTCAAATATATACAAACAGAAGATACCGAAAATGTGCATGACATTATTTTGTTGTGAAATAGTAAAGTTGTTTAGCGACGTGCAAGAACGTTATGTAAAAAAAGACGTCAAATGAACGTCAAATTTAGGAAATTTAGCAAAATGCTAAATAATAAAATTATATCTCAACGTAGACAAAAATCAAAATAGTAATTTGAAATGTTTATTCAGTGGAGTTCACCAGGAGTCAAGCAGTCGCTAGCGATGTAAATATACACTTTTGGCAGGAGGAGGTAACTTTTGTATTCGGAACGCCTCGGTACAGTTAAATATATAAATACATATTGGTTTAGACTAGAAAGTATGATAATAGATTATTAGCTCAGTCGGTTGAGCCGGTAAGATTAACGAATTCAGTCATATGACATGGGTTCGATCCCACAACAATTTTCTCTTTTTTTTTCATTTAGCTTTGATCTATGTGTATGTATGCATATATTTATTTAAGGTATTATTATTTTATTTGTTTTTTTTATTTTTAGATTTCATTGTTTTCTTCATTTTTAGCTCGATTTTTGAAAAAAAGAGAGCTATTGTCATGACCCTGGCGTTGTCGTCGGCAGCGGCGGCGACGGCGTGGTCGTCCGGTTAAGGTTTTTTGTTTAGCTCATTTTTTTTTCTCCCTGTCAGTCGAGCGTCTGTGCCGTACGCGGTGCTCTTGTTAATATTCATTATAACTATATTACATAAAGATCATCAAAAACCTTGACAAAAATAGTGTAAATAATATATCATCATCATTATCATAATCATCATCATCATCATCATCACTATAATGCGATTTCGACTGCATGGCTGTGTATGCTATAATACGTCGTTCTACATTTGTATGCCACATTCATACCTTCGCAGGTAAATATAAAATCACGATAATTAAGGACATTGCGCGATTAATAGTTACGTAGAAACTACATCAAATAAAAAGATGTACATGTAATCCATTACGACTCGAACTCGGGACCTTGGCACTGGTGGTGTGTCAGGATTTTACTTATTATCAAAACGGGCGAATATTTTTATGCTCATCCCTATTTTGGATAATAGAACAATCCATTAGGTTTCGTCATGGCTCACTGCTCGAATTGGATGTATACCTAAAATGTAATTATGTTAGCATGAATTACGGTATCAACCCGTCACTACTCATTGAATCACGAAATTTCTATAAGTTGCGTTACTGATGCACAATTCTCACTTTAGCATATATCGATATTGTTGAAAATATCATTCTCGCTATCTCGTAAAAATTCAAGTATTCTTTTGTTGTATTTTTAATGTATTTACTATATAAATTGCAATATAGTAGCTACTTTGAATCTTTAAAGAGAAGCAAATAAACACAACCTACCATTAATAACAAGGGGGTAGAAGAAAGGGGGTACTTAAAAGATTGAAATTGATGATTATAATGAAAACATGTGGTGTGCATTTTATTACCTACACTAGATGCGTATCTATCTAATATTTGTGCAGTGAACGTTCCGAAGCGCGACAGACGTTTAACTGCATTATGATTTATTAAAAATCGGCTCGATATATATCCTTAAAATTTCGGCAAATGGTAGACGAACAAGTGCCTAAAATGATATATCTTTTAGATAAATATCTCTCGGGCGAATTTTTAATAAATCAGAAATAATCTTATAACTGTTAAAATGTTTTGGAGAAACTTTCCTTTTAATTCGCATTTTGTTGTCTAATTTGTCATGGCAGATGTATGGAATTGATATCAGCACGCATGAAATTCTATTCCCTACTGTCTGCCGTCTATTTTATCCGAATATCACTTCAAACGAGAAAAGAATGGCGGTTTCATTAACCACACTATCATTGTTGCAATGACATACGTTTTGACGTCAAAAACGACGTTATTTCAAAGGTATGATTCCACCTTATTAAAAAACGCCGTTGTTGTTTTTTTCGTTTTCTTATGACAGTTGGTATGTTTATATCGTAATTAAGAGAGTATATGTAGGACTATTTGGCTAATTCTGGTATCATTATGAAGGTAAACGGTTGATATTTTAGGAAATACAAAAAACTCAAAAAATATTTTTTTGTCACTAATACAGGTTTTGTCGTGGACTGGCTCATATGAATATACCGGTTAACAGTATACTGTTACATGGCACGCGCATCTAAAAGGTGACGTTATTGTTTGAAATGACGTCATGCACGTGCATAACCAACATTTTCACGCGCGTGCCATGTAACAGTATACTGTTAACCGGTCAAAAACGTACTGTTAGCATGAGACAGTAAAACATTGCCCATGATGAGTATATGAGAATTTAACATTACAAAGTCACGTGAGGTATAATAATAGTCTTTATTCACCATGTGCCCCATGCAGACGCATGTTGACGCATCTGCAGCAGACGACGTTTTAAAACACTGTGACAAAAGCTGATAATCAGCAATAGCTATGTTGTCCACAGTGTTTTCCGCTGAAATAATCCGTTATACTGTCACTAATAGAGATTTTCCATATTTTCGTTTTTAAGTTTTCAAATTATCTGCTGCGGATGCGTTAAATGAGGAAAGGGGTAAATTAAACAACGTTTTGTCTCTTTTAAAGACTTCCGTCACTTTTATTGCGCGAGTGCCTCAGCACCAGTGCATATATTGGTTGTGAAAAACTGTCACTGGTGCAATGGGCTTGCGCATGCACCGTGTAAATCGTCTTGATCGCGCAAGAGCCGCATTTTACCGTCAGCTCTCGGATATTTCCGTAGCAGTTCGTCAATAGACTGGTTCTCGTTCGAATTTGCAATAGAATAATAGATTAGTGAACCAGTCTTGTTATATGCAAGTATTTTTTGTATAATTAAGATGTAAATTAAAACCATAGTGTAACGTGTTCCGGCGTTAAGTCATCGCGGGTCACTCATCCAGGCACTAGCCGCGATGAACGTTGCTTAACTTTACGAAAAGGTCAACCACTCTACCAACGTCGCTATAAAAGCAGGCTTCCACAGCTAGGCTGTAGAAGTGATATGTATACATGTTCCCGTTACATTTCTCCCTCCTTTCTCTTAACTTCGACCCGAAGTCACATAACTTAACACAAGCAGTATACCAGAGCGGAGTCTATGTTACATCACTGGGAACCACCGGGGTTTTAATAACAGGAAAATGGAATATTTTCATAAATGAGAAGTTATTGTGCTAAATTTTGCGATTTGAAGAATATATTAATGGGGAAAAAAAAGGACGCGCATGCGCAGATAAATGTTTACAATAATTCTGGGAGATCGAGTCAACACGTTGGGAAAATATATTTTTGCTTTCGTTTTACGTATTTAACTAAAAACCTATTGTTATCATATATTATTATCATATATTTAAAAGTGGATTTCGTGTTTTTCGAATCAAACAGTATTTCTTAAGCCTTACAATGCTGATTCCCGTGCTAACATGGAACTGCTGCATCTTGCAGCAACTCTTGTATATATGTATAAATCGTAAATCAGGCGAACGAACTTATCAAATTTTCAAGCAGGTCGCTTTTAATCCAAAGCAAAGTCCGTCACAAGGGATTTGTTCCGTGAAGAAGGTGTGCTATTTCTTTCCACGAAAAACTCTAGTTTCGCTTTGCAATCATTTATACGATCGATTTCATTACACTTATCCCGTAGATTCACTAGTTATCCTGTATATTCACTAGTTTCAATACAGACGAACTAAACAATAATAGTTTCAGCAGACGAAATATCTAGACTTTGTCTTGCATACAATTACACGAGGTTTTTTTTATAATACTCTTAGCTTTTTTTACACGTTGTGTTTTGGAAACATGTTGTATAGGTATATAGTGAGGCTCAGGGTTGTATTCAGACTGTCCTAACATAGCGTTAACAAAAGGTGTTATTTTATACATTAATAGCCGAGTGCTCGGTGTATTAAGACACGCTGAATACACCAGGTTTTAATAGGGAATATTTAACATGTACAACATGCCTTCCCTGTTCTCAACTGGTCGAATGGACTTTGAGCAAGATCAGCGTTTATCCCAGGTATACGATCTAATTAACTTTGTCCCACATACAAGGAATCTGCAGCAGAAAACTGTGAACAAACTTCTACAGGGTTGCTGGGTTAGCATTACGACTGACTGGCTGGTAACAGGATGAATGAACCAGTAGTACTGGTAACTTACCCAGGAAACGCCGTGATATAACTGAAAAATTCTTAAAAGCGGCGTTAAACACCAAACAATCAATCAACCATGAGCAGACTGACACGAATTACGATTGTCATAAACCCAAAGCAGCTCAATTTTAGCACGTTCGATACCTGTGAACACCTCTTGCTAACAGTATTGGATGATTCTCTGTTGATGTTTATGATATACCTCGATAATAACTAGTTGATCATTAGTCTTCAGTTCATGCCTTCTCCACGGGCGAGATGCATTTAACTCTTTCAGCGCCAAAGGCAATATTGAGGTTTTTGCAAACAAAACTGATTCAGGTGAGTCAGCTCGTAACGAGCTGTCTCACCTGAAATCAGCATTGTTTGCCTTTTGGTTATCAAAATAGTTCAAAACTTTGATTACATAAGAAATTGAGACGTCCGATCTTGAACATGGAAGAGTCTACTTTAAACAATTCGGCGCTGAAAGAGTTAAGACGGAGGTGGATCAGGAAGTTTGGAGTATGTGTCCTGTTGACGGTCCAGTCACTTGGTTGGACAAAATGGGTTTTTTTTAAAGAAAAATAATCAAATTTCCGAATACTGAATGATATACCATTTCACTTACGGCAAAAACGTTCATGAAATACAATGGGGGAAAAGACCGCGGGAGTTATTCAGGGGAATCAACTTTTGAAAAAGATTCTTTCATATATTCGAGTTACGCACCTTTGACTAAACAATACTTGTTTCAATGCTTTTTATGAGACTATTGTCCGTGTAAATTCAACGATTCTGTGCTGAAAACAAAACGAAGGTAGTTAACTACATCATGTATTTCTATGTAAACTGAAATTCGCACGCATTCATGACAGGCACTTAAACAACGAACTTATAGTGTTCATGGTTTTTTTCCATTGAAATATGCTAAAATTAAAAATTAGCCGAAACAATACTGAATAAGTGCGATATTTTATTTGTTTCCGATTTTCTCTCTGTTTACTATATTTACTCATTCCCACAAACAGACACTTTCTGATTCACAAGACTGTTGAAACGGCATTAAAACCCTTATCAAACCCAAAGATTCTGCAGCAGACAAATTTGAAAACATCTACACACAAGTATGGAACACTTGAATATAAATCAAAGTATAATAAAAACCATTATGACAAATTGAGAATATACTCATTGTGAGAATTTTCACCTTTTGCCACAATGTCTTCAACTTTATAATTGTTCTTTTATTTATAGAGACTTTACGTATTTCGACTTAACGTTTTCAAAATTGTCTGCTGCACATTTGTTGCATGTGCAAAAGGGGTTAAGACTAACTGTGAGGTTCTAGTGCCGGTGGTATCCATCTTGCGACGTTTTAATTTACGAGGGCAATAAATAGCCTTGTAGCATGACATACAATTAACGCAATCAACAACATGAGCCGAATTACAAGAAAACCAACATTGTGGACTCTGCATTAAGTATCGACAGTTTTCTGGTGGGACGGCTCGCATATCCATCTGAGTGTGTGTTTTCATTTCTTAGTGATTCTTATTTAGCATGTATTCTTTGAGTCTAATTTTGAGTTTATTTTTGTTGAACACTTTTGATTACGAACGATATATGATCATGACTGTTAATCTAATATAAGAACTAAAAGATTATTTAACGGTGTTGTGTCATTGCATCAGTCATAATATATACAAAAGGTTACGTTAGATTGTCATAAATAGCAGAGTGGCGCAGTGGAAGCGTGCTGGGCCCATAACCCAGATGTCCGAGGATCGAAACCTCGCTCTGCTACATTTTTTTATGTTTTAGTTATTTCTGAGAAGATCCCTAGACAAATCTAGTCATGGCAGATACATTCATAGATATATTATATTTATATTGTATGTACATGTAAAGATAAAATTCGCTTTTGCTTGCACTATATTTATGTTTTATTTATTTCTGGTGAAATCCCTAGACAAATCTAGTCATGGCAGATACATTCATAGATATATTTTATTTATATTGTAAGTACATGTAAAGATAAAATTCGTTTTTGCTTGCACTATATTTATGTTTTATTTATTTCTGGTGATATCCCTCGATACATTCATAGATATAAATTTATTTATATTGTAAGTACATGTAAAGATAAAATTCGCTTTTGCTTGCACTATCCCACAACTATTTAACATATATATATACATTTATTGATGTCTCGTATATAAAATAATAAAGCTGATTGTTATGTCTTTAATTGAAAGTTGGTAGACAATAATTCATTATAATGACACAAAAGTATTAAAACTGATTAAATCAATATTGTATACCCTCTAGCTTTTTAACACTTCCAGGAGTATGCAGATCACTTGATTCACATCTTAAGTTCTATGGCAACCGTAATACTTCAAGCGGTGCTGGGATTTATAGCATGCGTCAAATGATCTGCATACTCCTATACATGTACTTACACATATGTTGATACGGCACTGAAGAACCTGCAGCTTGTGAGCGTATCAGGCTAGGGTAAAGGCCAGGCTGATACCCCCCAAAAGCTTTCTGTCTCCCCAGGGCCGCCACGGTAAAATATCGAACCATATTTTGCAACGCCACAAAATGTTATTTTTCTCCTACTGACCAGCAGGTTACAGATTGCCAGCACTTTTAAAAACATGTTTAAGGCTGCTTTCCAATTTTTGAGAAGAATGCTGTTTCCTAGATTTGACAGGTGGGTCCTATCTGTCCTGTACAGACTAGCCTCGACTACCTTAATATAACTGTAATTACGGATTACTTTCCCGCCTGAGTGTAACACGAACGATCTAATGGCTGCATTTACTATTTTCCTCTTTTTGTCGATCTGGGACCTTGAGCCAATAGGAGCAAAATGCCAATATCTCCTAGCGAGCAGTGATGACCAAATGATTCTTATGTCTTTGAATAACGCTTTATAGCGAAGGATTGAGGTCTTAATGTTTTTAATAATGTCCTTGCCTGAAACACCTTCTGTGGTTAGATCGTTTGATCCGCAATGGATAAAAAGGAATGTCGGACACTTATCTTTTTTGAACTGGTTGTCGAGCGTCGAATGCAGGGTGTCCAGTGCCATACCCCTTTCCCCCATCCACTAGACCGAAACCTCTGATAAGCCCAAGTGATGGTCAAACGTCTGTATTGCCGCCATGCCAGCCCAGTACACAATTGACGAACCTACCAACCACAGACTCTGCATTCCTGTAAAACTTGCAGCTGTATTAATTTGTATGTGTGACCTTAAAGTCTTATGTATTTAGTATATTCATTTGATTTCCACCTACCTGCTGCCATGATTCTACTCTCCTCTGTTCCTAAATTAGCTAACTGTGTAGCCCCTCCTATTCTGAAACTGTGATTTAAAGTGTCCTATTGTTTGGGTGAATTGCAGGGCTTTAGACATTATTGCTTTGAATTGATATCTGGTGAGCGATTTCCCATTTAAGTGTATGAATAGGTTCGCGAAGATTATAGTACTCTTTTATACATAGAACTGGGCAGTACGACTTGCCATTTGCTGGAATATAGAGGGTGACGGATTTTCCGCACTGGTCAGTTTTTGACCATCTTACTGTTAGGTTTAATTCTTTTTCAGACAACCTAATGTCTGAATATTTAATTACCTTTAGGTCCTGTGACTTATTGATGGCCTCTGTAAATTCCCCTATTCTTAACAGACCAAAGAAAGCTAGTGTGAAAGCAGCCCGGGCATTAATCAGCCTTCTGCAGAATACTCTACCAGGGGAGACCACTTTACATGCGGAATTGAGTAGACCAAGCAGTGATTACATTTCTTTTATGGTTATCTTTCTTGAAGAGCGTATTTGATCTTTAGTTTTTATGAGTTTTTCCTTTGGAAGACGCATAACCATTTCCCCGGAGTTCATTAATCCCCAAAAATGTTAGACATGTTGTAGGATGAACTGTTTTATCTTCAGCTAAAGGGACTCCAAAATGTGAACACACTGATTGAAATTCTGTTAGCATTAAGCCAGGCATAGAACTCGAAGCTATTTCCCCAAATAGGAAATCGTCTAGATAATGCAGGATGTCACTACTTTTGGTTTTCTCACCTATCGACCAATGTAGGAAACCTGAAAATTTTCCCACAGATAGCACAATATGAATCATTTTATCATAAAAATATTGATTTTCAAATTTGATACCGAGTAATTCGAAATCTGATGGGGTGATGGGAAGTAATCGAAAGGCTGATTTTATATCTGTTTTACTTAAAGTGCCCCTTTACCTAACTTAAAAATCAGATCGGCTGCCTGATCAATATTTGAATATGCGACTTTGCAATGTTTTTCCTCAATGAAATCGTTAATAGATTAGCTGTCTGGGTATGACAAGTGATGAATCATTCTATGATCACCGTCTTTTTTTTGCCGCCTAAACTTACCGGAGATACTTGAAGGGTCAGGAATGGTTTAGTACTGAACGGACCTGCAATTCGACCCCTATTAATTTCTTTGATCAGTTTTTCCCTCATGATATTGGGGTGCTGCTTTGCACTAGACAAGTTATGCGACTCACGTGCACATCGTGGTCCTTTGTAATTTAATGGAAATCCATTTTGTAGACCTTCCGTTAAGAATATGGCAGCCTTATGCTGGTAGCTTTTTAACGATTCAAGTAAATGATATATATTTTCAGCGGTGTTTTTCCTAAATCATATAAACCTATTACATTATTTGCTTTGCCTGCAACTTGACTTTGTATGGTTTCCGCCACATGACTGACAGGCATGAATAAACCTGCAATTAGGCAAAAATGGACATTTAGCTCCTGTATTGAAATAATTACATGATGCGGAATGGGCTGGTGTAGGTCTCCTAAACGATAGAGGCTTGCTACTACTATGGTTTGACTGTTCCGTGTAAATACTGCCAGCATTCACATACAACAACCAAAACTCGGAATCAATTGCCCCCCAGGATGCGGATGGATTATTAGCAATTTGCAAACGGAATTGCTCATCGTATTTCCACCAGCCAGGAGACCTACTGGCAGCCATTCTAATATCCCTCAAATATTTAATTAGTTCTTGAGCCCGAGCTGGAAATTTTTCCAGCGTTATGCTGACATACACAAGAAAACCGGATGTCCACTGGTCAATTGATATCTTGAATGGTTCTATTTTTGCCTGGTTAATACATAATCTTCCATTTTGTATTGTTATCTCCCCAACAGGACCATGCTATGACTTGCAGCTCTCTTGTGGACATTAACGATGATGCAATATCAATATATTGCCCTTCCCATATTTTCTCTTTAAATTTTAAAGGTATACTACTACCTACATTTTTGAAAAACACTAGGTTCCTGCACCGGCTGCCATGCAACGGCGAACTCCATTACTGGCGCCATTACTTCTTTTTGAAAAATTAACGAATTCGACACTTCACCTGAATCATCCTGGTTTCCCACGGGTAACTTATCCTTAGTCGCCTGCCTGGACCTCTTAGGCTCCTTTCCAACCTTCTTTGAAGCTATTCCCCTCTTGGGTGCCATTATTTTCACAGATTGCTTGGATTTTAAATTATAATAAATTGTACACAGCTATGCCCTTCAAGAGTTGCAGGAAAAAGGGAACTGACTTGGAATGGCATTCTGGGTTCACCCTATCAAGGGACATAATTCTGAAACGAAACTTCAGAAATTCAGAAGCATTTATCTCCCCTGCTATAAACCCTTATTTATTGTAAACACCTGACCCTTTGTTAAATTTATTTTTATTGGATTATAGAATATAAAATTCATATAATCTGTATTATTTACACGATATGAGAACATTCGCTTAGTTGGTGCTGCATTGGGTGCCATCGGCATTAAAACGACAGATAAAACATACATTTGAAAGGACGTAATACAAGTATGCAGCAGAATAATTTGTCAGTAGCAAAAATGGTTTTGAAAATGTAGGTATGTATGCTTAAAGGCCTTATTACTGCAATACATAGGAACAATGTGTACCAGAAGTAGATCAAAAAGACGAAGGTGGCAGAAAATCAAGCACATTTTTTTTTTTGAAAATCAAATTTCCGATTTCTGAATGTATTACCAATAAAACAAAACAATTAAGTCATTTACGGTAAAACCGTTATCGAAATACAATGGGGTAAGACTGTGACAGTTACGGTGGCACTGAGGTGACATCCGCAACACTTTATTTATATTGTGGCCACAACTTAGTAACTTGTGGCCACAAGTTATTAAGTTGTGGCCACAAGATAAAAAGTTGTGGCCACAATTTACTAAGTTGTGACTACAAGATAAAATGTTGTGGCCACAAGTTACTAAGTTGTGGCCACAAGATAAAATTTGTGGCCACAAGTTACGAAGTTGTGGCAACAGGATAAAAAAGTTGTGTCCACAATTTACTAAGTTGTGGCCACAAGATAAAAAAGTTGTCGCACACAATTTACTAAGTTGTTGCCACAAGATAGAAAAAGTTGTGATCACAATTTACTAAATTGTGGCCACAACTTAGTTTAGCCAATCAAAACAGCCGTTTCATCTTTGCTGCTTTATGGTAATAACACAGTACTAAGTATAGTAAGTGTATGTTTATATGTATGAGTATACTAACTGGTGTGTGTATATGTACAAGTATAACAACTGGTGTATGTATATGTACGAGTATTCTAAATGGTGTGTGTATATGAACGAGTATACTAACTGGTTTGTGTACATATACGAGTATACTAACTGGTATGTGTATATGTACGAGTATACTAACTGGTATGGCTAATTGTAAAAGTATACTAACTGGTGTAAGTGTGTGTAAACTTCCTACATATACACATACCAGTAAGTATACTCGTACCTATACACATACCAGTTAGTATACATACCAGTTATGTACGAGTATTCTTACTGGTATGTGTATATGTACGAGTATACTAACTGGTTTGTGTACCTGTACGAGTATACTAACTGGTATATGTATGTTATAAATATACACACACCAGTTAGTATACTCGTACATACACACACACCAGTTAGTATACGTGTACATGTACACATAGACTTACATCAGTTAGTATACTCGTACATATACGCACAACAGTTAGTATATTCGTACATATACATATACCAGTTAGTATGCTCGTACAGATACACATACCAGTAAGTATACTCGTATATATACATATACCAGTTAGTATGCTCGTACAGATACACATACCAGTAAGTATGCTCGTACAGATACACACACCAGTTAATATACTAGTACATATACACATACAAGTTTGTTTACTCGTAAATATATACACACCCGTAAGAATATACTCGTGCAGGTACACACACACTACACCAGTTAGTATACTCATACATATACACACACCAGTAAGTATACTCGTACATATATACACACCAGTAAGTATACTCGTACATATATACACACCAGTAAGTATATTCATAAAGATACACACTCACACTCACTTCCACCAGTTAGTTTACTCGTACATATACACATACCAGTAAGAATACTCGTACATAACTGGTGTGTGTATAGGTACGAGTATACTTACTGGTATGTGTATATGTACGAAATTTCACACTTACACCAGTTAGTTTACTTTTACAGTTAGACATACCAGTTAGTATACTCGTACATATACACATACCAGTTAGTATACTCGTATAGGTACACAAACCAGTTAGTATACTCGTATAGGTACACAAACCAGTTAGTATACTCGTGCATATACACACACCATTTAGTATACTCGTACATATATATACACCAGTTGTTATACTTGTACATACACACACACACACACACACACACACCAGTTAGTATACACATACATATAAACATACACTTACTATACTTAGTACTGTGTTATTACCATAAAGCAGCAAAGATGAAACGGCTGTTTTGATTGACTAAACTAAGTTGTGGCCACAATTTAGTAAGTTGTGGCCACAACTTAGTAAATTGTGGCCACAACTTTTTTATCTTGTGGCCACAACTTAGTAATTTGTGGCCACAACTTAGTAACTTGTGGCCACAACTTAGTAAATTGTGGCCACAATTTTTTATCTTGTGGCCACAACTTAGTAAATTGTGGCCACAACTTTTTTATCTTGTGGCCACAACTTAGTAACTTGTGGCCACAACTTTTTATCTTGTGGCCACAAGTTGGCGCAGTGAAAGCGTGCTGGGCCCATAACCCAGAGGTCCGAGGATCGAAACCTCGCTCTGCTACATGTATTTTCATGTTTTAGTTTATTCTGAGGAGATCCCTAGACAAATCGTTCTATGGCGTGTAAAGTTTGTATTTAGCATGGGTCTTTGTGTCTAATTTCCAGTTTATGTTTGTTAAAAACGTTTGATGACAAGCGATACATCGGATCATGAATATAATGTTTATCTCATATACGCAAAAAAGTTTATTTGACTGTTTCGTGTCATAACATTAGTCAAAACTGGGACGTATAGCCGACCTAGGTCTTAATAAATATGCAACAGGTCACGCTAGTAACACAAATAGCAGAGTGACGCAGTGGAAGCGTGCCGGGCCCATAATCCAGAAGTCCGAAGATCGAAACCTCGCTCTTTTACATTTTGTTTTATGTTTTAGTTTATTCTGAGGAGATCCCTAGACAAATCGTTCTATGGCATGTAAAGATAAAATTCGCATTTACTTGCACTTTCCCACAACTATTTAACATATATATCAGGGGCGTAGCTTTGCAATAATCAATGTGTAGGACGTCTCGTGAGAATAAAAACATTGTAGACTCTGCGTAACGTATCGACCCGGATCAGCCTAAGCATGCCACACAGCGGTACCCGGATAAATACTCTGTTTCAGGAATCACTACTCTATCTATCCTCCCTTAGACGGAATGTGTCGGCCGGATCAGTCTGCGCGAACAGCGCAGGCTGATCTGGTCGATACATTACGCAGATGTGTATCGCCGCAGCTGCATTTTGGGGCATTTTTAGAAAAAATGTGTAAGCACGTGCCTTCAGTGCCTAAAAGGAGCTACGCCCCTGTATATATATATATATATATATATATATATATATATGTACATACATGTATAAATGAAAGTACTTGTTTTCTTTCCAAATACACCCTCCTATTCTAAATTGATCAACCTCATTTCGTTTATATCATTTTCGTGTTTGATTCGTCCTTACGGCAATTCCAAATCAATTCATAAGAGCCGTGTCGCGACAAAACCAACATTATGTATCGACCAAGATCAGCCTGCTAACCCGGACATAATTTGTTCGTCTTCTGTGGATGTTCGGCTTCAGGAATCATTACTCTATCCCCCTGGGACGGAATGTGTCGGCCCGGATTAGTCCGCGCGGGCTGCGCAGTCAGATCTGGGTCGATATATTACGCAGTCCATAATGAGTCCATAATGTTGGTTTTCTCGTGAAACAGCTCATATGTATTTGTAGTTTGTTGTCATGAATGAAAGCGGCGTAAAATACCATAAAAACAAAATATGAATGACGTCAAAGTGGCGTGTCATTAAGGCATCAAATTGCATGACGTTGATCATGCCTATTGTATAGGTTTCACAATTTAGAAATAATTTCGATAATGTGACAATTTTATTTGTAGAAAATAGCTATTATATATATGTTGTATATTTGGTACAAAGGTACAAAGGTCGAATGAATCTATACGTTTAACCCTTTCCCACATATAGCAGCTTTCTGATGCCTCTGCAGCAAACGACTTTTTGAAAACAATGTGACAAAAAGAAAATTGCTAATAAAGAGCAATTTCTCTTTCTGCAATAATCTTACAACTTTTTGTCAGGAGTTAACCCTTTATTTCAGACACTCTCCTTGTTTTTGCCTAAATGTTTTCAAAGTGTTTGCAGATTTGTTGTACGCTAATCAATAATCTGCTTCTTCACTTTCTGGAGCGCCACCCATATGAGTGTGTAAAAAGCGACAATTGCATATTCTGTTACATCCCGAACAAATACTCTTAACAGTGTCTGTACGCAACTCTTTGCTATAAAGATGAATAAAACATCTTCAACAGACACTGGTGCCACAACGCTTTTAGTGAAATCAGGGGCGTAGCTTTGCAATAATCAATGTGTAGGCCGTCTCGTGAGAAAATCAACATTGTGGACTCTGCGTAAAGTATCGACCCGGATCAGCCTAAGCATGCCAAACAGGCCTACCCGGATAGACACTTTTCGCCTCCTGTGGATTTTCTGTTTCAGGAATCACTTCTCTATACATCTATCAACCTAAGACGGAATGTGTCGGCCGGAGCAGTCTGCGCGGACAGCGCAGGCTGATCTGGTCGATACATTACGCAGATGTCTATCGCCGCAGATGTATTTTGGGGCATTTTGAGAAAAAATGTGTAGCCTCGTGCCTACAGTGCCTAAAGGGAGCTACGCCCCTGCAAATGTCGGAGGCATAGTTGCTTTTGGTTCGTTTTTTTATTGCACGGATCTAACTATTACTTCAATATTTTGAGAATATCGTCCATAAGCGTGTCATTATCGATCGGGGATATACTGCTTGTATAACAATGTACACTAAACCATCTTCACGCAATTTAAAATAACGAGGTTTTAGCTTTAGTCTATTTGATACATACTCTAATGGGAAAAACAACCTTAGCGCTTTTATCAAAAAATAAGGGGAGGGAACCGCATGTATATCCATGCTAAAGAATCCAAATGAATACTGCTACACATACTTCTTGAAACCTTCTTTGACTTATTGACGAACAGTGTAGAGCTGATCTGGTTTATATTAGTCGCAAATTCCGCATTACGGATAGTTTTCACAGAGTACCGATCATTTATTTGTACAATGGCCCCGCCCCGTCCAGTGCTATTATTTATTTTTAACAAAGGTGATCGATTAGAAAAGGTTATGAAAAATAAGGGGATCTGTAAATTGTTTTTTTTTAAGTTTAAAAGTTGAAAGTTCACTTAAAAGTCAATCACCCCATTCGCTGTCATACGATATTTTCCCACATATTGTTTGACGATCAGATTTCACGTTATTATAATGTCACATACAGCGAGTGTAAGCAGTTTTGACGTTGAAATAATAGGCATCGATAATTGAAAATAATTTAGATACTTTGGAATTAAAGGGGAACCTCGTCGAATAAACGAATTCATGCCGGGTTATTTTACGAAACTGATTTCATCTTCTTAACCCTTTCCCTCATATAGACGCTTTCTGACGTCTGCAGCACACGGCTTTTTGAAAACATAGTGACAAAAGAAGAAATTGCACAAAACGTGCAATTTCTACTTTTGCCACAATGTTTTCCACTTTTTTGTCATAGGTTATCCATTCAATTATAGAGATTTTCTATTTTTTGACAAAATATGTTCAAAGTCGTCTGCTGCAGAATTGTCGTATGAGGGAAAGGGTTAAACTTTAGAAAACATGTTTTTTTAAATATTTTGAATTGTTTAAATTGAATAAGTGTCCTTTCTCTGAAATGTTTGCACTACGAAATTTAAAAAATATTACAAATTGTCCAGACGTTCCGTTTTCTCTTACATGTTTTTGAAGAAGACATCACTGGAAATATATCAAGTTAAGGTCAACCTTCTAATGCTTTGTTGTTTGAAGGGTCGTCTTCCTTGAACATTTGGATATATTGAAATGTTACTCAGATAATACCAGTACGATGAACTGTGTTGTTGTTTATTCGCGAGATTGTGTTGTATGTCGGAAAGGGGGAGGGGTTAAAG
>JASEVX010000001.1:123829481-124154481 GCA_031761405.1 Serripes groenlandicus | reverse complement strand
ACAAATTATGTAAGGGGTCACATTTCTGCTAATTTCTGTCCTTATTAGAGACGGTTTCTGACGCCTTTGCAGTAGACGATTTAGGAAAAGATTGTCGCCAAAAGAACAATTGCTTCTTATGAGAAAGTTATCCTTTTGCCACAAAGTTTGATAAATAACGTAATATAGTGCGTTTTTTTTGACGAACGGGAAAACATATTTCTTACAACTTAAATATCGATTTTAAAAGAAAATGAATAAAAAGGTCGACAATAATTTTCAATCCGTACCCAAAACGGCGGCCCCGTTTCATTTCAGAAAGCTTCATGAGTTATTGAAACCTATGAAGCTATGAACGAAAAAAAACATTTATGGTTTTTTTTTTTTCGTATAAATTAAAGAAAAAAATTGTAACAAAGGGAGAAATTGCACAAATAAATATTGACAATCATACTGCGACGATGGTTCTCTCTTGTCTCTACTCTCACGACACCGCACGAATAATGAAACAAGCTATCGAGTTGTCGCGAGAACAGCGTCAAATTCACTTGAATATTTCTTCTCCTCGTGTAAAAGTACGGGAAACGGAAGTTGTAATGGCTATGTGAAGTGCCCTCTGGTTGTCGATATTTGGTCGTGTCCGGATTTTTAGCCAATCAGCGATCAGGTAATAGGAAACCATTTCTTTTTGTGTCGATATATTTAATTTTGACGTGTCTGTGTTTTCCGCGGAAATGGTACCCCTTACGGCAACTCAAATATTAAGAAAACCAAAGAGACAGATCAAAAATCGGGACGATCATTCGATGTAGCAACTGATGGTTTTCGCCCGATTCCATAGCAACGGTGGTTTCTATGGCGACCATACTACAAAAGGAACAACTAGAGCCTAAAACCTTCATCCCTACCAAGTTTGGTCGAAATCCGTTGAATAGTTTTGGCGCTACGCTTGCCACAAACAAACAAACATTTTACAAACAAACGGACAGAAACGAAGACCGACTTTAAGGGTCTCTAGAAGAGAGAACCAATAAACCAGTAAGTATTTTAAAAGCAGACATTCATTTTCTTATGAAAAAGCTTTCTAAAGTGTACACTCTGGGTATAAAGGCCCCTGGTGGTCAAGTCTTTTCACCAATAGACATCAGGCAGAAGGACACCCAATGAACATTTGTACTAAATTATTTGTAAATCGGCCTGATCCTTTCGGAGAAGTAGATATTTAAAGTTTTCTCTGTTGCCAAATAAAGCAAAGCCACCCGACGGCCATGTTTTTCGACCAATCAACATGGCTAGGAAGAATCTGATAGCGAGTCACCAAAGCATTATTTCTTCAAAATTATTAGAAATTGATTCTAATACTTTCGCAGAAGAAAAGTTCTCTATATCCATATATGGCAACAGCCCGTCTCCCGGCGGCCGTGTTTTTCAGCCAATCAATATAGATTAAAGGAATCTGCTATAGGGTCACCCAAGAAACAAGTGTACTTACTTAATTATAAATAAGCCATATATCTAAAAGAGGATACAAAAAAGGGGAAACAAACGTATTATAGGCCCCGTCCCCTTACGACCATGTTTTCCGACAACTTAAAGGAATCTGATAGATGGTCACCCAAGGATCATTTCTATAAAAAGATTTCTACAAAAACTGCTTATCAAATTGGGAGGAGAATAATTTTAGAGTTGTTGTTCTCTTTTGGTTGCCATGGAAACAAGATTTCCGAATGGAGCCAGAAAAATGAAGACATTTTGGTGAGAACATTGAGATGATGCTTCCTGTGAAGTTTCATCCCAATTAAACCACTGGTTACAGAGGAGAACATGTTGATTGAGCGACGACGCATGACGGACGCCGAACAAAGGGCGATCACAGTAAACAAACACATCGCCTTTTGGGACAAGGGTCATGGTCATGTTAAAGAGCAACCATAACGTAAAACTTACAACCGAGTTGCAGCTAAAATATGCCGTTTGGCAAAACGGACAGAGTCAAGTCCAGGGACTGGTAACCGACTTAGACTAATGGGCGTCTCTGAGATTCGATTAGTTGCGACAGGCAAAATGGGACCCTGGTACTTCTGCGAACTTTATCTTCAACAAAGGTACCAAATGACATACGAGGAACTCGATCACCTTCACCAAGGGCATATAACTATTAGGAACTTAATTACCTTCCACAAAGGCACCAAGTTACATAATATTATAAGGAATTCCATGACTTTCAATTAATTCACCAAAGGGCATAAATTATTAGGAACTTGATTACCTTCAACAAAGGCATGAAATGGCCTATCAGGAACTCCATGAATTTCCCCAAATGAACCATAAGGCGCTGTTTCACGTTCTTTTCAAAATTATTTCAGTTATTATATCACAGTGACAGTTCTCTTATTCATGATCCCTGGGCAAACAAACCAGTAATAGGCTAGAAAATGTGCCTTGCCCAAGGGCACTCAACCATCACCGTCGTGCCGCGACTGGGGATCCATAAATTCAGTACACAGTGGAACAAGAACTAAATCCAACTTTGGCCTAAGTTATATTTGATAGTTATAACAAAATACCATTCCAATGTTCAATATTTAATTCATGATAACCACATACTGTAAGAAGTTATGACACACATTTGTTTTAACCCTTTCCCACCTATAGACCCATTTTGACGCATCTACAGCACACGACTTTTGAAAACATTGTGACAATAGGAGAAATTGCTCGAAACAAGCAATTTCTCTATTTGCCACAATGTTTTTCAACTTTTTTCAGTAATTATACCTAAAGTTATAGAGATTCCATATTTTTTAATAGACATTTTCAAAGTCGTCTGCTGCAGATTTGTTGTATGTAGGAAAGGGTTAAACTTCTTTTATCCAGATAATAGTTTCTAGCCTTGGTCTTGACTGTTTAACTAATATTATAGGAGGGAGAAAAAAAAGTGAAAATTTTCATAAAGAGCTGTAACATTGTGAAAAAAGAGCAAAATGTTTTTACAGGGCAATACGTATTTACCAACACTGTTTCCAAAAGTAAATTGATGTAGAAGATGTCTATATCAAGGACAATTTTAAGCAGGCAATGTCTAATATACAACAGCGGCATCTGGCGATTTAGGGTGTTATATGACATCATTTAACTTTGAATTGGCGTAATACTAGTGGGATAACACCTTTGGATATTTTTCAGCCAATATAATTATGTAGGTCTATATGACATTAAAGCTGAAAGCAAAGACTTTGGTGAGACTGTGTAGATGCATAAGCTCAAACAAGTCTTTACTGTATGTATATGCAGTAAGACCCCCAAATCACCACACGCCGCTCATCTATTTTTTACAACAGACTTTCTAATAATGAACACATTATGGAAACCATTTACATTTTTAAAATGCTATTCAGCCCATTCCCTGATAAAACTACAACCGTTGAAATCATTTTGGAAAAAAGAGAGTATGTTCATATGAACTTTTTAAACCGTTACTGGAAGGTACTGAACATTGTATCATCATTTAAGGCTGCAAAGGGATGTATCATAATCATTATTAGGAAAAGGGTAAAAGGACATTTTTCATTCTCCATTATTTTTCCAAAGGCTGAAAAGTTACCAAAGCAGTTAATTACATTACATTTTTAAAGAAATAAACAAAATCTTTCATAGGGAGTAAATAGGTTTCACAAAATAAAAAAACATAAAATTGTAAGTTCTATTGTGATAATATTACATGCATAGTGTTCATAAAATGTTGCTGCTAAATTATTTGACCATTATACATTCTGAAACTGGACAAATAACCTTAAATATAAGTTGTCTTCATGTAAGTTAAAATAACAAGCTAAATAGTGTACCATTACCAAATATAGTAATTTAAGAACCTGCTTATTTCAAAACATCTGATCAAATAAATATGACTACATGTACATTCATAGACAGGATATAAACCCAAGTAAAACAATTCTCATAATGACTAATTAATCTAATTCAAACGATATTTGAGGAGAGAGCAGACTTGTTCCAATGCAAAACAAGAGCTGTCCATAAGACAGTACGCTTGACATTAGTGTTTTAGTGCTTGACATTAAAACAAATGTTTTTGCCATAATAGGCAAAACAATCCTTGCCAGAGTTACCTTCTCTTGTCACGATGGTTAACAAGTATTCCATGTTTCACAGCAATATCCTAAAGGGTAAAGTCAATAATTGGATTTTACCCAGATTCAATGTATTTTTCTTAGTCCAAAAAGGGACATAATTCTTACAAAAACCTTGACAGAGTAATGTACTCTTGTCTATTGATGGATGTAATGATGGTGAACAGTATGTTACAAAGCAATATATCTTATGGTTTTGAAAAGAAGTGATGTGGTACAAAAAACTTACTGATGCCAAGGCAAGTAAAGTATCAAGAAATGTGGTAAAATTATTTCTTCCCCATATACAACAAAAACCCAGTTTGAAAACAATATGTCAGAAAATATGGAAATTCACAATAAATGACTGAATAATTATTGCATGTGGAAAAAAAATGAGACAAAAGGAGAAATTGCTCATCATGAGCAATTTTTCCAATTGCCATCATGAATTTCCAAAGTTGTCGGCTGCAAAGGTGTCAGAAAGCATCTGTATGTGGAAAAGGGTAAAATGTAAGCGGAGCTCTGGGAAAAGCAACTTTAAGGCATTTGCGATCAGTAAGGATCAACAACAGCCAGCGCATTATAGAGTTCTGCACTTTTCAGCTATTTGTCATAGAAACATGTTTACAGAAACATCACCAAAGAGCAGTATCCAATTTGGAAACTATTTTCATACAGAGTTAAAACAGTGCAAGTAAAAAAGAAATTACTTGATTTAAAAGAAAATTCTTCTTTTCCTACAATGTTCTCAAGTTTTTCAAAGTGGTCTGGATCAGGTTAATGGTTTAAATGACACACACTGTAACTGGCACCAATGATGATTGTGTTTATCACAGTTTACAAAACAAGAGTATTCAAAGGGACACATGTATCACCTACCAATATGCTAGTGAGTGAAGGCATGATCGACAGAGGATTTGATTGTTTCGGGTTTTATGCTGCTTTTCAACAGCCAATGTCATAGCAACGTGGACAGGAAAGATGCTTTTGGTCCAACATCTTATATTTACTTGGTGATAAAAATATACAAGTTATGAAACCAATATCACACCATCTGCTGGAAATCAAGAGTTGCATTGACACCAATCATTAACCCTTTCCCTCATATAGACGATTTATGACGCCCCTGCAGCAGACGGCTGTTTGAAAACTTAGTGACAAAAGAAGAAATTGTTCAAAACGAGCAAATTCTCCTTTTGCCACAATGTTTTCCACTTTTAGTCATAGGAAATCCATTCAATTATAGAGATTTTCCATTTTTTGACAAAATATGTCTGCTGCAGAATTGTAGTATGAGGGAAAGGGTTAAGACCTATTTAGCCGGCTCTTAGGATTCAAGCAAGGGTCAGACTGTGGCTGCCATTCCCTATGTCTTTCCCTGCAAAGGTAGGCAACACAAAAATTAACACAACCTTTAAAATCTACACAACTCTTACAAAAGTGACAGTAATAAATAAATGTTATATGAATACATGCATGCACATCAACATAACCCAGGGTGCATAATTAATGGTTGAACATGGTAACATTGAGCTATACATTTACTTTCACCATAATATCAATGTTTTACCACATGGATTTGCTTTGAAAGACAGTTCTATTGGTTTCTGACATTAACACTTTCCCACTTGAGGAGGCATGTATGTGGGAAAGGGTTGACTTGACTTGTGACCATGTTGAGGGCTTGGCGTGAAAGGGTTGTAACAAAAGACGTATTTTGAAAACCCTGGTTTAGGGGCAATTTTGACCCCTTTGTAAACAATGCAATTAAGGTGCCATTGCTCAGAACGAGCAATGGCACCTAAATTACCATTGTTTACCAAGAAATTTGAATTAATGCTTATAAAAGACTTTATGGCGAGGTGATTAACCTTGGTAAAAGAAATACCAATTTCAGTTACAACCGTTTCACGCCAAGCCCTCAATGTGCCATCCGAGATAAGGACTCCTCTGCAGCAGACGATTTTTCAAAAGAATTGTGGCAAAGGAGAAATTGCTCATGAACAATTTCTTCTTTTGTTGCAATGTTTTCAATTTTATTCCATATGTGAACTTTCCTTCATTAAGATTTTCCATACTTTTGCATAGATGTTTTCAAAGTCGTCTGTTGCATTTATGTTGTATGTGGAAAAGGGTTTAAAGAGATCTTCAGCAAAGCCTTCAGAAATGGATTGACAGATGAGTGAACATTCCAAAGAAATGCTATACCCAAAACAACTTTTGCAATTATCAAAAGACAAGAACTGTCCAACTCAGCTTAACCCTTTCCCTCATATAGACGCTTTCTGACGCCTCTGCAGCAGACGGCTTTTTGAAAACATAATGACAAAAGAAGAAATTGCTCAAAACGAGCAATTTCTCCTTTTGCTACAATGTTTTCCTCTTTTAGACAGACCTAGGTTATCCATTCAATTAAAGATTTTCCATTTTTTGACAAAATATGTTTAAAGTCGTCTGCTGCAGAATTGTCATATGAGGGATGGGTTAAATCCACCTATGGTCTAATTATTAATCTTTGCCATGGAAAAACTTATCTTAGCCAAAAAAGTTTCGTTTATTATCATTGATTCCTCATACGGAGAGTGAAGGCTCTGATACATGTATGTATGAGCGACACTACAGGTTAAACAATCATAGGGACCAGTGCAGATCCATACCATCCTGTCCCTCCAGATCTTGATCTGTACTGTTCACGTAAAAGCTAGAGAAGCATTGAAAAAGCATCTGGTATTCAGTGTACACTTAAATCTCATAATATGGATGCAAAAATTTATGTTTTTCTAAATAAAATTTGTCAAAAAAGGTTGTTTTTTGTAGTACACCACTCATATGCACTTTGCAAGGTAAAAAGTAATCTGCAAAGAGTTTCACCAGAGCCTTTTTCACTGCCCACCTGTGTTTAGAAGAGCCGTACATATGTAACTTTTATTAAAAAGGCAATAATTGTAGTCACATATGTTTCTCTTTCATCCCTCCCCATGAAATGCTGATGCTGGGATGTAACAAGAGCACTCTGTTCCTGAATTGACTCATATGTACTGGCATCATGCAATAGGTTTTAACTACATCTTACATCAAAGGTAGTTACAACCGTTTTGCATGAAGCCTAAGACTGATTGTTTCAAATGTGTTGTAAGGTAGGTTTTTCCTTGGCACAACTAACATACTATCACATAAATTAGGCCATTATGTACAATACTATTCTATAAATATTATGTCAGATCTTGTATATATATATGGTTAATGCTATATAAAAAAGCTTAATTCTCTACTTTTATATATATTGATAATATAAATAAACAATATCAAAACATTGCTGGTAAAACAAGCAATTATCTCCGTCTGTACATTTTTCGATGAGCCCTACTTAACCCTTTCCCTCATATAGACGCTTTCTGATGCCTCTGCAGCAGACAGCTTTTTGAAAACATAGTGACAAAATGTGCAATTTCTTATTTTGCCACAATGTTTTCCACTTTTTGTCATAGGTTATCCATTCAATTATGGAGATTTTCTATGTTTTGACAAAATATGTTCAAAGTCGTCTGCTGCAGAATTGTCGTATGAGGGAAAGGGTTAAGAAAAGAAGGCTTGTTAAACGTTTAACCTTTTTCCAATGGCAGATGCAAATTGATACAACTTAAGCGGGGAAAAAATTGTGGCAAAAAGGAGCATAATGAGCAATTTCTCAATACGCCACAATGTTTTTAACTCTATTTTTTTGCCCAGACATTTTCAAGTCGTCTGCTGCAGATTTGTTCAATGAAGGAAATAACTTAAGTATAACTAGAGTCTTCAATAAAACAGCTTGCTAGGTCAGACCAAATTCAAATTCTTAAACATTTTGCTACAGCAGAGGTTGACACCAATACAGATACCAATACAGTGTTAGCTCCTTTTTCAACATTGATCATGAAAATCTTTAACCCTTTCCTCAACGAAAATCTGCAGCAGACCACTTTGAAAATCTCTAGGCAATAGTATGGAAAACCATCATGACCAATTTCACCTTTTGCCACAATGATTTCAAAAGTCGTCTACTCCATATGTGTTAGGCATAAACATGTGGGAAAGGGTTTATTATTGGAGAGACAAAGGATTTTTGATCACATTTTTCACAGATTTTCTATTTATATTAATGAGAGCTTATTCAATTTACTTAAAAATGTTTTTCTCAAAACTAGACAGATAGCAGAATTAAAGCTATGGCAATACTTGGTTTTACCGTATAATGGTATTTTCCAAGTTATTTGCTTTTAAAACTCCTGCATTAAAATATTTAAAATTTAAAAAATTAGTAGTATTTTCTGACAACACATCAAAGGTATGAAATGTGTGGTCAACAAAGCAATTGTACAAGAGGAGACAATTTCTCCTCTTGCCACAACTTTTTCAACTCTATGCAATAATTATACTTTCATTTATAGAGATTTTCCGTTTCATGTTTTGATATTTTAAGCTCATCTGTTGCAAATTTGTAGTATGTGGGAAAGGGTTTAAACTATTGTACACATTCTGACAAGGCATCATTACAAATGTACTTAACCCTTTCCCTCATACAGACGATTTCTGTCGCCTCTGCAGCAGACAGCTTTTTGAAAACATAGTGACAAAAGAAGAAATTGCTCAAAACGAGTAATTTCTCCTTTTGCCACAATGTTTTCCACTTTTAGGTTATCCATTCAATTATAGAGATTTTCTATCTTTTGACAAAATATGTTCAAAGTCGTCTGCTGCAGAATTGTTGTATGAGGGAAAGGGTTAAAGAAGCTTTTTAGACTAATCAAACAAAACAGTATTAATGAACTGATAAATGCATTCAGCTGAGCACTTCATATATTTACTTTTGGCTTCAATATCACAAATTTGATAGACTGCTTAAATACTGTTCTTTGTATTCAATAATCTATCATAATTAATTCTGAGGAGGTATTCTACAAATTAACACTTTCCCACCTGCGGACACATTTTGACTCATCTGCAGAAGTAGTTTTGAAATCACTGTGGCAAAAGGAGTAATTGCTCATATAGAGTAATTTCTCCCTTTGTCAAAATGTTTTCAACTCTATTTAATAATAATACTTTTATTTATAGAGATTTTACATAGTTTTGTCAAGATATTTTCAAAATTGTCTGCAGCAGATTTGTTGTATGGCGGAAAGGGTCTGCAGCAGACGTCTTTTTGAAAATATAGTGACAAAAGAAGAAATTGCTCAAAACGAGCAATTTCTCCTTTTGCCACAATGTTTTCCAGGGTTAAGGAAACATTATTGTTGTCTGTTTCAGGTAAACGTTTCATGTCAACAACATTATTCAAGTTCATGAGTCTGTTCCCACATGCAGCAGACGACTTTTGAAAACATTGTATGAAAAGGAGAACTTGTTCATGCTTCTGCTCTATTTTGATACTTTCCTTAAGAGAGATTTCCCATATTTTCCCCCAAACATTTATAGTCTTCTGCTGCAAATTCTTTCATGTGGGAAATGGTTAAAACACAAATACATAGAATGATAAAATTAACAAAGCAACAAGATATCACAAGCAGCATAAAAAGCATTTCGTTTTGAATTAAATGGAAGACATAACACAAATAATGCAATACAACATTAGAACAACAAATATGTGGGTTGTCCCAAAATGGTGCAAAAATTGCTATATTTTGCCAAATAAAAGTTAAAATGTAATTAATTAAACTCATATCTATTTGAAGTCCTCTATTGATCATTACTAGTGAAAACTTCAGGATTCTACACAAAATATAAAAACCTTGGCAGACATTTGAATTGTGTAATGTATTGCTTGTTGTCCATTAAAATCTGCTTATTAATTATCTAAAAGTGGAGTCACTCCTCATTGGAACTCACACAACCATCTCCAAGATCATATACATGTATAGAGGATATTTTCATGAGTGTTTATTTATTATCACTTTTAATAAATAAGTTTACTAAGATGATATGCCACAAGCCTTGGACAGCGTCATATTCAGCTTAGTTAACAAGTTTATTAAAGGTAATAATAAATAAACATGCATGTGATATTCTATTTTTCTCATCAAGTGATTTATGAGGCATATTTTTTAAAAAATGTACATGAATAATACAGGAAAGTTACATACCAGAACCGTATCTTGAAATAAAATATGATTGAAATATACACTATTTTTTGACAGCCCTTGTATGGAGTGTCAGAGTAGAATCTTGTACTGCTTTACAATGTAATAACCGATAACATAGTGCAATTGTAAAGCTCTCTGCTTTGAAAACATGAGGAAATGATATAAACATTTTGAAATTAGATTAATTTTGATATGAGTTTAACACATTGTGGGAGAAGGAGAAACTTCTTGTTTAATCAATTTCTTCTTTTCCTACAATACATATTGCTACATCAATTGTCGTAGGCAAAATATTTTTAAAAATTGCACTGGCTGTACATGAAAACGACATTACAAAGACAAAATAATGTCAAAGAAAGCGGGGGAAAAAGATGTTGACTCTACAAAAAGCTAAGCTTAAGAAAAGTGATAAAATAGTATTCTTTAAAAAAAAAAAAATACCTACAAATCAATAAAATAGCTTAACAAAACAGAAGTAAACTTGAATTATACATGCAACGTTTATATACAAATAAGGGGTAACAAAACTCTGAATATATTAATTTATATAAATTTTGAAATTTCAACATTTGCAGCAGATGATTCTTGAAAACATTGTAGCGAATTCAGAAGTTACTCATAATGAGTGATTTCTCCTTTTGCCACAATGTTTCCAAATCTTTTTAATAATAAAACTAGCATTCATTGAGATTTACATTGTTTTGCCTAGATGTTTTCAAAGTCATCTGTTGGAGAGTTTTAGTATGTCAGACAGGGTTAACCAACTGTTGGTGTTACAAGCACCATGCTGTAATAGCATTCAAAGATCAATATTGTTTCCAATCAACAGGAACAAACATGATTCACAGAAAGAATGGCAATGTGCAAGAAACGCTAATATAGCTCTTTCTTAATTTCAAGCAAGTTACCAAATTCTCATGTGATTAAACCCTTATGTGACCTAAAACCATATGTTATTGGCACCCAAAATAACCTACTCAGTCTGATGATTCTATTCTGTACATACAACATAGGGCTGGCTTGGTTCTTCTGTGATCAATAAGTTCTGAAGGTTGTTTTTTGTGAGATGTAGCTAATATATGGTTTTAGGCTTTTTGGTAAGAAAATGTCCAACAATGTTTTCAAAACTGTTTACTTTGTGAGTTGTAAAAATGTTGGTGATATGAAGAAAAGCAGACAGCTGTCCCAAACAAAACCTGACATTTTAAATGATCAAAAATAACAATACATGGCAATCAAAGTGTCAACAAAACATGAGCAATATAACTGAATCATACTCTACAAAAACCAACCATGGGACATTCGCAAACAGTGTGGCTCCAGATCATGCTGTGCACCTGTACAGTTTAATCTGTCCCTGCACTGTTTGACACAAGAAGTCACAAAAGGTTTCGAGAATCTTCTGACAAACATTATCAATTTGAATCAGATTGCTAAGATGCAATAAAAGATCTTAGTCAACACTTATCTTCACTGTTATAAGGTTGGTTTTCCTGGAGCATGCCCCAAATGATGTATTATTTAAGTCACGACTTCGAGGAGATAGATTCAGGTCTTCCATTGGATGTAGGTATGTATCCGTCTATGTAAGTGGCAATGTAATCGTAACCAGCTTGTCTCGCTAGCTCTGCAGCAGTCTGACCCTCCTGTTGAGTAAAGAAAACAATGTTACATTCTAATTTTCTAAAATAAACAACTTAATTGAGTATATCCATACATAATGTTACAAAATGGCTTTCGAGGACAATGTTGATCCAGATCAGCCTGTATACTGCAGTCTGATCAAGATCAACACTCTTCACATATGATATTACTTATACAAGCTTGTTAGTAGCTTCTGACAACTTGTGCAGATTCTGATATAAGATGGACGGGCTGATCTGAATCTATACTATTCAGAACTTGTACCTTTTCCCACAACAGACTGGCTCAATTGATAAATATTTGTTGCTCAGAACGTGCAACGTTCTCCTGAAACTTCAGAGAGTAAGCATATGTTAGTATGAATACCTAATTAACCTCTTCCAATACACAACAAATCTGCAGCAGACGACTTTGAAAATTATTTAGGCAAAAAAACTGAATATCTCATAATCTTATAATGGTTTAATTATTGAATAGAATCTAAAACAGTGTGACAAAATGAGAAATTCATCATAAGAGAAATCTCTCTTTTAACCCTTCCCCTCATATAGACGCTTTCTGACGCCTCTGCAGCAGATGGCTTTTTGAAAACATAGTGACAAAAGTAGAAATTACTCAAAACGATTAATTTCTCCTTTTGCCACAATATTTTCCACTTTTAGTCATAGGTTATCCATTCAATTATAGAGATTTTCCAATTTTTGATAAAATATGTTCAAAGTCGTCTGCTGCAGAATTGTCATATGAGGGAAAGAGTTAAGCTATGCTTTATTGAACACTAACAGCAGAATACATGTCTTTAAAACAAGTGGTGATAAAAAATATTCTTGATATTCATTCCTATCCGAATGAATGATTGAATGTATATTGTTTTATGGCGCATCGACAGCTAAGGTCATTTAGCGCGCAATTAATTTTAATTATTCATGATCCCTGGGTAAACAAACCAGTACTAGGCTAGAAAATGTGCCTTGTCCAAGGGCACTCCACCATGACCGTAGTGCCGGGACTGGGGATCAAAATCCCTGACGCTAACCACTCAACCACAGCGGATTCCCATTCCTATCCAAACAAAATAAACACAGTATTAAGGGAACAGTACAGATGAATATAAGATAATGCACAGACTGGCTTTCATGGAGAGCTGTTTAATTGCTCTTTTACAAAAATGTGTAATGGGGCATGATTATGGGTTTAACCTTTCCCTCATATAGACGCTTTCTGATGCCTCTACAGCAGAAGGCTTTTTGAAAACATAGTGACAAAAGAAGAAACTGCTCAAAACACGCAATTTCTCCTTTTGCCACAATGTTTTCCACTTTTAGTCATAGGTTATCCATTCAATTATAGAGATTTCCTAGTTTTTGACAAAATACGTTCAAAGTCGTCTGCTGCAGAATTGTCGTATGAGGGAAAGGGTTAAAGTGAAATATATACAGACAGGCTGTAACCTTTTCCCACTTCCAGCAATAATGTAATGCATTTGAAGAAGATGACTTTTGCCACAATGATTTCCACTCTGCTCATTATCATACTTTCACTTATAGAGATTTTCCATATGTTTTACTACATGTTTTCAAAGTCAATGTAGATTTGTTGAATGTGAGAAATGTTTAAGTTATTACAAAGACAAACAAGAAAGGGAAATTGAAGATTATTTTTATATTCATAATGATACCTTATTCTTCAGGTTTTTATCAGCTGAGTACTGCATCAAAAGCCTTACGGTTTTCATGTGACCAAACAGTGACGCAACATGTAGAGCTGTTTCTCCATTCTAAATAGAAAACAAAAAAAATATTTAAGTAAAACAGTCTGACTTTTAAATGACAATATTACCTGGAGCGTAGCTCCCTGTAGGCACTGTAGGCACAAAAAATTCAAAATGCCCCAAAATGCAGCTGCAGCAATATACATCTGCGTAATGTATCGACCAGATCAGCCTGCGCTGTTGTCACAGACTGATCCGGCCTACCCATTCTGTCTTAGGGTGGATAGATGTATAGAGTAGTTATTCCTGAAACAGAAAATCCACAGGAGGCGAAAAGTGTCTATCCGGGTAGGCCTGTGTGGCATGCTTAGGCTGATACTGGTCGATACTTTACGCAGCGTCCACAATGTTGATTTTCTCACAAGACGGCCTACACATTGATTATCTTTTTCTCCTTAATGACTTTCATGATTTAATTTTGACCTTTAGTTTAGTTTAAACTTATCTATTTTCCATCGATTGCGAAACAAGCTTTCAGCTCATATTAATCATGCTCGATGTCTGCTCCCAGGAGTCATAACCAGTCCTCACGCCATTTGTGAGGAAAAATCCCAAAAGCAGAACCAGCACATCACAGGATTCAAACCAGGGACCTTTGGTATGAGAGGCTCTACCACTATATCTTTGTCTTCCATAATGTTCACCTTTCATACATGTCAGACAGAAGGTGCTTTCTATAACAATACAATAATAATTGTTCCAAATAAAATGATATAGGTGGTATTTTTTGGCAAAATAGAAAATGATGACATTTTTTGTTATAAGTTTACCTCTATCTGATATTTCATAAGTCAGTCTGAAACAGGTCTTTAACCCTTTCCCTCATATAGACGTTTCCTGACGCCTCTGCAGCAGACGGCGTTTTGAAAACATAGTGAAAAAAGAAGAAAGTGCACATAACGTGCAATTTCTCCTTTTGCCACAATGTTTTCCACTTTTTGTCATAGGTTATCCATTCATTTATGGAGATTTTCTATGTTTTGACAAAATACGTTCAAAGTCGTCTGCTGCAGAATTGTTGTATGAGGGAAAGTGTTAAATCTTAAGTACAGATAACAAACATGCAGCACACAACTTTTGAAACATTGTAGAATGTTGTCTGCTGCTTGGGAAAGGGTTTCACATCCAGACGCTTTCTGAAGCCTCTGCAGGAGACAACTTTTAAAATCATTGTGGCCAAAGGAGTAATTGCTCATCATGAGCAATTTCTTCTTTTGCCACAAATGTTTTCAACTTCATTCAATAACAGTTCTTTCATCTATACAAAGATTGTAATTTTTGTTATAAATGGTATCAAAGTTGTCTCCTGCACACTGGTTGTATATGGGAAAGGGTTAAAGGTATGGTTCACATCCATTACATAGCAACAAAAAACAAACATTCACCTGTAGTAATGAGAGTTTAGCTCCATGTTTTAACAACTCCTCTGCGACCTCTAAATGACCTTTATGACAAGCTTTAAACAATGGGGTATCTCCATCCTGTAAACAAAAACAGAATCTTACCATTATAGGAGTAAATACTTGATTGATTGATTGGGATTTACGCCATTTTCAACAATTTTTCTGTCATATCACAGCGACCGGTTCACCTACTCATGTGCTTCCTGGCTTCCCCACACCAATTATCCACACAACAAATTTCCCAAGAAACTTGCTGCTTTCCCATTGGTGGATGAAGAATGATGCTTGTCGCATTGACTTTTATCAAAGGCAGAAAGAATGTTGGTCGAGCTAGGATTCAAACTCACAACCCCTGGATTGACAGCCTGCGTCACTACCGACTGAGCTACCGAGGCTCGACTTGTATAAATTCATGGGAAACGGTAATAGTCAGCATTTATAAACAATGTAGATTCAGATCATTTTGTTCATTCTGCTCAGTCTTATCAGAATCTACACAAGTTGACAGAATTTTCTATCAAGCTTGTGTAAGTAATATGAGAACATTGATCTATATCAGACTGTGCAGATGCAAATGCTCATCTGGATCTATATTGTTCACAAAAGCCAACTTTTCCAATGCATGGGCTCACATATTCTTTACAAGGCATTTATCCCCTGAACATGACTGAAGATAATCATTATGAACATACATTCGGTCTATTCACAGAGATCATAATCGGATATTTTAGATATTATTTTTTCTAATGTGATAGTTTAGTAAGACACTTCTACAAGTTGAACACATCTCAGGAATTTTATGTAATGTCAGTCAGTAGAATTTAGAACATGTAATGAGCATTTTTTCCTTTTCCTACTACAGTTTAGAAAATCAGTTTTAATCAGGGCTCCAGATAATTTTTTGGCAAGAGGAGTAATTACTCATGAACATTTTGAGTGATGAGTAACGCCCAAAGTACCATGAGTATTTTAATAAAGCCATTTTAGAGGTGGGTCGGTAGGTCGGAAAAATCGATTTGTTTTCCGATTTAAGTAAATAATAAGCTAATGTAGACAAGAGGCCCAAGAGGGCCAGTATCGCTCCACGGCCATAAGGCAAAAATCAAATCTCCAAACAGCCCTGCCCCCTAGTGGCCATATTTTTTACCAACCACCATGGCTTAAAGGAATCTTGTAGAGTTTCAACCAAGGAATGTTTCTGCAAAATTATTTGAAAATCGGCCTGACACTTTCGGAGGAGAGGATATTTTAAGTTTTCACCATAGCCATATAAGGCAAAATAGCCCCACCCCATGGCGGCCATATTTTTCAACCAATCAACATGGCTTGAAGGAATCTGATAGAGGGTCACCCAAAGAACATTTCTACAAAATTATTTGAAAATCTGCTCAACACTTTCGGAGAAGAAGATTTTTTTAATTTTCACTATGGTCATATAGAGCAAAATAGCCCCGCCCTCTGACGGCCATATTTTTCGACCAATCAACATGGCTTGAAGGAATCTGATAGAGGGTCACCCAATGAACATTTCTACAAAATTATTTGAAAATCGGCTGAACACTTTCGGAGAAGAAGATTTTTTAAGTTTACACTATAGCTATATAAGGCAAAATAGCCCCGACCCTGGCGGCCATGTTTTTCCACCAATCAACATTTCTTGAAGGAATCTAATAAAGGGTCACCCAAGGAACATTTCTACAAAATTATTTGAAAATCAGCCTGACACTTTCGGAGGAGAAGATTTTTTAAGTTCTCTCTTTAGCCGTATAAGGCAAAATAGCCCCGCCCTCTGGCGGCCATGTTTTTTAACCAATCAACATGGCTTGAAGGAATCTGATAGAGGGTCACCCAAAGAACATTTCTACAAAATTATTTAAAAATCTGCTCAACACTTTCAGAGAAGAAGATTTATTAAGTTTTCACTATGGTCATATAAGGCAAAATAGCCCCGCCCTCTGGCGACCATGTTTTTCGACCAATCAACATTTCTTGAAGGAATCTAATAAAGGGTCACCCAAGGAACATTTCTACAAAATTATTTGAAAATCAGCCTGACACTTTCGGAGGAGAAGATTTTTTTAAGTTCTCTCTTTAGCCGTATAAGGCAAAATAGCCCCGCCCTCTGGCGGCCATGTTTTTTAACCAATCAACATGGCTTGAAGGAATCTGATAGAGGGTTACCCAAAGAACATTTCTACAAAATTATTTGAAAATCTGCTCAACACTTTCAGAGAAGAAGATTTATTAAGTTTCACTATGGTCATATAAGGCAAAATAACCCCGCCCTCTGGCGACCATGTTTTTCGACCAATCAACATTTCTTGAAGGAATCTAATAAAGGGTCACCCAAGGAACATTTCTACAAAATTATTTAAAAATCAGCCTGACACTTTCGGAGGAGAAGATTTTTTTAATTCTCTCTTTAGCCGTATAAGGCAAAATAGCCCCGCCCTCCGGCGGCCATGTTTTTTTAACAATCAACATGGCTTGAAGGAATCTGATAGAGGGTCACCCAAGGAACATTTCTACAAAATTATTTAAAAATCTGCTCAACACTTTCAGAGAAGAAGATTTTTTAAGTTTTCACTATGGTCATATAAGGCAAAATAGCCCCGCCCTCTGGCGACCATGTTTTTCGACCAATCAACATTTCTTGAAGGAATCTAATAAAGGGTCACCCAAGGAACATTTCTACAAAATTATTTGAAAATCGGCCTGACACTTTCAGAGAAGAAGATTTTTTAAGTTTTCAATATTTTTTTCTTTTGGTTGCCATGGAAACCAGAATTGTGGATGGATCAAAAAGAATTGAAGGAATTTAAGAGAGGACATTGAGAGGATGCTTCCTATGAAGTTTCAACCAAAATGGCCAAGTGGTTAGTGAGAAGAAGTCGTTTAAGGAAAAAGTTAACGCACGCACGCACGCACGCACGACGGACAATTCGCCATGACATAAGCTCGACTGGCTTTCAGCCAGTGGAGCTAAAAACGGGAACATTACTTTTAGTTCTAAAAATAGACTAGGTTTTTCCGAGGAATTTTAAAAGAAAATATTATTTTTTTGTGATTTAAAAAAGAAGATATGCATGATAACGTGAACGGATGAGTAAATTGCAAAATGTATGCGTATTTGTTACTCATGGAATTTGAAACACGTGCGTATTTGGTGATTTTCCATTCGTAATTTACGCAGATACGCACGTTATCTGGAGCTCTGTAATAATGTTTAATTTAAATATAAGCCTTTCAAACATATCAAATTTGCAGCAGACGACTGCGAACGCCACAATGTTTTCAAACGTTTTCAAACGTTTTCAAAGGTCTTCTGCTGCAGATGGGTCAAAATGAATGTCAAGGTGATGTCCAGGGTTAAACACAATTGTTTACAGAACATGTATGTCCCCTGCCAACATGTCAGTAAGTGACAATGTCAAACACACAAGAGGGAAGTGAATGTTATGTGTCTCCCTGCCAATGCAGATGACATAAAACACACAAATGTTCAAGGTAAAGTGTTATTCTCCTAGGAGTAGTACTGATACAAAGTTTTGAATACCTCTCTCACTGTTTCCACATTAGCACCATTGTTCAACAACTCTCGTACAATACTGATGTGTCCCATTTGAGCAGCTATCCACAATGGAGTGGCACTATCCTGTAAGGATATACATACATACTTTATAATGTTTTTCTATTAACAATTTCCTAAATACAACAAATCTGCAGCAGACAATTTAAAATATATGTTGGCAAAAACATGAAAATCTCTATAAATGAGATTATTAAATAGAGTTGAAAGTTTTTTATACTCTGTATATTTGTTGCCAGTGGGAGTGGGTTAAAATGATACTGTCAGGATCTAGAAATTCTACACAAGAAATTAAACTTGTAAAAATTAACCCTTGTCCTCATATAGACGATTTCTGACGCCTCTGCAGCAGACAGCTTTTTGAAAACATGGCCACAAAAGAAGAAATTGCTCAAAACAAGCAATTTCTCCTTTTGTCACCATATTTTCAACTCTATTTGAATATTGTACTTTCATATAAAAGGAGTTCCCAAAAGTTTTCAGGTATTTTTTCAAAGTCATCTGCTGCAGATTTGTGACATGTGGGAAAGTAGGACAATAACTATCTAGAACGTGTTCTGCATTATCTGTTGGATTTTACCTTTCTTTTAATATCTACTGAAGCTCCTTTTTTAATCAAAAACTGTAACAATTGATGATGCCCATTCTGTGCTGTTATAAACAGAGGTGTTGCCCCATCTACCATCTGTACATTAATGTCCGCCCCTCTATCTAACAGCTCTTTAACAACTTCTAGATGGTTACACTGTGCAGCTACAAACAATGGTGTGCCTCCATCCTTTAATGAAATACAATCGTTAGACAATCATATGTAGGGAATATTATGGTGTAGTAGCAATACAGCTGTTGGTATTGTACTACAAGTAGTCAATTCAAACCAAGCTGTCGCTTCCGCTACACAATTTTTACTTAATATAACTACTGTAAGACAGAATAAATAAATATTATCTATATTTCAATATTTGAAATAAATAAACTTACATATTAAATAAAATTTATAAATGGCATGTGATTGATGCATGTTGTATGATGTGAATTCCTATTTCAATGACGTCACAACATATTTTAGTGACATACCATTACCATATTTTAATCTGTAATGTTATACAATATGCAGGTATATAACTGATAGAAACTATTCATATTTAGAGATCAATGATCTTAACCATTTCCCACATACAACAAATCTGAAGCAGACAACTTTGAAAACATATTTGCCAAAACATGGAAAATCTTTAAAAATGAAGGAATAATTACTGAATCAAGTTGAAAATATTGTGGCAAAAGGAGAAATTACTGGTTTTGAGCAATTTCTTCTTTTGTCACAATGCTTTCAAAAGGTTGTCTGCTGCAGAGGCATCAGAAAGCATGGGAAAGAGTTAAGAACTACCAGTATTTTTATTCCTACAAATCAAGAGCTCATTGATTTTTTTTTCATCATGAGCAATTAATCCTTTCCTTAATCTGCATCTGATGCTAAAAATTTACATTTCATTACGTTTTCTTGTTTTTAAACAGAAGTTGTTAGACTTGGAAACAAAGACAAAGTGCTTGAACCCTTTCCAACATACAACCATTCTGCAGCAGATGACTTTCAAAAACATCTAGACAAAAATATGGAAAATGGTCTTTTTTTATGACTCTATAAAATGTGTTTAACCATTTCCCTCATATAGACGCTTTCTGATGCCTCTGCAGCAGACGGCTGTTTGAAAACATAGTGACAAAAAGAAGAAATTGCTCAAAACAAGCAATTTCTCCTTTTGCCACAATGTTTTCCACTTTTAATCATACGTTATCCATTCAATTAAAGAGATTTTCTATTTTTTGACAAAACATTTTCAAAGTAGTCTGCTGCAGAATTGTCGTATGAGGGAAAGGGTTAATTAATGGAACCAATTTTGTGAAGCCTGTGCCACCAGTATATAGAGCCAGACCAGCAGGCACATTCAAGCTATCGTGCCACCAGTATATAGAGCGAGACCAGCAGGCACATTCAAGCTTTCAGACTACTAGTCTAGGCTCATGTTGGCTGCCAAACTCGAAAACTTATTTTGTCAAAACATAGAAAATCTCCATAGTTGAATGGATAACCTATGACTAAAAGTGGAAAACATTGTGGCAAAAGGAGAAATTGCACGTTTTGTGCAATTTCTTCATTTGTCACTATGTTTTCCAAAAGCCGTCTACTGCAGAGGCATCAGAAAGCGTCTATATGAGTAAATTTATCCCTTTCCCACATTATGTGACATATAACAAATTTGCCAAAGAAGACTGACCATATAATGGAAACTATCTGCATGTGAAAGAATCATTATTGATTAAAGTTGAAAACATTTTGGCACAATGTTTTCAAGTCATCTCCTCTAAATGTGTCTGAAGGTGGGAAAGGGTTAAACCTCCATCAAGAAATTTCTAATAATAACTTACATAACTCGGTATGTCCACTGGTACTCCATTGTCAACTAGCAATCGCACAATATCCAAAAAGCCTCCTTGAGAAGCAAAGAATAAAGGACAAGTTCCTGTCTGAAAATACAAAGAACATATGACATCTTAAAACAGAAACAAAGAACATATGACATCTTGAAGCAAAAGAAAGAGCATATGACATCTTGAAGCAAATGCAAAAAAGAGGGCCATGAGGCCCTGGAATTGCTCACCTGAGAATGTGCTACATTTAAGACTTAACTCTTTCAGCGCCAATAACAATATCAGCAAGACAAACTTTCTGACAAAATTTTAAGCTGCTCCAGTCAAAAATGTGATCTCTATAGTGTTAACTAGATTGTTCTACAATTTGGCTTAGTGACCTAGTTGTTGAACTGACCTGACCCATATTAAAACCTAGCCTAGATATCATCAAGACAAATATTCTGACAAAGTTTCAACATGCTTGCCAAAATTGCGGCTTCCAGAGTGTTAACAAGATTTTCACTAGATTTGGCCTAGTGACCTAGTTTTTGACCCAACATGACCCAGTTTCGAACTTGGCCTAGATTTTATGGAGATATATGTTCTGATAAACTTTCACAAAGATTAAAAGCAAAATGTTGCCTCTAGAGTGTTCACAAGCAAATGTTGACGACGAACGACGGACAAAAGGCGATCACAAAACTTCGTGCTCTGGTGAGCTAAAAACATATGACATCTTGAAACAGAAACCTAACATTAGTTCAGCATTCTACTTTCCTTTAAACCCTTTCCCACATGTAGAAGCAGTTTGATGCCTCTGCAGCAGACAATTGAAAACATTCTAGAAAAGGGAGAAATTGCTCATAATAAGCTCATGATAAGCAATTTCTTCTTTTGCCAAAGTGTTTTCAACTCTTTTCATTCGCTGTAAGTGGGAGAGGGTTAATCTGCAATAAAATTTAGCCAAGTGTACCATGAGAAAATATATTGGATCAGACTAAACATCAAGAAAGAAGGCCTTAACTATTTTACACACTTTCCCACATACAACAAATATGTAGCAGACGACTTTGAAAATATTTACCGGTAGGTATAAAAATATCTCTATATAAGAAATGTTGATAAGTGAAAAGAGTTGAAAACCTTGTTGCAAAAGGCGATATAATGAGCATTTTTCTACTTTTGCCAGAATGTTTTCCAAAGTCATCGGCTTCAGAAAGCGTCTATATGGGGGAAAGCTTAATACATGTAGTATACTGTGAGACAAATTTGAATAATTTTTTTTTTCAAGAATGATTGCCTTAATTTGTTTAGGTCATTTCAAAAGAATTTGCAATGGCTGGCTTGCAATAAGAGTTTCTGTTTCTACATGTTTCATATCCGTACTGGTTATAGGTCTGATGATTAAAACTTTTCCCACTCGCAGACGCATTCTGTAGCAAATAAAGAAGACAATTTTTGAAATCCTTATTGCAAACAGATAATTTCTCCATTTGCCACAACGATTTCAACTCCATTCAATAGTTGTACTTTCATTTAGTGAGATTTTCAATACTTTTGCCAAGATATATTTCAAAGATGTACTTAAGATTTGTTGTATGTGAGAAAGGTTATTTAAATAAGATTTGTAATTGCTGGCTTCGCCAAAGAAGTCCTTTTACTGCATGTATCATATCCTTACTTAACTTAAAGTTAATCATTTCCCACATGCAGACACATTCTGTTACAGATTACTTTGGAAATCAATGTGCCAAAAGGAGTAATTGCTCATAATGAGCAATTTCTCCTTTTGTCACAATGATTTCAACTCTAACCAACATTCATTTAGAGACATGTTCAATAATCTACCTAGATATATTTCAAATTTGATGTATGATTAACCCTTTCCCTCATATAGACGCTTTCTGATGCCTCTGCAGCAGACAACTATTTGAAAACAAAGTGACAAAAGAAGAAATTGCACAAAACGTGCAATTTCTCCTTTTGCCACAATGTTTTCCACTTTAAGTCATAGGTTATCCATTCATATTATAGAGATTTTCTACTTTGTTACAAAATATGTTCAATGTCGTCTGCTGCAGAATTGTCGTATGAGGGAAAGGGTTAAAAAAGATTAACCCACCAATCTTCTGGCGCCTCCATCGGCTCCATTAGTGAGCAGTTCTCTCACACAGTCGATGTGGTTATTGGCTGCTGCCAAGATAAGTGGGGTTGTTCCCTCCTGCAATATCATCAATAATAATAAGATACTAGAAATATCATTGAAGGTGATGAATACCCCCAGCTGGTGCCTGACAATATACATATGTATGACAAATTTAAGGGGCCATAACTCACTTAAAAACAATTCCAGTGCAACACGCCGACAATATGCACAACTAGGCTTGGTATCAATCATTCTTGTGAAGTTATATTAAAATTCTGACCAAGGGTTGCTGAGAAATAGTGTTCACAAGAAATGTCTGCAGACCAACGGACCGACCGACCAACTGACCGACTGATAGACAAGCGTGACTCCTATATAGCCCCCATATACTATGTATCTGGGGGTATAATTAAGCCTTTTACCCTCATACGACAGTTCTGCAGCAGACGACTTAGAACATATTTTGCCAAAAAATAGAAAATCTCTATAATTGAATGGATAACCTATGACTAAAAGTGGAAATCATTGTGGCAAAAGGAGAAATCGGTCGTTTTGAGCAATTTCTTCTTTTGTCACTATGTTTTTAAAAAGCTGTCTGCTGCAGAGGCATCAAAAAGCGTATAGATATGAGGGAAAGGGTTAACTGGAGATGAAAAGGGTCCTGTTAACCATTTCCCTCCTTCAGAGACATTTAGACACATTTGCAGCAGACAACCCCATGATCAATTTCTCCATTTGCCACAATGTTTGCAACTATGTAGTATAATTGAGTCAGTGCATGAGAACAGGTAAAGTTAGTATTTCTTAAAAATGAGGGTCAGCCTGTACTCCGTCTTAATAGTATCTACAGAAGTTGACAGAAGCGTCTAACAATCAATGTAAAATAATTTGTGAACAGAGGAGATCTTAAACAGACTGTATATATTCATGCTGATATGGCATTCCACTGCTTTCAAAATCAAACTTGTACCTCCTCCCAAGAACAGATTTAATTTCTCTTAAACTTTTCCACATTTGCCACATTTTGTCTTGGTGCTTTTAAAAACGTCTGCTTCAGATATGTTGCATGTGGGAAAGTACAATTCTATTGATCCAGACCACTCTGCAATCATATTCTTATCACAGCATTCAGTCATGGTTTACATGGACTGTTGAGAAGTGAAAGACTATATTGGATATTGTCTTTGAAATGTGACAACTAGTCTTGGTGTGAAGCATTTGCCATGAAATGAAATCTGTTCATAGAAGAGTAGTCATAAAAATATTTTACGGATGACATTAGACACTTAACCCTTTACCACCTGTAGACGCTTTCTGACGCATCTGCTGCAGACGGCTTTTTGAAAACATAGTGACAAAAGAAGAAATTGCACAAAACGTGCAATTTCTCCTTTTGCCACAATGTTTTCCACTTTTTGTCATAGGTTATCCATTCAATTATGGAGATTTTCTATGTTTTGACAAAATATGTTTTAAGTCGTCTGCTGCAGAATTGTCGTATGAGGGAAAGGGTTAACCCTTTACCACCTGTAGACATCTGCAGCAAATGACTTTTGAAAACATTTTGACAAAAGGAGAAATTGCTCATCATGAGCAATTTCTTGAATTGCCACAATGTTTTCAACTGTGTTCAATAATTACACTTTGATTTGTGAAGATTTTCATTATTCTTATGTAGATGTTTTCAAAGACGTCTGCTGTGGATTTGTCGCAAAGGTTAAATGCAACATAAAAACCTTTGTAATCATTGAAGATAGATGCAAATTGCTTAAAGGAGCCATTTTTCATTATTCCACAATGTTTTAAACTTCATATTAAATTAGATTTCAAATAACAGATCCAGCATGTTTGTCATCAAATGCCACTAGAAACATGACAATAGGTAAAATGACATGTGATTTTATTGAATGATTGGCGTTTAATGCTGTTTTAAAATAAAATTCAGTCACATCACAGCAGCCAGTTCACCTACACGTTTGTCCTGGCTTTCTCACACCAGTACTACACATAAAAGAATTTCCAAACAACTTGCTGCCTTTCCATAAAAACTGAAAGCCATAAATGATGGTCATTTCATTGACTTTTGCTAAGCATCAGAGAGACTGTTGGCCGAGCTCTGGTTCAAACTTATAACCCCTGAATTGAAAGCGTTTCTCCAACAGAGCTATTGGGGGTGTACTGATACGCCAAATCAAGCAGCAAAACGTACCTTATCTTTGCAGTCTACATGAACTTTCCCTGAATCCATTACTTTTTTCAGCTGTTCTGTATCTCCCTGTAGTGCGGCCAGGTGTAACTGGTGGTCGGAAGGTGTCTCTTTCTGTTAAAAACATCAATATTAACCCTTAACCACATAACACAAATCTGCAGCAGCTGAAAATCTCTATATAGGAACTAACAAAGGAGAAATTGCTTGTTTTAACCCTTTTCCACTTGCAGACGCTTTCTGACACCTATGCAGCAGACAATTTTTGAGAACATTGTTGGAAATTGAGATATTGCTTAAAATGAGAAATTACTCCATTTGCAACAATACTTTCTCTATTCAATAATAATTATACTTTCATTTATTGAGATTTTTTCCAAAATGTCTGCTGCTGATTAGTCATATGTTGTAAAGGGTTAAGCAGCAATTTATCCTTTTCACAATGTTTTCAAAAGTCATCTGCTGCAAATGCATTTTTATGTAGGAAAGGATCAAAGTGACATAGATCTTTGACATCAAAACTATCTATGCAACTTCAAAAAATACGTAATTGTGTGACCAAAACAAATACTCATTTACTTTTTTTATCCTTCTTTAACATTTTCCCCCACACAGCAAATCTGTAGTAGACGACTTTGTAAACATTAAGGCAAACAAGACCTCGGGCTGAGGGTGTCTCGCCCTTCTAAGAAAATCAGATATTAAATGGTATCACTACGCAAAAAGAAAGTAAAGTTGATAAAATGTGAAAAAGTAAGTGTCTGTCAATGCATTGATATTATAACGTTGACAGATGTCCCATGACCAAACAATACATCTGACAAAGTTTCAGAAAAATTCAAGCAGGGGTTGCTGAGATATAAGAAAGGTTAAGTTTTGAGGTTAAGTTACCTAACAAAGGTCAAGTTCTGCACAAGTATGACCTTGACCCTGAAAATGTTGACGTTGACAGATGTCCCATGACCAAACAATACATCTAACAAAGTTTCAGAAAAATTCAAGCAGAGGTTGCCAGGATATAAGAAAGGTTCAGTTTTGAGGTTAAGTTACCTAACAAAGGTCAAGTTCTGCACAATTATGACCTTGACCCTGAAAATTTTGACGTTGATAGATGTCCCATGACCAAACAATACATCTGACAAAGTTTCAGAAAAATTCCAGCAGGGGTTGCCGAGATATAAGAAAGGGTCAAGTTCTGCACAATTATGACCTTGACCCTGAAAATTATGACGTTGACAGATGTATCATGACCAAACAATACATCTGACAAAGTTTCAGAAAAATTCAAGCATAGGTTGCTGAGATATAAGAAAGGTTAAGTTTTGAGGTTAAGTTACCTAACAAAGGTCAAGTTCTGCACAATTATGACCTTGACCCTGAAAATTTTGACGTTGACAGATGTCCCATGACCAAACAATACATCTGACAAAGTTTCAGAAAAATTCAAGCAGAGGTTTCTGAGATATAAGAAAGGTTAAGTTTTGAGGTTAAGTTACCTAACAAAGGTCAAGTTCTGCACAATTATGACCTTGACCCTGAAAATTTTGACGTTGACAGATGTCCCATGACCAAACAATACATCTGACAAAGTTTCAGAAAAATTCAAGCATAGGTTGCCGAGATATAAGAAAGGTTAAGTTTTGAGGTTAAGTTACCTAACAAAGGTCAAGTTCTGCACAATTATGACCTTGACCCTGAAAATTTTGACGTTGAAAGATGTCCCATGACTAAATAATACATCTGACAAAGTTTCAAAAAAATTCAAGCAGGGGTTGCCGAGATATAGCTATTTGTAAAAGCGGCCGCCGTCGCCGGAAAAGTGACTGCTATGTCTCACTCCACTATCGTGGGCGAGACAAAAAAGGAAAATTCTCTGTAAACAAAATCATAGTTATTAACCCTTTCCCTCATACGACAATTCTGCAGCAGACGACTTTGAACATATTTTGTCAAAACATAGAAAATCTCTTTAATTGAATGGATAACCTATGACTAAAAGTTGAAAACATTGTGGCAAAAGGAGAAATTGCACGTTTTGTGCAATTTCTTCTTTTGTCACTATGTTTTCAAAAAGCCGTCTGCTGTAGAGGCGTCAGAAAGCGTCTATATGAGGGAAAGGGTTAAATAGAGTTTAAAACATTGTATGCCTTAAAATGAGTCTGCTTATGGTAAAGGTTTGAAGGGATGATTGTTCAACAGGATGATGTTTATAAACTGATACTGTTTTTGTCATTCAGTTAACCTTTTGGTCAGTACTGTAATAATTCTATATTTGCAAGCAAACATGCAATTGGAAATTATACGACATCAAGTTGACATAGTAAATCTATTGGTAAAATATCAATCTATGTCAATTATACATTTAATTACAGTCAAACCTGTCTTAACCCTTTCCCTCATACGACAATTCTGCAGCAGACGACTTTGAACTTACTTTGTCAAAACGTAGAAAATCTCCATAGTTGAATGGATAACCTAAAACAAAACGTGGAAAACATTGTGGCAAAAGGAGAAATTGCACATTTTGTGCAATTTCTTCTTTTGTCACGATGTTTTCAGAAAGCCGTCTGCTGCAGAGGCGTCAGAAAACGTCTATATGAGGGAAAGGGTTAAGCAGCCACCCAGGGGTGAGTCAGAATGTGGCTGCTTTAACAATTAGTCAAATACTGCAGAAGAAAAGTTTTGGTTAATCTTCAAGTGGATGCTTAATACAAGTCGACTGATTAACAGAGGGGAACTGCTAACAAAAGTTTCACTGTATTTCTTTCTTGAGCAAAAACAGAACTTAAATTTCCTTTTTTAGCCGAAAAAGAAGATCAATAAACTAAAACCGGCACAACAGGTGACTTAAATCCCCAATGAAAAATATTTTAAAACATTTGAAGGGGAGAAAACTAAAGACCCCCCCCTGAAGAGACATGATCCAAAATTAAGAATTACATAGCTACAATTCATGATATTCATATGTACTAAATTTCATTGGAAATGTATATTAAAAGTCGAAGAAGTCACTCAACAAAGTTCCTTTGTCATGCTGACAAACTAGCCATCCAGTATACCAGGACAACCCTGTTTGCAGGAGTAAACTAACCTGATACAATCAATAAACATATAAACATTGCTCTTAACCCTTTCCCCCATACAGACATTTTCTGACTCTCTGCAGCAGACTACTTTTGAAAACAATGTTTCTCCTTTTGCCACAATGCTTTCAACTCCATTCAATTTTATTCTTTCATTTACAGATATTTTTCTTATTTTTGCCATGATGTTTTTAAAGTCATCTGCTGTAGATTTGTTGTATGTTAGAAAGGGTTGATTTGATATGTATGTCTGTCACCATGATATATAATTAAGGCTGAACTACATAGGGGGGTTAAAAAGACAAAATCTAGGAAATTAGATTTAGTAAATATTTGCCTACTTTTAAACAATTTTACTTCTTTCTTCAGTTTTATTGTGGAAGTTTTCTTTTTGTGCATGTTTGAGGACCAATTATTAATAATTATGAAAGTATTAATAAAAAGTAAATAAGAATGATTCATTCTCTGAAGAATTTCTTTATCATCAGCAACAATTAACGAAAAATATTGCCAACTTACAAAAAGATCTGAAAAAGGGATATTTTGAAAGTTGAATCAAATTGTTGTTTCTTGATTTCAGTTCATTTATTCAAATTTTGCTTTAAGATATGACCAAGATAAGACATTACACCTGTAAAATAGTGACACAATACAAAATTTCATTGTATCTTTATATACATGTATTTAAATAAAATTGTCATTAAAATGGTCATTTTATACAAAGAGGAATGAATCAGATGATGGTGTAACTATTAGTATTTGTTAGCAATGCAATAACTTCATTTTCAATCTTCTTACATAAATACAAGTATCCCTTGCCAAAATGAAAAGGGAGGGTAAAATTCAATAATGTCCATTAAGAACAAATGTACTCACTTGTTCAATGGCTATAGAGAATGTAATAAATATATTTTGAACCATGCCATGGAAAAGCCAAGCATCAAAAAAAAAAAGCAATGCATATCAATATCAACCTTGGCGCATACATCACTTGTGTATCAATTTATTGTTAAGATAGCTATGGTTCACTGCTTGCTCATTGAGGAAAGTGAAGACTTTGATTAGATTGTGCATCTGCAAAGGTTGATATGAACCTTGATGTGCAACTGAAATAAATCAGGTTGTCCCATGTCAAAACTTAATTGTTACAAGAAACGTAATTGCTACATGGCTTAATATGGAGGAATTCTTACCCAAACATCCAAGTACTCTAATAGTCCATTGAAAAACTATGTGTTTGAAGGAAAAGATAAATAAATTGTTCCATAAACATTTCTATAAATTTTGATTTTAAATTACCAGTATTTCACTCATAAATCTTACAAACATGGGATTGAAGTGAGAAAATGTTTACCTTCCAGATCTTTATAAAAAAATGTTACAGTTTTCCAAGTTGAATCTAGGGATTTCTCAATCTAACATATGAAATGTTCAAAATAGTTTAATGTGCCCAATTAATTGAACTTCAAGGAAATACCTTACCACTCATGATAATTGATAAACCAGAAGCCTTTATTTGTTTGAATATACATGTATAGTCATTATCGGAACCATCCTTATATAAAGAATTCATGATTTAGTTGTATATGCTACAATGACTGCCTGATGGAACAGGACTGGAAAGTCTCTTCATTGTCTACTTGTTCTGTTGGACATTGGAAAAGAACATGTTGATGTGTACCTGTCCTAACACAAGTGTATTATTCCTGCGCCCTTAGTGTTCCAGCTTGAGACTTTACCATCCTTTGGTAGCGGGTATACAGGGCAATGTTCTAACAAAACAACACTTCATGTCATTAAATTGTTCCGAAGAAATAATAACAGACTATGATTGCTTACAAAAATCATGACAGACATCCTAAAAAACCCTTGAACATGTCTGGTTAAAAATTATGTAGGTCTGATAACTTTATATTATCAAACCTATCAAAATTCTGTAGAAATTCTTAGAACAATTTTTCTCGTATGTGATAAGCTCCACCAAAATGTCTCAATCAAAGATGAGTCCAAAACCAAAATTGGGATAAAATAAATGAGTTCGCTAGAAATCCTCCCTGTAGAAGATGATAAGAGTATTTCATTTTTTTTTTACTCACAGCCTAAATGTGACCCTAATTTTTTTAAATATATCTTAAGGCAAGAAAGGTTTTTCCCTTTCTGTGTGAGTCTGTCAGGTAGGAGGATATATCACTTAAGACACAGGAGTTTTTTACTGAAAAAGGGGAAGGGGCCTGGGACCTTTGAGAAGGGGAAAATTTCGCGGCGTTTTAGAAAAAAGAGGGGGAAATTGTAAACTAGTATTATGTGCATGTTTAACTTTTATCATTACAAGGCCATTTGTCTATTTTTCATGTTCTTGAACTCCTCCACTAGATTGTCATAATCCAGTTCACTCAAACTATACCACTGTCAAGGGCGAAATTAGCAAGATTTTCTACTTGCATTTTTTCGCAAGTGCTATTTTTTGTTACTTGCTAAATGAGAAAACAACTTAATTTTTGAGAACTTATAAGAACTTTAATTTTAAGCAACACAATGTGAACTACAATAGTGCAATACACCGTTATGGTCAATCATGAATGTTATGTAAACATGGTCCAAAACATGCTGTGAAAAGAAGCTGCTGAGACTGTCAGATATACAGCATAGTCTAGAAACTGTGTTTCAATTTCTGGCTCCATATGGCAAAGTATGGGGTCTTTTCTGTCTTAGTCAAGACAACAACCATCTTTTCACAGCAGTTTTTGGGTCATATTCTCTAAGGGCAACATCAGCAACTTTAATTCTTATCAAAATATCAAGTATTTCAGCACCAAGCCTACACCTCAAGTCAAATTTTATTCTGTCCATTGTGGAAAGATAAATGAGATTTAAGCTAATGTTCAAAAGTTAAATATGAAAAAAAAAATACGCTTATTTTCCGAGGGGAAGGGGCTGTTAAACGGCCCCTCTTATATAAGGTAAAAAAAACCTGCAACCAGAACATGTCCTGTGATAGAGTTTTTGCAATATTACTTCCTAGTTTTTTCCTATGTAAAATATTGCTCATAATTTAAGTGCGTTTACCTAAAAACCCAGGGTGCACCGAGTCTGTTAATATTGTGACAAAAAGTAGGTCATAGAAGTGGCTGCTTGCCCTTTCAAAGACACAAATGCCAAAAAAATGGATTGAAGGCAAATAAATTAAATTCTAGGTATAAAGCTGGCTATTTTTTTGATACATTAACTGCAATATATAGATAAAAGTCTTAAGGTCACTGAAACTTGGCAGTCGAGGATACTACAAGAGAATAATAGCCCTGAAACTAACTGGGTACCAATCACCATTTTACTATGGCTGATCTCCTTTTGTATTGTTTTTAGTAAAAATAGAAATTGCTGAACATAGTTTGATTTGTCTTAATACAGATTTTTTTTTTTTAATTACGTTCTTTGTTTTTTTTCACTGATTTAAACTAGAGTGCTCTGTTTTCCGTTTACATAAATCTGACTAAAATTGCAGTGGACGGTCCTGGGGCGACACTGAAATCAACATGCTGATTAAAAAAAAATGAGACAATGTCCCGACATGTACAAAATAGCGTCAAGTTCTTATATTAGTCACTGACTTTGAAGCTTGCATGCAAGTCTGACACAGCTCTAGATAAGGGTCATTTTTCATGTTCTAAACTTATTTGACATTTAAATCCTTTTTAAGGTTGAGTAATAAGAGAAGTATTGTCGGAAAAAGATCTGTTCACTCCATCTTATTTAGGTAGCCAGACTTTCCGATCCCTGATTCACATGACTTTTCGACCCCTCGGTGAGAAATTGTCGAACAAGAATATTTAATATATGGTTTAATTGTATAGAAACATGTTATTTTATCTTTAAGTTAATTGTAGAGGACCCCTTCCTTCCTTTCGATCGCTTTCATGTCTGCATAGCAGACGCAGCGTGGCAATGCCGGCAGTGAAATTGTAACTTAGTTAAAAAGTCTTAATGTGTTTTCCTTTACAAATTCAACTATATTTAAATATTTTTCACAACTTTGACAGCTTTTTGCAAAATGTTGTCCACACATAAACAATAGTATACTTTGAAAACATATAAAGGAGAAATTGCAATCGAGTTGTTAACCCTTTGTCATACATAATTGGTGCACATGTTTATATTTACAGAGGCGTCAGAAACCCTTTGTCATACATAATTGGTGCACATGTTTATATTTACAGAGGCGTCAGAAACCGTATATCTATGGGACAGGATTTATGTCATCGCCTAGTACATATTTCATAAAAGTACCTAACGTGTTGCAGATTTGATGTTGCCATCTATCACATATATTGCATATTCACTAACAACAATTGTTGTATCATTAAAAATAAGCAATTAATTCAATTAATTATTACAATATAAAACAAACAAGAAAAAACATACCGTACATCTAAAGGAAGCACAATAACACATTAAGTTTCATCTTATGTGTGTATTAGGTGTGAACAGGGACATAGATAAGATCTTATCTATGTCCCTGGTGTGAATAACATTATCAAACACCTCATTAATCATTATTGGATTTAAATACACAATTAATATAATTAGTGTCTTTATTTAAAGTATTTAACAAAAACATCAAACATCACAAGTAGATAAAACAACACTAAATTTAATGAAACATGTATTAAACAATTATAGGAAACCAATACTGTATCCAAACAATTATCACACAAACATTAATTTGATGAGGGGTTGAAAACGCTCCGAGGGGTCGAGAAGTCGCGTAAACCAGGGGTCGAAAAGTCGGAGGGTCGAAAAGTCTGGCAGCCCTTATTTAGCCCTCTGAAGTCATTCGAAACACTCTGACCGAATGACACTGTGCACCTCCAGACAGTCGGATTCGGACCCCTGTGCAGTAGTCTGAAAACGAAGTCGGTTCAAACGAATCAATAATCCAGATCAAAACCTTGCACAAAGTATCTTTTACTATTTATCATACCTTCATCGACATCTTGCTTATCACACAGGTTTACTTTTGAAGATCCTTGTATTGTTAAGCTCTAGCAAACTTTGACAGATGTTGACAACTTTGCCGGAAATTGAGTTTATAATCGGATGTTATAAACGTTTCTTATGTTATCGCTATTTCCTATTAACCAAAATGTTGCGATTGATACTGTTATTTATGATCGGAAAGGACATTTTTAAGTGCACAACACACACTAAACAATGAAAATGACTTTTGTGATGTTCACAACAAAAGCCAAATATGCACTATACTTTTGATTTATAAACTTTTAAAACGCAATACAAAGACATCAAAAATGAGTAATTTGCTCTTGTCTTTAATTTCCCTTTTTTTCCAGTACAATTAACATCTATATTGATCGTTTGTTCTTCATTTTTACTGGGTACAAATTTTGTACATTTTCATTGACTTTCAACTGACTTTTTTTCAACATTTACTGCCAAAGTAGTTTTGAACTAGTTATTACTTACTTTGTTGTCACTATTAGCAATATTTGCTGAAATTTCAATATTTCAAAATGTTGATCTCCTACTGAAGTTCAGCACCTTTAATAGAACCCCTGTGTTGTTATAGCCTAGGAGATGTCTAGTATTGAGTGCATTTCCTCTACTAAATCAAACCTCTATGGTTCACATGGACAGACAATCAATGAACCTCGAGTCTTTATCTTGTGTAGATGAATGTTTACATCTTTGGTGCAGAGGACTATAGAAAAACATTATGGGTTATCCTATTTTACATATGAGCCGTCCCGCGAGAAAACCAACATTGTGGACTCTGCGTGAACTATCGACCCGGATCAGCCTGAGCATGCTGCAAAGGCTTAACCGGATATACACTTTTCACCTCCTATCGATTTTCTGTTTCAGGAATCATTAATCTATACCTCTATCCCCCTAAGACGGAATGTGTCGGCCCGGAACAATCTTCGCGGACTGCGTAGGCTGATCTGGGTCGATACATTACGCAGAGGCCATAATGTTGGTTTTCTCGCGGGACGGCTCATATATGTCCTGCAATGTTATAAACTTTATTTCAAACGTATTGTAATTTTAATTATTAGAGACACATGTATATATACGTCTCTGTTTTTATTTAACAGATATGTTCCCTTAGTAGGACTGAAAACAACAGTTAACCTTTAGTTCTACATGTAGATGCTATTTCGAGCATCTGCAGCAGACGACTTTGCAAAACATATTGCTTATAATTAGCAAGTTCTCTTTTGACCAGAGTTTTTCAGCTGTATGCAATAATTAATACTTTCATTTGAAGATATTTTCCATATCGGTTTCCTGGATATTTTCTTAGTCTGGGCAGGGACGTAGATAAGACTTATAGATCTACGTTCCTGGTCTTGGCAGATTTGCTGTTTCTGGGAAAGGGTTAGATCGAGTAACCAAACATACAGGATGCTTCAAACCCCTTTTCTTTAACCTCCCGCGCAAGACACCGCGTAGTGAGCAACTCCTCCTTTTACCACAATGTTTTAAACTTTTTTCAGTATTTATACTTTCATTTCGAGAGTTTTTCCATATTTTAAAAGTCGTCTGCTGCAGATTTGTTAAATCAGGCTGAATCCAATCATTTGCGTTCACTTTAAAAACGTACCCTAAACAGTTTGGAAACTCCCTTTAAATGAAAGTACAATAGTTGTATAGAGTTGAAAACATGGTGACAAAAGGAGAAATTGCTCATCTTCTGTAGAGGCGTCAGAAAGCGTTTATAAGAGGGAGAGGGTTAAATGGTTCTACACTTGAATTATTTAACTTCATACAATAAATCTGCAGCAGACGAATCTCCAACCATCAGTATTGAATATGAATGAATCTTTGAATGAGAGTATAATTGAGCCCATACATGGGAACATGTACTGGACCTAAACTATTCACACAATACTCTCATAAGCTTGTTGGAAGATTCTGTCAACTTGTGTAGATATTGATAAAACTAAATAGATGGACAGGGTGATCTGCACCAAAACGAGCAATTTCTCCTTTCGTCACCATATTTTCAACTCTATTCAATTATTGTACTTTCTTTTCAATTTGATTCGAGTGTTTTCCAAGTCGTCTGCTGCAGATATTTTGTATGTGGGAAAGGGTTACTTATGTTGAAAACATTTAAGTGAATGGAGAACTTGATTGAGAAATGGTTATTATGCAGTCTTTCACATTGAGGGGCACATTATCTGTATACCCCTGACAACAAATATCCAGATGTGAAGTAGCATTGAAGGTGCAAGTAATATTTTCCATCAGTCCTCTATAAATATTGACGACAGTTATAAAAAGACAAATTCATTGGAAGCCGCCAGGAGGCCGCTTCCTGTAGGAATGCCTAGAAACAAGGAGAATATTTAGACCTGCCAGTGTGAACACATATCGGGATTTCTCTTTGTCTTTACTAAGTAGGCCTACATTAATTTAAGCAAAGACACATTAGGTCTTTGATTTAAGGTAATGACTTTTTAAACATCTCGTTTACACTCTATATACATGTGTGAGTTTTACAAATTAAAAACAAAAGACAAAGGCCAGTATATTAATTGAATGTATGTACATTTTTAACGAATTATTTTTTCTCAAAAAATAATGCGGTTAACGCGATCGTGTTGCTTTAGCGGAAGTCACGGTTAAACTACACTTCCGCTTAGAATACACATTAGCTGCACCTAAATATTCCTAGTATTTTTTCGATATTAAAATGACTTCTACGTGTTTTTTCAATACAGTGAAGTCATATTTATACTATCGAATCAACATAGATGATCAATTCTCTAGAAAATATCAAATTAACAGTAAATGCATATATATTTCATTTGTCGGCAAGCGTATGAATTTTTAGTTATATGCCCATTCACTAGTGAGTGACGTAGTTAACGGAAGTCGAACCCATGCTGAAGAACCATGCAGGGTTTTACGGAACGCGCATTTCTGCGTCTAATACGCATAAAATGATAAACCGGAACCCCTGAAAAAATTAAAATTGAGTCCCATCGGACGCATGCCTGTAAAAAGATCATATTAAAAAGGTAAAGTACAATATAACTAGATCTAGTCATCGTATACAAGCTCCGTAGAGAAAATATATTTTGGGAAATCAAACATATACACGTGACTATTCCAGCCAATCATAGATATCTGTAGATAAAAATACAATTTGGGAAACCAAATATACACGTGACTATTCCAGCCAATCGTATTTGCGATATGTAAATTAAAACTTGTTGTTCTCAATGTATGCAGTAAACGTCACCAATATTGGGGTCTTTGAATTGGCATGTGCGCGAGACATTTATCAATTGAAATGGAATAACGTCATAAAAGATCGACGATTAGAAATGCGTAGTATTTCGGTCCAACAATTTCACTGGCAATAATATGCTAGTGGCTGAAATCTCACCCGGCAAATTGAAATTTGCAATTCGCGAATATGCGAACATAAATTCTAGCCCAGAATATATTATACATCCATCCAGGGACCGTGTATATATTGTCCCTGATCCATCAAATGTTAAAAAGCTGGTTTTCCCTGTTTCTAATAATAGAATTAGGAATCTCATTATGCGAGCTCTGGAGTACACACGTGACATGAATTGACCAATCGTCGTCGGAGGAAAACACTATCTTCGAAGCTATCGCTATTTTTACACGTCCGAAAACTATTCGATACGCTTGACGCTAATATGTCAAAACAAACGGATTTGCGGTCGATATGGGGAAAAAGAAAGCCCGAATTAGAAGTTGAGGAGAAATGTTGCAATGAAAGTACGTCAGTTTCGGAGAATATTGGAAAGAAAGTTAGAAAATTCCAGTAATTAAAAAAACTTAAACAATCAGCATTTTTCTTTTCCTTTATTTACGATACCAAAAAGTACATAAGTTGTAAGACAGAAAAAAAAGCTTAGCAATATCATTACTGTGCCAAAGTAGCATAAATTAAATTTGATAATACATTTTAAATTCATAAGCTGTTTTATACATATTTATGATAAATCATAATAATCATGAATATGTATAACAACAGCTTACACATACTATAACAATAAACATTTGGCTCCGTATCATGTATTGGGACCCCTGTTTTTTAGGGAGGGATATGTATAACAACAGCTTACACATAATATAACAATAAACATTTGGCTCCGTATCATGTATTGGGACCCCTGTTTTTTAGGGAGGGACTCCCTAATTTTACATGACTGCATCCCAAGGACTCCCAACATTTTGTACTGGTGTAAAACCCTGCTTTACCCCATGTAGAGGCTTTCTGATGACATTGCTGTATCATCTTTAGAACACATTTTGACTGAAGTAGAACTTGCTCAATGCAAGCAATTCCAATTTTCCCATAATATCTTCTTCCCCTTTGTATTTTACCTCCATTATAGAGAGCTTTATATGTGTTTGCAAAGATATGTTCAAAGTCGTCTGCTGCAGATGTGTTGTATGTGGGAAAGGGTTAATAAACAAACCATGTAACAAGCTTTAAAAAAAATGAGCAAAATTACATTATCTCAATTTTTACTATATTGCTTCCAAATTTTGTGATTTTTAGTTTTTACTCAAATGATAAAGTAAGGAATGTTTTGAAAAAGACATAGTATGCAACAGTGCGACTAGCATATTTTGTCCGTTATGCTACTACATTATGCATGTTTATTTTGTTTAAATAAAAAAATGTTTTACCCATACATGTTCACACTTATCCGTATACACCCAGTATATTACAGTATATATTGAACATTTCCAGATGTCTCTTTTAAAATACATATGGACAAAGATTATTATTTAATCATGAAATAGACTAGATTGTCTAAAAACTACTAAGTTTAAAGCAAGTTTAAAACAAACAAAAAACATAATGTAATTATTAATTAATTTTCAAAATAATTCGTTACCAGTACTTCAGTACTTTGATTATTTAAGCGAAATTCATACTGTATCTAGTCTAAACAGTAAAAAACTGAATTGGTTACCTGCCTCAGACGCTTTATTAGTTCGATAGTATGTTAAACCGGGAACCATTAACAAGAAATATTTAGTTCACTTTTTGGATTCCCTTTTATTTTAGATTTTTAGTCCAACTAAACGCGTTTTAAACCGATCTCAATTAAACCATGCATTCATCTATAGTCTATTTATAGATTTTCATTAGTCGCCGGGCAGAAGCCCGCGACTTCTATTTTTAATAGGTTTTCTGAAATCACATGGGAGGTGGGATTATTATTAAAAAGAAACACATTTAGATGTCTTAAACATTTTACAATTGTGTTTGTTTAAAAACACTAAGTAATGACACATCTAAAATGAAATAAATATTCCGATGTTTTAGGTATTTTCAGTTTCTTTATTTGGACTCGCATTTATGTTTTTTTGTTTTATTTGCGAAGCCAAAACAGTCCCTATTAGCTAGACTGGTATACATTTATTTTACACTATATACTACATGTAATAAAAAGGCGATAACTACAAACCTTTACGTCGACAGTCTAATTGTTTACTTACGCGCACCTGCGTGACTCGCGAATACCAACTGCGTAGATCAATCTCCTTTGCAGAGAGCCGCTCTTTACACTCGCTTACAAATAGTAAATTATAGGTGATTTAAAATGTTTATTTGGTTCGAAACAAATGAAGAAAAGAACAAACCGAGATAAAACTGGTTTTAATGGAAAAATGCCTTTGAACAAACACTTTCTGCCTATAAAGAGAGTTTCAAGAACGACACCTCTGCGAATAAGAAAGAATCGGGTCTTTCGTACAAAATTATTTCGTCCTTGACAATTTTAAATGTGTCATTTAATTCCCTAAAGGCATATTGCTTCCGATCTGCATATTGTTATGCATCATTGACACAAGGGCGCTCATCATAATATAATTTTAAAACATGAGTAGTTTGTTATTTTCATTATAAAAAAGGAAGGAAAGAATTAAAATAAATCAACATGTTGTAGGGTAAGTTTATGTTCGAAATTAAGTTTAAATTATACAACAATTTCAATGAGATTTAACTGTTTAGTTGATATTATATTTCGAAGGTTGTCTAATTTATAAATATTGGACTACATTTCAACATTTGTTAAAGTATGATATAATTAGGATGCCAAGCTAATATCATTTTGAGAAAAAGAGAAAACTCATGTCTTCAGCGATTTAACCCTTATCTCATTGTTTTAAAAGTAGATTGCTGCAAAGGTGTCCACTGTTGACTTTAAAAGAGGAAAGATAAAATGACGTGCTATTGCATGCAAATCCTAAATTGTCTGTTTTGCGGTTTTATTGAAAAATAATAAAATTCAAATATTCTGACAAACATCTTGAAATGTGTATGTGGAATTCACAAATCTTATAATTATTCCTTAATGAAAGCACTGTATACATACTAAGACTAATGATTGGCAAGATTACTCATTTCCATTACTGTTTATGATCAATAATTAGTTGGTTGTGTGTATGGTCAACCTACTTTGGAATGGAGATTGATCATAAACAATGAAAGGCTTCAATTATCATTCACTTCGTTGACAAAACAATGCAAGTTATGATACATTTTCATTTGACCCCACCCCTGATGTTCCAATATGCCCCTCAGTTGATAACTGTTTATTCAACTACTATAATGTTAGTGTTATGCATAACTGCACTATGGATATCCGGCGACATTGATGCGTTGCATCAACTTTCTCTTGTTATTTATTTATTTTCGTAATTTCACATAGATGGCATCTTAATGTTTCAATCACAAAAACACGACCTTGACATGTGTAAAACCCCTCAGAAATTAGTAAATTGTATAAAGTATAATCATTGTAAACAGTTGAAAACATTATGGCAAAAAGGAGAAACTGGTAATTTTGAGCAATGTCTCCTTTAGTCACGATGTTTTTTAAAGTCGTCTGCTACAAACGCGTCAATGGTCAACGTGTTCAATAAAAGGGTAAATTCATTTTTTAGCTTTACTGGCCAAAGGCCAGAAGAGCTTATGCCGTGGTGTGGTGTCCGTCGTCCGTGCGTCCGTAAACAATTGCTTGTGAACGCGATACAGTCCCCAGTTTTAATTTGTATCTCAATCAAACTTATACAGTAGTTAGATATCCATGATAGCTCAGTTCCTTTCGCAAACCAGCCAGATCCGCCCATGCAAGACTGGATTATTGCCCTTGAAATTGTCAAAATTGCTATAATAGAGCTTGTGAACACAATAGAGGCTCCATTTACAATCTGATCTTCACCAAACTTACACAGTAGTTAGATATCCACGAGAGCTTGGTTCATTTTGCAAACCAGCCAGATCTGGCCATGCAAGACTGGATTATGGCCCTTGAAATTGTCAAAATTGCTATAATACAGCTTGTGAAAGCGATAAAGTCTTCAGTTTTGATTGTATCTCCATTAAACTTATACAGTAGTTAGGTATCCATGAGAGATCGGTTCCTTTCGCAAACCAGCTAGATCCGCCTATGCAAGATTATGGCCCTTGAAATTGTCAAAATTGCTATAATACAGCTTTTGAACACAATAGAGATTTACTATCAGATCTTCACTAAACTTAGATAGTAGTTAAATATTGATGAGAGCGCCTTTCGAAAACCATCCAGATGTGCTCTTGCATGACTGGATTATGGCCCTTGAAATTGTTAAAATTGCTATAATACAGCTTGTGAACACAATATAGCCTCCATTTACTATCCGATCTTCACCAAACTTAAATAGTAGTTAAATATTGATGAGAGCTCGGTTCCTTTCGCAAACCAGCCAGACTGGATTATGGCCCTTGAATTTGTAAAAATTTGCTATAAAACATCTTGTGAACACAATAGAGCCCCCATTTACTATCCGATCTTCACCATACATACATGCTCTGGATTGAAAATGACCAAAGAACCATCCCAGTAGAGCATAGGCCCTCATGGGCCTCTTGTTTTCTTTTTATATTTGACCAATCTTTCAAAATATTCATTTTTTTGTTAAAGAATAAATTGTAAATAATTTTTCAACCTGCATAAAAATCCCTTATAATCCAAATTAAATCATCCAATATCACAAACACATAAGGTTACAGATTTTAATGCCGAAATTTGGGAAGAGGCTATATGGGAAATGGCTATGTTATAGCGCGTGAGGATTTTACTAAAATCAACGGCGTCAGTAAAAATTCCGCATTTGGTTAGGTTTAGTGTTAATTGCATAATAAGATCAATTTGCAATTTTGTGTGGTAGGTTTTTGGTAATGAATCGTCTCAAGAGGCTTACAGTGCGATTCACGACTAAACAAAATTGGGACAAATGAGGTGTAGCAGAAGTGAAATAGATTTTCCGAATTTGTTAACTTATGTGGGGATAATCCAAATTAATTGGTGGGTATACCGATAATCATAATATATTATATATCTCATAATTGAAATAAAACGGAATGGGGTGCAAATAAGACATAATGGACAGTTTTGGACAATTAACCCTTTCCCACATACGGCAAATCTGCACCAGACAACTTTGGAACCATCTAGGCAAAACTGTGTACAAAACTCTTATGGGTTTCAACAATTTTCAATTTTGTCACGGTCAAAACTTGGAACATCTTGCTAAATGAAGGTATAATTTATGGACATAAAGTAGAAAACATTGTAGTAAAAGGATAAATTCCTTGTGAGCAATTTCTCCTTTTGTCACAATGTTTTTCAAAAGTCGTCTGCTGCAGCAGCTTTAAAATGCATATGTTATAAGAAAACGGTTAACAATATGGACTTTAACCACCCATTAAATTGTACATTTATTGTTTCATTGAAAAACTTACCAGAGAAAGATTGGCCGCTTTAAGATTAATGTTGACTGTACGAACATTGTAGACGTGCCAACATTTTCTCTCTCGTCAGTGTTTCTGATTACGTTAACATTGAAATGCGTTTACTTGAATTTCTGAATGCTTATCACGACAAGAGTTCACATTATTGTCGTCCACTCGAGATTGTGCGTTTGTAATCCGACAGCTTTGATTTTCAATTGCTCCATTTGCCACAATAATTTAAACTCTTACTATCATTTATGAAGTTTTTATGTTTTGCACCTATTTATTTCAAATTCTGTCAAGTTAAACATCATTGAAATCGTCGTCGTGGCAAAAGGAGAAATTGCTCTACATTTGTCACAATAATTTCAACACTTTTCAATTATCATACGATCATTTATAGAGATTTTTTATATTTTGTACTGATAATTTCAAAGTCGTCTGCTGCAGATTTGTTTTATGTGGGAAATGGTTAAACCCTTAGCCACTATCATGACTTACCGATAAACCAGAAACAGATGTTCTGTGTCCGCATTATTTGACAAAACATAATCATAACAGGGTGTGTGTTCAACAAGAATAGTTTTTGGTACAAATTGAAATTTATCTTTAGTATAATATAAGTCACTTTCCATGATCAGTTTTACGCTTGATCATCTCATTCACTTAAAACACTGTTCTTTTTTTCATATTTCTACATGTGCAACGAAAAATTGCGGCTTCTCTTTGACGCTTTGAGTCAAACATTTGTCTTGTTTCTATTGTGTATGTAATAAAAAGAAAGTATACAGTGGCCGGCTAAAAGCTTAGGAGCTGAACACTGAAAATAGGCAGGCTATTTAGTTGAAAATAAACACATTAATTAACCCTTTCCCACAAACAACAAAGATACAGCAGACGACTTTGAAGACATTTATGAATGAATACAGAAAATCTCTAAAATGAAAGTTAAATTATGGCAAAAGTAAGAACTGCTACTTATGAGCGAAGCCATCGTAATGCTATCCCTGCAACACCGAGTTCTCTCCTTCCAATTTCAATTATTTGGTATGACCCATTCAGGGATCGAACCTTGGTATCCCGCTCTTGAGCCACATGCTCTAACCACTTTACTAGCACACATGTTAATAGTAACCCTTGAATCTTAGGAAGGAGTAAGAATAACAGTGGGAAGTGGTAAAGAAGAAAAAATACTGGACTTTTATTTGTTTATTAGTAATTTTGATCTCATAATTTTTCATGTAAAACAGATCCTTAAGACTGTACATCATGATATATATAAATCAACAAAGCACTTTTAATTACAAACATATGCAGATTCACATTAGCTATGCATTTTCAGCATCAGGATCTGCATTGTTCAAATGTCCTTTCAGAATCTCCAGTTTTGAGTTGATTATCACATTAACCCTTGACCTCACACGTTATTTATAAAGTTGCATGCTATGGAAGGAAAAATATATCACACTTGGAAGATTGATAAAAAACATCTTGGTACATGTAAAGGGTTGAAAACATTGAAGGAAAAGGATTAATTGCTCAGAACGAGTTCTTTATCCTTTTTTCACGCAATGATTTAACAAGTTGTCTCTGGCAAGGCATCTAGATGCATATCTACGTCCCTGGTTATACTATGATCTGATATCATGTTTGAAACAGAGCTACTTGTACAAGTCTACACTTCTTATATGTGAATAATTCATCGAGAAACCCTTTTCAAAGAGATTATATATTGAAATTTGTATAACATTATAAGGGTTTAACTGTCTCCCTCATATAGACGCTTTCTGACGCCTCTGCGGCAGACGGCTTTTTTGAAAACATGGCGACAAAAGAAGAAATTGCTCAAAACAAGCAATTTCTCCTTCTGTCACCATGTTTTCAACTCTATTCAATTATTGTTGTTTCATTCAAAGAGATTTTCTGTGCTTTTGCCTAGACATTTTCAAAGTCGTCTACTGCAGATTTGTTGTATGTGGGAAAGGTTTAAGTCATAGGCCCTTCATTATTTTTCTAAAATAAGTCTTTCCTTCATAACAAGATGGTCAGGTCAAGAGATGCTCCATGAAACATGATGGTTGTAAAAACAAACAACACATCATGATTAAGCTTTGCCAGATTAAAATAATACACCTAAATTGTAAACTGCATTGGAACATTATTCTTAACCCAAATTACAATAATATACAGTGAATAGAAGGGATTCTAGTTAACCCTTCCCACATATAGACGCTTTCTGACGCCTCTGCAGCAGACGGCTTTTTGAAAACATAATGACAAAAGAAGAAATTGCACAAAACGTGCAATTTCTCCATTTGCCACAATGTTTTCCACTTTTTGTCATAGGTTATCCATTCAACTATGGAGATTTTCTATGTTTTGACAAAATAAGTTCAAAATCGTCTGCTGCAGAACTGTCGTATGAAGGAAAGGGTTAAACTGCCAGTAACCTACAAACTGATACAAGAGTGTTCATAGGAACATATGTGTCGTCTTCCAAAAGGTCAGTTAGTAAAACAGTGAGGTCAGACAGAAAGACAAACAAAACATTAAAAGTCATCCCAATGTGCCATCTTTCCCAAGCAAGTAACACAAATATCATATTGAAAAGAGAAAATCAAAAAAATCATGCCATGGATAAAACCATGTTCTTTCATGGGTGTACTGAAGTTCTTCAATGAAAATATGCTTGCATGCCTTATTTTCATATTGATGCATGCTTTCTATAGTATTCCCCAATAAATAAGCCTAAAAATGTCATAAATGTCAAAATAAATATAGACACATAAATAGGGATCAAGCCATAGGAAAAATAAACCATCAAGCGCTAGTAATCACAGTGACAATTTAGGTAAGTCTGTCTCACTGCAAATATTCATTTAAATTTCTAAAACCTTCTTGAGAACTACTGCAGCAAAGATCCGAGTATCCCTATCTCACATGCAGACACATTTTGATATGTTTGCAGCAAATAACATTTGAAAACATTGTCACAAAACATAAATTGCTCAGAATGAACTATTTCTCCTTTTGACAGCATGTTATCCACTCTATATGTTCAATAATTATGCCGATGTTTTTCAAATCTTCTTGGCCTTGATATTTTCAAAATCGTCTGTTGAAGATTTCTGTATGCGGGAAAGTTTAATTATTATAAATGTTCCACATGATGTGAATTTTCATTTATCACAAAATCTTAAAATTAAGTTTTGTCTGTTTCTACATGCATAATAACTAAGAACTAAAAACTAAGTTTTGTAAAAATTATTTAAACCGAAATCAATTTTACTTGAGCACTTCATGCCATATTTTGTGTTAAATGTTTTTATTTTTTCAACAATGGTTTCAATGTTTTCAAATTAAACAAAACAAAATGAAATTCAGATAAAGAAGTAATTAAAATACATAAGATAGTGAAAAACTGTCTTAATAATGCATTTGAAACTTAACTAGTTATTCAGCCGTAGCACTCTCTTTAACATGTAACAAGTGTCTAAAGTCTGCTAGTATCCTAACATATATGTGATAAAAGATGATAGAAAATGGAGCTCTAGATAAGGAGCGTTTTGATTGTTCAGAAATAATTATTTTATCTGCTAACCCTATGTTGTGGGTACTCAAAAGAATTGTCTCAATGAGACAATTCTTTTGAGTACCCACAACATAGGGTTTGCTTAGATAATAAGAGAGATATTGTGAGGAAAAGAGCTGTAAACCCCTCCTTATCTGGACCTCTGGAAATAACAAAACAAGTAGTATTTGTTACTGTAAAACTTTGGTGATAAGAGCTACTACAATGTTCTTATATATATACTAGCATTATCACTTCTCTAGAAAGACGGTATGGCTTTTCAGAAAAAGGAAAAATAACCACTATGCAATAACAAATAGTTCAACAATTAACGAAGATCAATACATTTTAACAAAACAAAATACTGTATAAGCATTATATAGTACATTCTTTAAATTAAGGGGTATTAAAATGATACCCAACTGATTTTTATGCCTTCAACAGTCTTTACATTGAAGTTGCTCGGAATCACGGTCTGTTATAAAAATGGATGTCCAAATAGGCATGAACGATTAGTCTTTACAAAGGCACAAGAATAATGAGTACCGTTAATAATTGAGATATACAACAATTTTTTATACTGTATGGAAATAAATGTGAGGTAAGGGAGGAGGTATCCTCGGTACCTAGGCTATTCATAAAAAATATGATACCCTGGGCAAATTGGCTAGCGAAACTTGCACCACGATTTCCTCCTTAAATACACTGTCATTTTCGTATCCCATGAGGTTTGTGTTATGCGGCCAATAAAGAGGCTGCATTTCACCTCATAAATTATTCATGAGTACGAGATTGTTTTTATATTTTATGAATAGCCTGGGTACCGAATATGGGGAGGAGTGGGCATGTGTGTTACGTACTTGAATTTAAAAGATGCAATATTTTACTGCATTGTGTCCTTTCATGATTAGAAATTATGCACATTAATAAATATTTCTAAAAGTTATTATTATTAAACTATGATGAAGCTGAAATGCAAATGCAAGTGTAACATGATGACTTGTCGGATTGTTATACATGAGGTTTGTTTTTAATATGAGGAACCCTAATTCAGGTAATGGGCCTGCATACTTTAAACCTGCAAAGTTGTCCTCAGAAATAAAATAGCTGCAAATTATAGTGCTTATACAGTACTAGATATCTAAATTCTATAATGAAAATAAGCTGTGGTTCAGGAAAAAACAATATTAGGGCATATTTGATGAGTGTTGATTCAGATCACCTGCACATCTGTGAAGTCTTGACCTGAGTCAAAATGTTCACCAAATAGTCAATAAACCTTAGAAGAAACTACAGGAAAATAGTGTACATGTTGATCAAACAGCATGAATGTGATTGATTGATTTGGGCTTAACGCCGTTTTCAACAATTTTTCAGTCATATCACAGCGGCCAGTTCACCTACTGATGTGTCTCCTAGCTTTCTCACACCTGTATTCCACACAGCATACTTTCCAAAGAACTGGCTGCTTTTCCACATAGACTATTAGCCCATTGGTGAAAGACGAATGACGTTTGTCAGTGACTTTTGTCAAGTGTCAGAAAGAATGTTGGCCGAGCTGGGATTTTAACTCACAACCCCTGGATTGACAGCCCACGTCGCTACCGGGACTCGGCAGCATGAATGTGAAGGTCAATATAAATCTATTTTTTTGTCATATATATATGCTAAGTTTTTGAAAACTTTGTGACTGAAGGAGTAATTGCTCATGATGACCAATTTGTCCTTTTGGCACAATGTTTTCCAACTCTATTCAATAATTATACATTCACTTATAGAGATTTTCTAAAAAAAAATCCTAGATGTTTTCAAAGTCGTCTGCTGCAAATTTGTTGCATTATGTAAATCAATGCATTCTTATGCAAGTTTTTACAGATCATTTTTCAATGGTGATGCTCTAACGTCATTACACTTTGAATGAAACTAGTTCACACAAACACACTGAAAACACAGAAACACATACATCTACCACTTTCCTTTTTGCCCAAGTAGGCATTCCACCTTACTAGCAGTTATGAAAAACTCATGAATTAATGTTCAAATACTGTATTAAAATATCCATAACCTGTTCCAGTCAACTTATTGGGAAATCATGCTGCATCAAATTACAACCATGATCCCATTCCAACATCTGATAATCCGAATCATTCTACAAAGTATTACCCTCTCAAAAAAGTTGTTTACCCTTCCAGATATTCAGGCACATCTGACGCATCTGCAGCAGATGCCTTTTGAAAACTTTGTGGCAAAAGGAGAAATTGCTCATCAAGAGCAATTTCTTCAACTCTTTGAAATTACTTTTCTAACATTAATCGAGATGTTCCACAATGTTTTCAAAATCGTCTGCTGCTGATTTGTCGTATGTGGGAAAGGGTTACAATTTACATAGCCTGGTAAGATGAGCATAGCTGATTGGCTTATATTACTTTCTGAACAGATTGAATGACATATCAACAAACAATGATGACCTAAGTTAGACTGATCCGATACACTAGCTGATTTTGATCTTCAATGGTGGCAAATAGCTCTTCAATTGTTTCAAGCACAGTATGCCGGATTATAAAAATAGTTTATAACTCTTCAAGACAATCACACAGCCAATTTCCTTTGCATTTCTCTTAAAAAACAACATTTTTTCAGTTATTTCAAAATGAGTTAATGTTTGACCGTATATTAATCTTAACCCTTTATCTAATGTGCGTTTTTCACGCCCCAAGCATATACAATTTATTAGAAAAAAAAGTTCCATATGTTTAGCAATGTTAATGTTTTCCTCAATGTTATCAAAAGGCATATGCAACAAACATAACAGATTGATTACAGATCAGGTAAATTGGAGATGGATTAAACACTAAACAGTGGCCTAGATAAACAGGTCGAAAATATCTCTTATTATCCACATAAACCCGATATTTGTGGGTACTTGAAAATAATCACCTCACTGAGACAAATTCATTTAAGTACCCATAACATAGGGTTTAACCCTTTCCCTCATATAGACGCTTTCTGACGCCTCTGCAGCAGACGGCTTTTTGAAAACATAGTGACAAAAGAAGCAATTGCACAAAACGTGCAATTTCTCCTTTTGACACAATGTTTTCCACTTTTAGTCATAGGTTATCCATTCAACTATGGAGATTTTCTATGTTTTGACAAAATACGTTCAAAGTCGTCTGCTGCAGAATTGCTGTATGGGGGAAAGGGTTAAAGGTCAGGTAAGCATTCAAGAACATTAAATTCGACCCTTATCTAGTGTTCTGGTTTAATATGTATTACAAAACAGTATATTGCTGGAGTATAAAGATCCCTGAGTACACCATTAATTGGCATTATCTTCACTTTTCTGTCCCTTCTCCTCTTCTATACTAGACATGGGAGCATCGGACTGGTTTCCTGGACTATTACCTTCTGTATCTGTCCCCATGGTAACACTATTTCCATTTGTGTCCATATCAGCATAGTTTTCCAGTTCTGTTAGAAGAGCTGTAGCCTCCGCGAGTGTGTCCTGAGTAAAACATAGTAACATTATTATTAATATTATCATTATTTCATTATTCATTTTTATCATTCTTACAGGTGTTATTACTATTATCATCAATATCATTATTATATGTTAATTTTGGACCCGTTGATATAATATTGAACTGAACAACACAATTAGATCTTTAGCATGCAAAGGTCAGAAATAACATCTATTGTCATTATCACCATTACTACTACTACTTTTACTACTACCAGGGACGTAGATAAGAGGGATAAGTAACTAATTGTATACTAAAATATCACCCGTCCCAACTTTTGTAGCAAGTAAAACTCAAAAACTATTTGAAGATATGAAAAATCACAAAGATATTTTCTGGAAGTTTATACATTCTTCTATTGCAGTAGATAAAAATATTTTAATATAATTCACGTTATGATAATATTTTATCCTTATGGATAATGTCAGTCTATTATTTTTTGGAACAAAATTAATATAATTCAGAAATCACAATATCTGTGTCTTTTAAACCAGTCATTATCAAAATGAAAAGAAATTCCCGTTGTTCATTGTATCTCTAACTTTAGTTGAAATTTTAAACTTTCAGAATATGTATGTATTGTTTATGTGCCAAATGTGACTTCAAAGTTTTATTTGCTACAAAATGTGAAAATTTGGACAATTTTATTTCTACATGTGATATTTTAAACAGATAACAGGTGTACAGGTGGTGTTGCTTATCCCTCTTATCTACGTCCCACCTACTACTACCATAACTAATAACTACTACAACTATTTTCACTATTATTGTTGCTAGTATCATTATTATGAAAAGGAAAAACATCTCTCAATATGCATCTTATAGACAAAACTCTTTATAACCCTTTCCCACATACAACAAATCTGCAGCAGACGACTTTGAAATCATCTGGGGACAAATATAGAATATATCTATAAATGAAAGTTTTAAAATTGAATAGAGTTGAAAATATTGCGGCAGAAGGAGAAATTGCTTGTTTTGAGCAATTTCTTCTTTAGCCACAATGTTTTCAAAAAGATGTCTACTGCAGAGGCGTCAGAGAGCGTTTATTTGTGGGAAAGGGTTAGTTTAAAACTTATTACAGTTAAATGAATCCTACAGTACAGTGAGGATTTATTAGACTGTTGCCAGAATAAAAATTGTGTTTTATTTCACATTGTTGCGTCCATATTGAATTATAGAGTGTTTTTATTTTGATATATACATGTATATATCAATTCCCTACTGAAAAGAACTTTTTAACATAGTAAAAGTAAAATAAAGAGTAGAAAACAATGTTGAAAAAAAGATAAGAAATTGCTTTTTTTTATCCCCACGTTTCAAAAAATTGACACATCTGCAACGAAAGTTATATGTATCAAGGAAATGGTTTAAAAATTATACATTTTACACAAACTTGTTGCTTACGAAACAGAGGTGGTGAAATAGTTTTCTTAAATGTAATTCATGCAGCACATGTTTAGAAGTCCTTCATATGTCCTTCATATGTCCGACTTTATTGATATATTTGTGTACATCAATCATGATTGATTGATTGATTGATTAGGGTTTAACGCAGTTTTCAAAATGTTTTCAGTCATATCACGGCGGCCAGTTCACCTACTCATGCGCTTCCTGGTTTTCCCACACCAGTACACCACACAACATACCGTATATCCGCGGCCATAAGTCGAATTTTTGAGACTCAAATTTTGGTGTTGAAGCAGGGACTCGACTTATGACTGAATGACAATCTCTCCTAAGGCTATATTTTACACGCGACAAACAGTTTTAGGGCTAATGCAAGTCGGGTGTAACTACAGCCTATTCCAGGAGAAATTACAACCGTTTTGCATATAACCATTGAGTTGTCCAGAGGTACCTCATTGTAAATTGTGTGTACAGTACAGTTACTACCACGTATTTGTAACTTTAAATGCAGATGTAGCAGACAGTGTTGGAAAACGTTGTGAGAAATAGAGATACTGCTTTTTATCAGCGATGCATCCTTTCCTTACATTTTTTTTTATCTAGTTTCAAAGCCGTAAACAAAGGAAAAATAAATATCATACCCTTTAAAATCCTTTTTAATTCATAGTTAATTTGTCCAATTTAAAGAAAATGTAGTAATTTCTCATTTTGTCAGAGCTCTATCAAGAGAAGTCTGCTGCAGATGCGTATAAATGCATGTGAAAATGGGTAAGAGTGAAATCTATATAGACTTTTATTTCCGCAAACCATTTTCCCCAACAAATGAGCTACGTCATAAAGAAAAGGGTACGTGCAGTTTAATCACACACAAGTATTACTAAGCTAATAGGATCGTAGATTTAACATTAATTTATATGGGTGTTTTTCATTTGTCGCGTCTCAATCCCAGCTGGTAAATTAGTGACGTCATTTATTTGAGCCCTGTGTTTTTCACGCGACAAACAGTTTAGTTATAGGGCTAATGCAAGTCGGTTGTAACTACAGCCTGTTCCAGCGGAAATTACAACCGTTTGCATATAACTATAGAGTCCAAACTTCTTTCCATAGACCTTTACAACCCTTGTCTTCACATCTCTGTAAATTACACACACTTTTAATAAACTTCGTCAATGCAATTACTCATTCCTGTGTTTGTTTTACTTTTAACCAATCATTTTTTGAAAACATTAAAAGGATTAATTTTCATGTGTGAAATCGGACAGATGTGTCTTAAGGGTTGACATCAACAAAACCCTTTGTTCAAGTTTCGCGCTTTTATTTTTATAGATTAAAACATATATTAAGAAATTTGGACTAGTTAGTTGGTTTGGCTTATTTGGATTTATAAAATCAGTTTTTGTGCATTATTATCATAATGTATCATGATCCAGTTTTACATGTTTTTTTGAATTTTTTGCCGAAAGTTTTAAAAAGTCGACCCCCGACTTATGGCTGGGAGTAAACTCAAAACCGCCGAAATTGGGGTCAAACTGGACCCTCGACTAATGGCCGAAGTCGACTTATGGCCGCGGATATACGGTACTTTCCAAGCAACTGGCTGCTTTTCCACATAGACTGTTAAACAGCCCATTGGTGAAAGACGAATGACGCAGGTCACAATAACCTTTGTCAAACGTCGAAAAGAATGTTGGCCGAGCTGGGATTCAAACTCACAACCCCTGGATTGACAGCCCGCGTCGCTACCGACTGAGCTCGGCACATCAATCATGAGCTGTATATGCTGAAGTTGAAATGAATATTGCAGTTCAGTTCTGTTCTGTTCTTATATTCCTTTGCCTGTTTTCATTGACACTCTAAATGCAAAAGAAAGTATAGTGACGACACTCACCTGAGCACTAACAGTTCTCTGAAATGATTTTCTGTTTGAATCTTCATTGGAAACTGTTGTAGTGTTGGTAGAACTCCAATGGGTGTACTCAGTCATCTGTAGTGTAAAGTAGAAAGTATATGTTTAACCCATTCCCAGTTAACCCTTTCCCTCATATAGACACTTTCTGAAGCCTCTGCAGCAGACAGCTTTTTGAAAACATAGTGACAAAAGAAGAAATTGCTCAAAACGAGCAATTTCTCCTTTTGACACAATGTTTTCCATTTTTAGTCATAGGTTATCCATTCAATTATAGAGATTTTCTACTTTTTGTTAAAATATGTTCAAAGTCGTCTGCTGCAGAATTGTCGTATCAGGGAAAGGGTTAAGAGAAATCAGCAGCAGACGATTTTGAAAAGAGCTCTGAAAACGAGAAATTGCCCATTATAAGAAATTTCTCCTTTTGCAATAATGTTTTAGAATTTTGTCCGCTGCAGATGTGTCAACATGTGTCTGTTTGTAGGAAAGGGTTGGCTGTTTACTTGATTTAAAAATCTCTAATGAAACCTCTTGAAACTAGGAAGTATCAGTTTGAAAATAACGTCTCATTTTTCAACAGTTATTCAAATGTCATCTGCTTTTACAAGTAATAGGGAATTGATTGATGTTGAAGGCCATTTTTAACAAGTTTTCATTTATATCGAGGTGGCCAGTTCGCCTAACATGGGTTTTCCGGCTTTCGTCAACCAATAAATACTCCACACAATATTCTTCACAGGCAACTGACTATTTGATCATACAGTCTATTTAGTCAATTGATGGAAGACCAATGATGCTAGTCACAATGAATGTTCAGTATCTGGGAAAGGATAAAGATAAAATTGATTTGTTAAAAGGTTTTAGTTTCAAGTCTCAAGTTAAATTAAGTTCATGTATAACAAAGAAATTCAGGCCTATTTTTTGTTTAAATGGAATCAGTAATATCTAATATGAACAGAAACATTTTTGGTGAACAAGAGTTTAAAAATCATAACTTCTGGATTGAGAGTCCGTATAAATACTGAGATACTGATTGTTTTATTAACCCTTTCCCTCATATAGACGCTTTCTGACGCCCCTGCAGCAGACAGCTTTTTTAATACATAGTGATAAAAGAAGAAATTTCTCAAAATAAGCAATGTCTCCTTTTGTCACAATGTTTTCCCCTTTTAGTCATAGGTTATCCATTCAATTATAGAGATTTTCTATTTTTTGACAAAATCTGTTCAAAGACGTCTGCTGCAGAATTGTCGTATGAGGGAAAGGGTTAACACTTAAAGAGAGATACAAATACAAATTATACCTTTCTCTTGAGCCACATGACTGCCCATTGCCACTTAGATTTGGTTTGTTGGAGGTAGTCCTTTACCAGTGGACACTTGTTAGCTAGATTCACCAAAAACTTGATACACCAATATGAGCGCCGGCTATCTTGGACATGATTTAGTCGAACAACAGCTGAAAAAAAGTAAATTTGAAGTGTGATTTATCATATCCAATACAGAAGCATACATTGGAAGACATTAACCCTTTCCCTCATATAGACGCTTTCTGACGCCTCTGCAGCAGACGATGTTTTGAAAACATAGTGACAAAAGAAGAAATTGCACAAAACGTGCAATTTCTCCTTTTGCCACAATGTTTTCCACTTTTAGTCATAGGTTATCCATTCAATGATAGAGATATTCTATTCTTTGACAAAATACGTTCAAAGTCGTCTGCTGCAGAATTGTTGTATGAGGGAAAGGGTTAAAAAAATGATTAACCCTTTCCAACAATCAGATACATTTTGATGCATCATGGGCAATTTCTACTTCTCCAAATGTTTTCATCTCTATTCATACCTTTATTTATCAATTTCCAAAAAACAAATAATCTGCAGCAATATATATAGAAAAACTCTACAAATCAATTTAAAACTATGGAATAGTGTTGAAAATATTGTGGCAAAACGATATATTGCTTCTTACCAGCCGTTTCTTCTATTGCCACAATGTTTTTAAAAGTAGTCTGCTGCATGTGCGTTAACATGCTGAGATGTGGTTGAGTAAACTGATCTTTTCCTTATAATATATCTCTTATTATTCAACCAATTCATTGAGACAATTCTTTTGAGTATCCACAACATATTGTTTGATGTTGAAATAAAGATTCTATAACATGTTATATACCCCATATCTAAAGCTCTGTAAAATGTGTTAATAATTGCAGAACATGACTGAAAATATTCACCTGTTACCACCAACAACAAATCTGCAGACGACGACTCTGAAAACATTTAGTCACAAATATGGAAACTTTCTATAAATGAAAGAACCATTATTGAACAAGAGCATCGCCGACAAATACAAATCCCACTTGCAGGGTCATTTTGTACAGATGAATTATATTCATTATGACCTTGATATTTGACCTACTTCAGTGTCCAAGCTGTTGCATGAATTATGAAGAATTTTTCGTACTCAAATACAATTTCTAGTGCAATAACGTCATTTCATAAAGACATTTTATAGTAACTGTGACCTTGAGTTTTGACCTTGGTCAGTAAATTGTGAATCCATCCAAGTTCTCTTGACACTGGACCTGTGTATGAAGTATTACGGAATTTCGTCAACAAATGAAAGTGCAAAAGGGATGACATAGTTTCATACAGACATATTATATTCCTTATAACCTTGAGTTTGACCTAGGTCAATAAAACGCAATAATTGCTCATTATGAGCAAGTTCTCCTTTTACCATAATGTTTTCAAAAGTTGTCTGCTGCAGAAGCATCAAAAAGTGTTTGTCTGTGGGAAAGGGTTAATCCTACCTAGCATTCCTTCGAACTGTGTTCCAAGATCATCCACATGACCGTCTATTATCAGCTGTAAGTGCTTCAATTGTAGATGGTCTTCTAACAGCTGGAAGAAATTATATATTTTCTGTCATAAATGATATATTAGTCAAGGTTGACCCCTTCCCACATAAGAATGCCTTTCCAGCAGTCAACGTTAGAAATGATTTTGGCAATAGACGACATTGCTCATAATGAGCAATGTCTTCTTTTCCTAGAATGTTTTTAATTCTATTATACTTAATAATAATTATACTTTCATATATATAGATTTTACATATTTTTGTCTATATGGGTTTATAGTCTTCTGCTGCAGATTTACTGTATGTGGAAAAGGGTAAATAGCATGAAAAGAAATATTTTATGAACACTTAAAAAATAACAAGATCGCCATAAAAGGGGCATAAGATTATTTATTAAAGTTATGTGACTTGGTTTAGACATGCATATTGTTCCTAGGACCATGTGTACCACGTTTCATTTGAAAATAATTTAGTTTTGTTTGTATTCACCACTATTGCTTGTCTGTGATTGGCTGAGATATTTTTTTCATAACCTCATAACAAAATTAACCTTCGCGATCGGTACTACTTTTTTACAATGTAAAGTGGGTTTAATATTAGGAATTTTAAAAATACTGGGACCGAATACTAGGAAAATGACGTCACGTCAGTGGTTTGACGTCATAACGCTAGTCATTTGGCGCCAAATAGAAGCAGCAGTAATTTGATTTCTGCTGGCTTTATGTCGCACTGTTCGTTTGCCAATTGTACTATCCAGTTCTATGGAAACAACAATCCTTTCTAAAAGCGAAATAAATCCATTTAACACTGTTTAACCTGTTGATTTACTCAAACATAACGGCCTATTGAATGGAATTTTACAAATATTAGGCGTGTCGCAAATACTGCTGTTTGATTAGTTTAGGCACATAAACAACATGGGGTGACATGGGGATATAGAAACTTGAAATTACATCATCTTTCATATTCGTCCCCGTTATATAATTCTTTATTGAAGATCTGGACACCTATAAAAAATAGTACTAATGTAGGCAAAACAAAAACAAAATATGCACTTAAAGAAAATACACTCTTATCCATTGATGTTCTTCCCAGGATCAAAAGTCTGTTTCCAAACTTGAAAATATCAACTACAGTGTATATATGACTTCAAAATGTTAATATATGCAAATACTTACCAGAACATCTGTTAACATATCAAACACCGGTTTTAGCTCATTTGATGGGGCATTCATATACTGCATCTAAAAAAGCAACATCAAACATTTTACTTGTAGGAACAAAATGATTAACCCTTACTCTTTCCCTCATATAGGCGCTTTCTGACGCCTCTGCAGCAGACAGCTTTTTGAAAACATAGTGACAAAAGAAGAAATTGCACAAAACGTGCAAAGTTTTCCACTTTTTGTCATAGGTTATCCATTCAATTATGGAAATTGATAATAATAAAGACATTTAAAGCCTGTGCAGCAGATAAAAAAATCATTTTGTCCTCTGCATGCAAAGCTATGCTAACTCAATGCATGGTAAGTAACATGTGAACGGTGTAGATCAGGATCAGACTGTGTGGAGGCATAGGCTGATCAAGCTCCACACTGTTCAAAGAAGCCAACTTGTACCTTTCCCAAGAATACATGTGGTCACTAGCAACCAGAACTTTGCACTCAGGGTTAGATTCTTTCACAATGTTTACAACTCTATATCTATAGCCGAAAGTTTGAACTTTCAATATTCTGACATCACAATTTGTGGAACTAGGATTAAATACAATCAAACGGTAATTGGACTTTTACCTTTAAGTATTACATGTATGCTAGGATTGGTTTTCCTGAGGCAATGTTCAAATACTATATGATATCAGAATTGTCTTTTTTCAAAATTATTGTTAAATGATTGTTGAAAGAAAAGTTTGTTTGCAGATTAAAGCATCTTTTCCAAAGATAAATTCATTAGGAAAAAATCCTTAAATGCCATATAAGATAAAAGGAAACATAAAAGATGAAGTGACTTACCATGAGCTGTTTCAATAAGGTGGTTCTAAAGGTTTCATTACAAAAACTACAATATAACAACATATCACACACGGAGGGTAGAGGAGAACTCACTTCTCTTAAAGCATGTACAACCTGTAATACAACCATCAACAAGTCAATAAAAACTATCCCACATATACAGATGCTTTCTGACACCTATGCAGCAGATGACTTTTAATAACATTGTGACAATAGTGAAAATTGCAATTTATCCTTTTGCCACAATGTTTTCAACTCAAATCTAAACTGTCATCTATAGTTGTTTTCTGCTTCAGATTTGTCGTATAAGTGAAAGGGTTAACACTTTTCCATGTACAACAAATCTGCATCAGACTACTTTTAAATAATTATCATATAGAGATGAACATAGTGCTTTTTATGAGCAATTTCTTCTTATGCTACAACGTTTTAAAAAGGTCATCTGCTGCAGATGAGGCAAATTCCAGTGTGCATGTTCAAAAGGGTTAACTATTTCCCTGATAAAGACATCAATTGCAGCCTCTGTTAGAAACAAAAAATATTTTAGATCATTGTGGTTAAAGCGACTGAAATCCAGATGGCACGAAAAAAACCTCGAATTCGTCCTAAATGTTATTCTTTATGTTATCCAAGTAAATCCAGGGTAGAAAATGTATCGTTTTTTATCAATAAAGTGAACTTGAGTTGTTTTCAATTGTCCCGATGAAGGGGTTTCCTATTTAAAAATACTTACCCCGTTACTGACAGAGTAGAATTTGCGATGGAAAAAGTATCGAAAACAAGAAAATTTCACCGATTATAGGGGTATGTAATATGTCAGTTATCATATTTTAATGCCCCAAATACAAAAATAACACTTATTCTCTTAAAATTGGATTTTTTTTTTTTTTTTCGACAGTTGGGTATCTGGAGTTCAGTCGCTTTAAAGGAGAAATTGCTCAAGATTTATCAATTTCGTGTTTTCAAATATTACATAATTTTCCTTATATTGGTTCAAAGCAGACAATTCTAAAAAGAGCATACCAAGTAAACAGTGAAACAGTTCTAGAAAGTATTATTATTGAATTGAGTTGAAAGCATAAGGAGTAATTTCTCATTTTGCAAAAATGTTTTCCACAATTTCATTCGTAAATTCATGATTTCAAAGTGGCCTACTGAAGATTCTTTTTATTTGCGTCATTTTTTTTATCTCAATTTCATTCAATTTAAAATCAGAGGACTAGATAAGGAGGAGTAAACTGGCCTTTTCCCCATAATTTGTCTCTTATTACTCAATCAAACCCTATGGTGTGGGTACTTAAAAGAATTGCCTCACTGAGATGATTCTTTTGAGTAGGTTAGAGTGTAAAATAAGGATTTTAGACCATGAAAAATGCCCCTTATCTAGACTTATGTAAAAACACAAAAGTGTACTTTTTCTGTAATACAGTACATTCTATACTTGCCTCTCTTAAATATCTTGTAGACTCACTACCGAACACATAGTCCTTCATGTCCTGAGACATCTTTAAGAAAGTTTTCGGCGAGACTGTAGACGGCTTCAGGTCTTTAGAAAGATCTGCATCTGGAAAGAGAAGGAAAAGTTAAATTGTACACTGCCCTTTATGTAACTTGTTTATTCTGTTTCCTTCCTATACAAAATACATGTTTCCTAAAGAGTTTATAACTTCAAAACATTGTAGTCTTCATATTTACACTATCTATTTAAATAATCTACGTCATGGTTTTACCATTTTCTTGAAAATAATATTGAAGCATTTGCAGCAGATAGAAAATGGGAAATATGTTTTAGCTCATATTGCCCCCCCCAAGTTGTAACCCAGAGTAGTTTCTACAACATTTGTCTATAATTTTCATTATTCTCGCTGGTTTTTTAAGAAATGGATCAGCTATGGAGGAATGATACACAAAATGTTTTGCATATCTCTGTTATGGATGGATTTTTTTTTTTATCATTCATTTAACCCATTTCACCTCCCTTTACCACTTGCAGACACATTTTTAGCAGAGACGACTTTTGACAACCATTGGAACAAGAGCTGTCGGAGGACAGCATGCTCGACTTTTTTGGGTGGTACATAAAACATAATTAAGTACTTTATCATATTATTTATAAGCAAAGTATTTTATAAGTCGAAAAAGAGTCATAATTCTTACAAAAACCTTTACTGAATTATGCACTCTTGGCTGTTGGTGGAGGTAATGATGGTAAAAATATTTTTGTAAGTGTTTAAGCTATTTTGATTTGGTATGAATAACTTCACCAAAATTATAAATCGAAATAGGGCCATGACTCTTAAACAAAACTTGACAGAGTTATGTACCCTTGTCAGTTGATGGAGGTAATGATGATAAATAAGTATTGTAAGTGTATAAGCTAAATCACAAATGGTTTTGAAAAAAAGTGGGGTGGTACTAACAACTTAACCAAAATTCTAAGGCGAAAAATAGCTATAATTCTTACAAAAACCTTGACAGAGTTATGTACTCTTGTCTGTTGCTGGAGGTTTATGATATTAAAAGTGTTGTAAGTTTCAAATTAATATATGTAATGGTTTTGGAAAAAAGTAAATTGATATAAAAAACTTACCGGTAACCAAAATTCTAAGTCGAAAAAGGGCCATAATTCTTACAAAGATTTTGACAGAGTTATGTACTCTTGTCTGTTGATGGAGTTAATGATGGTGAATAAGTTTTATAAGTTTCGAAGCTATATCTGTAATGGTTTTGAAAATAAGTAAATTGGTACAAAAAACTTAACCAAAATTCTAAGTCGAAAAGGACCATATTTCTTACAAAAATCTAGACATGAGTTATGTACTCTTGTCTGTTGATAGAAGTAATTATTGCTCCTGCAGCAAGAGGGAGTGAATACATTTAGGATTGTAACCAATAAATGAATGTTTGAACCCTAGAGAGACCAATATTATTTCTGACGATTGACAACAATCAATGCGACAGCCTTTATTGTTTTTCAACCAATGGGCGAACAGTCTAGTTTGAAAATTTGAAAAGCAGCCAGTTGCTTTGAAAGATTGCGAATTACTGGTGTGAGAAAGCCAGGAAACACATGTGAAGGTGAACTTGCCGCCATGATATGACTGAACAATGTTGAAAACAGTGTTAAATCCAAAATCAATCAATGGAATTCAAAAGCAATTACAACACTAAATTAACAACAAATACAATGACAAAAGGCACAATAATACATGTAGTTCAATGCAATTTATTTACATAGACACAGATATAAGTCATGTGACCTTAGGTTTCCTTTGTACTGAGGTCATGATTCGCGAAGAGGTTACACCCAACAGTTTGACATGTTCATTCATGCAATGTTGATTACAGAGCAATTTCAAAGTTTATAAATGAATCAAGTTTAACCCTTTCCTACATACAACAAATCTGCAGCAGACGACTTTGAAAATGTCTACTAAAAAATATAGAATATTTTTATAATTGAAGTTACCGGTATAAAAAGTTGAAAACATTTTGGCAAATGGAGAAATTGCTTGTTTTGAGCAATTTCTCCTTTTGTCACGATGTTTTCAAAAGTGGTTTGCTGCAGATGAGTCAAAATGGGTCTATAGGTGGGAAAAGGTTAAAACATTGTTGAAAAAGGAAAGATTGCACATCGTTTGCTAGAGATACGTCCAAATGCATCTGCATGTCGGAATGGGTTATACACTATACAGTATTTTGCTTATATTACTGTGACAGTACTTCATTGTCTAAATTTAGTTCCCATTTTGTTTCTCAAAAAATAATTCTTAAATCAGCCAACTCTGCAAATATTGTATCAGGTAAACAGTTAATGCTGCATAATGGGTGACAAAATGCTGAAATATTGATGTGATAAAAGCAGTGATTTTTTACCATAGAAGATCAAATCCTAATCTTTATCCTTGAAGCAAAAATCAAGCAATGAATGATAAGAAAGTTATCCTCGAAATCAATAACTAACGAACGATAAGCTTTGATTGTTTGAGAAAAGGTCAAGATCTACCTAACCCTTTCCCATGTACAACAAATCTGCAGCAGTCAACAAGGCAAAAATATAAAAAATATGACTATAGATGATAGTATAATTAATGCAAATGTCATCTGGTTCAGGCATCAGACTGTGTGTGCATATGGGAAAGGATTATCCCTTTCCCTCATACGACAATTCTGCAGCGGACGACTTTGAACATATTTTATCAACAAGAGGCCCATGAGGGCCTATGCTCTACTGGTATGGTTCTTTGGTCATTTTCAATCCAGAGCATGTATGTATGGTGAAGATCGGATAGTAAATGGAGGCTCTTTTGTGTTCACAAGCTGTATTATAGCAATTTTTACAATTTCATGGGCCATAATCCAGTCTTGCATGGGCGGATCTGGCTGGTTTTCAAAAGGAACCAAGCTCTCATCAATATTTAACTACTATCTAAGTTTGGTGAAGATCAGATAGTAAATGGAGCCTCTATTGTGTTCACATGCTCAGTTATAGCAATTTGGACAATTTCAAGGGCCATAATCCAGTCTTGCATGGGCGGATCTGGCTGGTTTAGGAAAGGAACCGAGCTCTCATGGATATCTTACTACTGTATAAGTTTGGTTGGGATACAATCAAAAGTGAAGACTGTATCGTGTTAAAAAGTTCTTTTATAGCAATTTTGACCATTTCAAGGGCCATAATCCAGTCATGCATGGGCGGATCTGGCTGGTTTTCGAAAGGAACCGAGCTCTCATGGATATCTAACTACTGTATAAGTTTGGTTGAGATACAATCAAACGTGAAGACTGTATCGTGTTAACAAGCTCTTTTATAGCAATTTTGACCATTTCAAGGGCCATAATCCAGTCTTGCATGGGCGGATCTGACTGGTTTTCAAAAGGAACCGAGCTCTCATAGATATCTAACTACTGTATAAGTTTAGTTGAGATACAATCAAAAGTGAAGACTGTATCGTGTTAACAAGCTCTTTTATAGCAATTTTGACCATTTCAAGGGCCATAATCCAGTCTTGCATGGGCGGATCTGGCTGGTTTTCGAAAGGAACCGAGCTCTCATGAATATCTAACTACTGTATAAGTTTGGTTGAGATACAATTAAAAGTGAAGACTGTATTGTGTTAACAAGCTCTTTTATAGCAATTTTGACCATTTCAAGGGCCATAATCCAGTCATGCATGGGCGGATCTGGCTGGTTTTCGAAAGGAACCAAGCTCTCATGGATATCTAACTACTGTATAAGTTTGGTTGAGATACAATCAAACGTGAAGACTGTATCGTGTTAACAAGCTCTTTTATAGCAATTTTGACCATTTCAAGGGCCATAATCCAGTCATGCATGGGCGGATCTGGCTGGTTTTCGAAAGGAACCGAGCTCTCATGGATATCTAACTACTGTATAAGTTTGGTTGAGATACAATCAAAAGTGAAGACTGTATCGTGTTAACAAGAAATTGTTTACGGACGCACGGACGCACGCACGCACGCACGGACGACGGACACATCGCCACGACATAAGCCCTTCTGGCCTTTGGCCAGTAGAGCTAAAAATTAGAAAATCTCTATAATTGAATGGATAACCTATGACCAAAAGTGGAAAACATTGTGACAAAAGGAGGAATTGCTCGTTTTGAGCAATTTCTTCTTTTGTAACTATGTTTTCAAAAAGCTGTCTGCTGCAGAGGCATCAGAAAGCGTCTATATGAGGGAAAGGATTATACAAGGGCATTGGGTGCTAAATTTACAGATTCCTTTCAACCTATTAAAGGTTGTGATAAGCTATGTTTAGGGATAGCAGAGCAAACAGTAGGATGACAATAACAATTCTGTTTAATTTGGAAAAGCAAAATAATAAGTAATATTGTTCTTACGACATGAATTTCTATCAGACTTTTTCTTCACGTAAAATAGATCTTCAAAGTAAAATGAAAGCAATTGATTGATTGACTGTTTGGTGTTTTACGCCGCTTTCAACTATTTTTCAGTTATACCACGGAAATTCCTGGGTAAGTAACCAGTACCACTGGTCCATTTATCCTGACACCAGCCAGTCAGTCATAATGCTTACCCTGCAACCCTGAATGCCAAGGAGGGCAGCCATTACTATCATTTTTAAAGTCTTCGGTATGACCCAGACAGGGATCAAACTCGCAACCTCCCGCTCCCGAGATGGACGGTCTACCTAAACACCACTGAGGGGGTTAAAAATAACAAGAGGGCCATGAGGCCATGGAATCACTCACCTAATAATTGGCTATTTAGGACTTAACTCTTTTAGCACCAATGGCAATATCATCAAGACAAACATTCTGACAAAATTTCAAGCAGATCAAGTAAAAAATGCCATCTCTATAGTGTTAACTAGATTGTTCTACACTTAGTTGTTGACCTGACCTGACCCATATACGACCTTACCCTAGATATCATCAAGACAAATATTCTGACAAAGTTTCAACATGCTCAAACCAAAAATGCGACTTCCAGAGTGTTAACATGATTGTTCTTCAATTTGGCCTAGTGACTTAGTTTTTGACCCAACATGACCTATATTCGAACTTGGCCTGGATATCACTAAGACAAACATTCTGACAGTTTCAACATGCTCAAGCCAAAAATGTGGCTTCCAGAGTGTTAACAAGATTTTCCTTAAATTTGGCCTAGTGACTTAGTTTTTGACAGGTCCTGACCCATCATCGAACTTGGCCTAGCTATCATCAGAACAAACTTTCTGATAAAGTTTCAACATGCTCAAGTTTAAAATGCAGCTCAAGAGTGTTAACAAGATTTTCCTTAAATTTGGCCTTGTGACTAGTGACTTAGTTTTTGACCCGACATGACCCATATTCAAACTTGACCTAGATATAATTCAGACAATAATTCTGAAAATATTTCAAACTGCTGAAGCAAAAAATGCGTCTTCTACAGTGTTAACAAGATTTCCCTAGACTTGACCTAGATATTATTAGGACAAACGTTCTGACAAAATTTCAACATGATCAAGCCAAAAATGCGGCTTCAAAAGTGTTAACAAGATTTTCATTTAAATTGATCTAGTGACCTACATTGTGACCCCAAATGACCCAGTTTCGAACTTGGCGTAGATTTGATAGAGATGTATGTTCTGATAAACTTTCATGATGATTAGATTCAAAATGTTGCCTCTATAGTGTTAAGAAGCAAATTTTGACGACGAACCCCGGACGCCTGACAAAAGGCTCTCACAATAACTCACCTTGAGCACTTTGTGCTCTGGTGAGCTAAAAATGAAAGCAAGCTATCAATATTATAATGACATGCAATTTTACTTCAATTTTTACACTGTCCCATATACAACAAATCTGCAGCAGAAAACATTGAATACATCTCAGGAAAAATATGTATTAGTGAAAGGTTTGTTTATCCCTTTCCCTCATACGACAATTCTGCAGCAGACGACTTTGAACGTATTTTATCAAAACATAGAAAATCTCCATAATTGAATGGATAACCTATGACTAAAAGTGGAAAACATTGTGGCAAAAGGAGAAATTGCACGTTTTGTGCAATTTCTTCTTTTGTCACTATGTTTTCAAAAAGCCGTCTGCTGCAGAGGCGTCCGAAAGCGTGTATATGAGGGAAAGGGTTATCCCTTTCCCACGTACAGCAGATCTGCAGCAGACGACTTTGAAAACATCTTGGATAAAACATGGAAAAGCTCTATAAATACAAGACCTCGGGCTGAGGGTGTTTCCCCCTTCTAAGAAAATCAGATATTAAATGGTATCACTATGCAAAAAGAAGGTAAAGTTGATAAAATGTGAAAAAGTAAGTGTCTGTCAATGCATTGTTATCAACATGTCATGATAAATAATAAACTCACTACATGTGTATATATCTTAATATATTTATTCACACATGAAGTAAAGAGTGATCAATAAAACTACATTAAATTGTAAATAATTGCAATCACTATGATTATGATAATAAGTTTTTACATATAAAATAACAACATAGTAATTTTAAAATAAGTCATGGGCAAATATTATTGTACTGAAAAACAGGGGTTGCTGAGATATAAGAAAGGTTAAGTTTTGAGGTTAAGTTACCTAACAAAGGTCAAGTTCTGCACAATTATGACCGTGACCCTGAAAATGTTGACGTTGACAGATGTCCAATGACCAAACAATACATCTGACAAAGTTTCAGAAAAATTCAAACAGAGGTTGCTGAGATATAAGAAAGGTTAAGTTTTGAGGTTAAGTTACCTAACAAAGGTCAAGTTCTGCACAATTATGACCTTGACCCTGAAAATTTTGACGTTGACAGATGTCCCATGACCAAACAATACATCTGACAAAGTTTCAGAAAAATTCAAGCAGAGGTTGCTGAGATATAAGAAAGGTTAAGTTTTGAGGTTAAGTTACCTAACAAATGTCAAGTTCTGCACAATTATGACCTTGACCCTGAAAATTTTGACGTTTACAGATGTCCAATGACCAAACAATACATCTGACAAAGTTTCAGAAAAATTCAAGCAGAGGTTGCTGAGATATAAGAAAGGTTAAGTTTTGAGGTTAAGTTACCTAACAAAGGTCAAGTTCTGCACAATTATGACCTTGACCCTGAAAATGTTGACGTTGACAGATGTCCCATGACCAAACAATTTCTGACAAAGTTTCAGAAAAATTCAAGCAGGGGTTGCCGAGATATAGCTATTTGTAAAAGCGGGCGCCGTCGCCGGAAAAGTGACTGCTATGTCTCACTCCACTATCGTGGGCGAGACAATAAGTATTTTCTCTGAAAAGAGTTGAAAATATTGTGGCAAAAGGCGAAATTGCTCATCATGAGCAATTTCTCCTTTAGCCATAATGTTTTCAAAACACGTTTGTTGCACATGTGTTGGAATGCATCTGCAAGTGGGAAAGGGTTATCTAATAGAATTGAAGACGTTTTACCACAATGTTTCAAAAGGCTACATGCTACAGATTCATCAAAATGTGGTTGCATGTGTGGAAGGGTTATGAGTAGAAAGAAACTTCACATTATTTTAGGAGCTAATAATCATGTCAATGTTGGTCCCTGTGCAGCAGACATCTTTTGAAAACTCGTTGGGGAAATGCTCATCGTTGGTAATTCTTTTCTAACAATATAATACATGTACTGTGTTTATGTATCACATTTAACTGTACAGTTTTTGCAACTATTTCTGTAAATGTTTAATACCCTTTCCTACTTACAAAAAACTTGCAGCAGACAACTTTTAAAACATCTACGCAAAGATATGGAAAATCATTATAAATAAGACTATAATTATTAAATAAAATTGAAACCATTGTGGCAAAAGAAGAAATTGCTCATTATGAGCAATTTCTCATTTTGCCACAATGTTTTTCAATGGTCCTCTAGAAGGCAAATATAATAAGAAGTAATGATACCAAATCTTACCAATAGTCCTAAAGGCTGACACATCACAGTTAAGTACAAGGATTGAGAGCGTAGAATGAAGATGTGAAAATTCCCTTGATTGAATAGAGCTCCATCTTCTTGTTGATGCCTCCTGGTCAGGACTCGACACAGAATTACCCAACAAAAATGTGGCCAACTTCTTAAAACCGTTCTGTTTGAACATCAGGATACAGGCTTTGGTACCCTGTGATATAAACAACATTGCAAAAGTCAGAGATTCAATGCTTTCATTGATGTCATGATAGTATTGTCAATATGCTGACAATAATAGGCATCAAAACTTGCTGGATTCATCTAATGTCTAACACACATGCCTTTTAAATGATTTCTTTAATATGCGACACATATTTTAACTTCAGTTTAACAAATATGCATATACTATTGCTTTGATTTACATACCCATGTGTTTTTTGGCTTTCTAAAACCAGAACTTCACACATTGACTATAATTTAGTATAAGCCAATAGGTGGAAGACAAATGACATTTGTCAAGTGTCGGAGAGAACGTTGTTCATGCCGGCGTTAGAACTCACAACCCCTGGATTGACAGCCAGCGTTCCTTCCAACAGAGCTACTCCGGCTCGGCATTAACCATGGCAAAAGTATACACATCAAGATGTGCTTGTGGAACACCAATGCCCAAAGGAAAGCAACAAAGATTAAAATGATCTCGAAGATCAACCATTTTGGTAAAACCAGAACAGTTTAGTCACAAAGAATACACATGCCTAATCTGACAGCAACGGGTCAAAGGTTATGGCCAAAGAATTACTATTTGTCATTATGTTTTCAACCTTGTTTAATATTATACTTTTGCCTAGATGTGTTCTAACTTCAAAGTCATCTGCTGCAGATTTGTTGTATTTTGATTTGATTGTTGGTGTTGGTGTTTTACACCGCTTTCAACAATTGTTCAGCTATATCACGGCGTTTCCTTAGTAATTTACCAGTACTACTGGTCCATTTATTCCGACACCAGCCAGTCAGTCGTAATGCTCACACCCCAACCATGAGCCAAGGAGGGCAGCCATTACTACTATTGTTGTATATTGGAAAGGGAGGGTTAATGTGTCAGTTCCTTTCCCGTCAGATTGACCGGTCAAAAATCAGGAATGAGGATGTGCGAGTAAGGTGAATCAGACTTACCATTTTCACATAGCAATTTAATACCATGAAATACTGAACACTTTGTTTACAGTGATCCACCACCTCCTTGTTCAACATACTCAGCAAATGTTCCAAAATTCTGTCCAATGATTCATAGGTCTGAAACAAAGATATTTAAAGAAATAATACAATAGGAGTTTTCTGAGAACTGTACTAGTAGATCTATGTACAGTATAGTGTAATCCTGATTAACTAATCATTGCAAAGTTTGGCAAATGCTTAAGTATGGATGTTGGATAACAACACATAATAACTTCCATCTAGAAATATGGGAGATTAACCCTTTTCCCACATATAGACGCTTTCTGACACCTCTGCAACAGATGACTATTAAAATCATTGTGGCAAAAGGAGAAATTGCTCATAAGGAGCAATTTCTCCATTTGCCGACATGATTTTAACACTACCTTCAAATAGTATAACTTATCCACATTCATAGAATCCTTGATCAACTCCTGAGGTATTATCTACAGAGTCCAAAACACAACTAGAAATGTCTTTAAGGTGTTTTATTACGCTCCCAATCTGCATTAACGGATTAAAAAAGTAAAAATTCAAGGGGATAAAACTCAAGTACACTTAAACAGATATGGTTGTACATATACAATGCATGTTTACCATTAAAAGGATCTTAACAATTGAAGAGGCAGTTTACTGCACAAAGCTTGTATACCAAACTGATTTCAGTTTGTTTGTGGAGACATCATGAAATAAAACTTTAAGAGCCTGGTGGGTATGTAAACAAAAATTGCCCAGGATGAAACACTTCTCCTTTTCCTGCAAGTTTTCTATCAGCATATAAAAAATGGATTTTAGAATATTATCTTGGGTTGTTTTTTAATTTAGAAGAAGAGTCTTTATAAAGCTTTTCAGATACTGGGGTATACCAGACCCAGTATCTAGTAAATGCTTCCCAGACTTACAGTATGATTGCAATAGCAGTGCAGACCTTTTGGAAATGTGTGTACTTCACATTCTAAAACCGTTCTTATTTGACACAAAAGGCCTGTTGTTTGTACTAAAAAGAATTGTCTTAAAGGCGTATGCTACAGTTATTTATCAAAAAAATTCCCAATCATAGAATTTCTTTTTTCTTTGTATTTTGTTAGTTCATACAATAACTAGTTGAAATAAGAAAAAAAAAAAATATGTTATCGATTTAAAAACAAGAGGGCCATGATGGCCCTGGAATCGCTCACCTGATTTTTTTCTTCACTTTAGCTATATAAGCCCCGCCATCTGGCGAGCATAGTTTCCGACCAATCGACTTGGCTTGAAGGAATCTGATAGAGGGTCACCCTAGGAACATTTCTACAAAATTATTTGAAAAAAACTTTTGGAGGAGAAGATTTTTTAAGTTTTCACTATAGCCATAAAAGGCAAAATAGCCCCGCCCCCTGGTGGCCATGTTTTTTGACCAATCAACATGGCTTGAAGGAATCTAATAGAGGGTCATCCAAGGAGCATTTCTACAAAATTATTTGAAAATCTGCCAACCAGTTTGGGAGAAGAAGATTTTTTAAGTTTTCACTATAGCCATATAAGGCAAAATAGCCCTGCCCACTGGCGGCCATGTTTTTCGACCAATCAACATGGCTTGAAGGAATCTGATAGTGGGTCACTAAAGGAACATTTCTACAAAATTATTTGAAAATCGGCCTGACACTTTCGGAGGAGAAGATTTTTTAAGTTTTCACTATAGCCATATAAGGCATATATAGCCCCACCCCCCTGGCGGCCATGTTTTTCGAACAATCAACATGGCTTGAAGGAATCTGATAGAGGGTCATCCAAGGAACATTTCCACAAAATTATTTGAAAATAGGCCTGACACTTTAGGAGGAGAAGATTTTTTAAGTTTTCACTATAGCCATATAAGGAAAAATAACCCCGCCTCCCCCTGGCGGCCATGTTTTTTGACCAATCAACATGGCTTGAAGGAATCTCATAAAAGGTCATCCAAGGAACATTTCTACAAAATTATTTGAAAATCTGCCAACCAGTTTGGGAGAAGAAGAATTTTGAAGTTTTTTTCATTTCGTTGCCATGGAAACCAGAATTCTGCATGGATCCCAAATATTTGAAGGAAATCTGGTGAGGTCATTGAGAGGATGCTTTCTGTGAAGTTTCATTCAAATTGACCCACTGGTTACTGAGGAGAATAAGTTGACGCACGACGGACGACGCACGATGGACGACGGACGCCGGACAAAAGGCGATCACAATAACTCACCTTGAGCAAAGCTCAGGTGAGCTAAAAATGCAAAAAAAAAAGATAGGTCACCGTACTCCTTTTCTGGTAAATCGACTTTTTCTTTGAAGCACGGCCTGTTTTTTAAGCAAAACTGCTGTATTTCTAAGAAAACACAAGACAAAGCAAGGAAAAAGTCCCTTTACTCTAAAAGGAGTACGGTGACCTATATTTTTTTTTGCATTTTTTATTAAAGTGAACGATGTTTTGTGTTAATGTATAATTACAGAAAATTCTATTATGTAGAATAGAAAATTTCTATGATTTTAACTTTTTCGGGGGTAAAATGTGACACCATTTCGACCTTGAAAAACAGCTTAATATTTTCTTTTTCCTTTTTTTCTCAAAAAACCCTTTTTCATATTGATTAACATTCTATATATAAAGTTATTTATCTACTTTAATATGATTTGTAGTTTTCATTTTATTTTTTTGGTGTGTTTTAGGTTTTCGGCCAAAATGCCTATATTTGTGCCTTTGATGAAATTGGTCATGTCATTGAAAGGCCAATATTTTTTTTTTAGATCGATTATTAATAAAAAAAAAAATCTTATTTCAACCAGTTATTGTATGTACTAATAAAATACAAAGAATAAACAAATTCTATGATTGGGAAATTCTTTGTGAAAAAACTGTAGCATACGCCTTTAAGTGAAATGATAACTTTTGAGTACCAATAAACAAGAGGGCCATGATGGCCCTGGATCAGCCCTGGATCGCTCACCTGATTTTAATATTTTTTTCACTTTAGCCATATAAGCCCCACCCCCTGGCGGCCATAGTTTCCGACCAATCAACTTGGCTTGAAGGAATCTGATAGAGGGTCACCTTAGGAACATTTTTTGAAAATCTGCCTGACACTTTCGGAGGAGAAGATTTTTTAAGTTTTCACTTTAGCCATATAAGGCAAAATAGCCCCACCCCCTGGTGGCCATGTTTTTTCACCAATCAACATGGCTTGAAGGAATCTGATAGAGGGTCATCCAAGGAACATTTCTACAGAATCATTTGAAGATTTTTTAAGTTTTCACTATAGCCATATAAGGCAGGCAAAAAAGCATAGCTCAGGTGAGCTAAAAAGGGTATAGTCTGGTAATAAAGGAGGTATCAAGGGAGAAAAGACCAGTTTTTCCTGTCATCTTTACCTCTTGCAGTGGGATAAAATAAATAGTTTACAAGGATTATACGTACAGGAACACCTCCATGTTCTGACAAGAAACCACAAATTGTCTTCTCTAAAATTCTAGCAAACGTAACCCTCACATCTTTGTTTGGACATTCCAGTAAAAAGGGCCTGAAACAAAATATATGAATATAATATTATAACTTGCACTGATTAGCCTCCAATGACATTATTCCACTAGTGATTTATAAACATTTGCAAAACTTGAAGAGTCTGGAAGTGACAAAGCCAAGCTGGTGCCAATCTTCAATCAGTAAGCAACAATGTGTTGCTTGTCATTGTAGAAATAAATACTATTTTTTCTTTATCAGAATCTACAGATTAAGTGATATCCATGTAAATATCTCAGTTAAAGGGCATTTACTCCGTACTTTAAGCCAATAGAGCCAAATTGACCTATATCTTGCTATAACAAAACCTCCCAGTGAAGTATAAACACTACAGTCCAACTGTGTTTGCTCGAACTTAGTGGGTCCACAATATATAGTTTGACCTTTCAGCAGTTTAACCCTTTCCCTCATATAGACGCTTTCGAACGCCTCTGCAGCAGACGGCTTTTTGAAAACATAGTGACAAAAGAAGAAATTGCACAAAACGTGCAATTTCTCCTTTTGCCACAATGTTTTCCACTTTTAGTCATAGGTTATCCATTTAATTATGAAGATTTTCTATGTTTTGACAAAATACGTTCAAAGTCGTCTGCTGCAGAATTGTCGTATGAGGGAAAGGGTTGTGAGATTCTTTTTTGGATGACAAAATGGTACATGTGTGCATTTATCTGATAATTTAAATTGAGTGATTGAAATGCACAGGCAAGATTACAAGTATGATTCCTTTTATAAGGTTTTTAATCTGTATGGTTCTCTCTTTTTTATCACTGATAAACTGACATATAAAATTGTGTGTAAGTTCAATTTTTAAATGTGTGCAAGCTTTCTAAAGTAGAACACCTTAAATTATAAATGTTGGCTGGGATAAAAGTCAGGTTCAAAGTTTCTTATATTCAACATTCTGGGAATCAAGATCATATACAATTAATTTATCATCACTTACTTGATAAAACTTCTCCCATCTTCTTTAGCAAGATAATCTATGAGCCAGAGACATGCCCCTTTATTTCTACTAATTATTGTCTCTATCACATCTACCCATTCATCAAGTTCACACCTGTATGGAAAGAAGGTAAAGTTTAGAAGTCATCTGGCAAGGACGTTTGCGAAAGCAAATCTGCAAAACACAACTTTGAAAACATCTTTTGGCAAAATAATGGAAAATTTCTATGAACGAAAATATAATTACTGAACAGAGTTCAAAACATTGTGGCAAAAGGAGAAATTACTCATATCATGCCATACACACCTTTTGAAAGAATGTATAATCATTTTAGGGATTCTACATTTGCAATAAAATAAATTTTTATTAAAAATTTTGTTTGCTGCAAAAGTACCAATGATCATTATTTTTAAATAACCTTGAAATAAAAAAGAAAAAAATTATTAATCTAAGATATAAACTTGAAAAAGCAACTTACTTGTTCTTCTTTTTAGTCCTAAAGTATGTATGGAATAAAAATCTAACAGCTAATTTTAAAGACTCTACACACAATTCATCATAATCTTTGTGATCTTCATAACCCTGAAAATATAAAGAAAGCTTTATATAGTTTTTGATTTATCTGGAGAAGAAAACGCTGGACAAAAGTCCAACCAAAGTTAATTTTTCATAACTAAAAATGCACTATTCTAACAATTTCACGTTATATAATTTTAAGTCATGTGATGAAAAAGAGTTTTCTGTTCCATAAATAGAAAATAAGTACAATGTAGCACGGTCTTTAGGTGCTAATAATACTGCCATGCTACTGATTTTGTTTTTGAAGCCATCTGGTACGGTGCTGGACTATAGGACAAGATGTTCAAAGTTTGGTCTAAGTGGAGTTGAAAAGTATATCTTACGGTTTATAAAAGCTATTTTTTGAAAGATGTCAGTAAGACAGCTACTTGTTTTATCTAATTAACAATAATAATAGCATGAGTAAAGTTACAATACATGTATATAAAAGGAAATGTATTGGTAATGAACCCAACCTTATCCCTCATACAGACACATTTTGATGCCTCTGCAGCAGAAGACTTTAGAAAACATTGTGACAAAAGGATATACTTAAACTTACATTTAGATTTTTCATATTTTTTTCAAGATGTTTTCAAAGTCATCTGCTGCCAATGTCGTGTCTGAGGGTAAAGGGCTAACCACAAGGCTATGAGGACCAGTATATCAGAGAAGGGTTAGAACAAAGTCACTTACAGAATTTCTAGCCACCAAATTCTTCACAAACTTAAAATACTCTTGGTTATATACATCTCTGTTTTTCACAAATGTGAGGTTTTCACTGTGGATCATCCTTTGGATACTGGCTGGCATTTTGTCCATAAATATTCCTTTCTTTTCTCCTTTGTGAACAAGTTCTGTTAATTCCATCAAACTGTCAGAATCACCACTACTTCTCCTGCTCAAAACAGAAAAAAGAAAAGATATTTGAGAAAAAATCTTGCATTTAATTCTTTGTTACATATACATGAACACTTTACACAATATGAAATTGTAAGCATATCATATAAATACAAAGAGAATAATTTTTAAATTTCATGCATATTAATTTGTTTACAGACAAGACTGTTCAAATGCTTTCTGACCCCTTTGAAGCAGACAACTTTTATAAACATTGGGACATATGAGCAATTTCTCCTATTGCCACAATGTTTTCAACTCTATTTGATAAGTATTCTTTCATTTATGGAAATTTTCCTTATTGATCTAAATGTTTTTTTCATCTGCCGACAAAATGTTCTATGGGGGAAAGGGTTACATCCTATTTGTCTCTCTGTCAAGTAAGGCGTTATAAAAAAGATCAAAAAGATGCAAAGATCAAAAGGATTTTGAAAGAAGATTTGCAACTCACGGTACACCATTAGGCCATAATTTCCTTGTAACAAGTTTACTTTTCTTGGCTGACATGGGTCCCTTTGCCTCCTCGATCCTCTCATAATATAACATGTAACCATTCCAGTATCTCAGACGTTCTTCAGGATAAGAGTTAGCTATTAGAAAATATAGTAAAGCTATGAATACAAAACCAGTATTAATAACAGACACAACTTCCATATGTATAACAGATCTTCATAGTACACTTTATTTTTGATGGCTTTTTGGAATAATTGATCTACACATCACATTATTACGTCAGAAACTACGTCTGTATTCACAAACACAGCTAACGCTATAAATAGACCAGATTGTTTTTTTTGTTTGTTTATCAATTTTTCACTACATGCCATCTACGAAAAGATGTGGACAAACATGTACTTCAAACAGTCTAAGCACAATTTTTTTCTAGGACTATCAGAGACTGGAAGGCCTTTCCTCCTGACCTGGCGCAAATTACGTCTGTAGACAGATTCAAGTCCTGTCTGCAGTCATAAACCAACACAGATGTTTTTATTTCATTTTTATTTGTAAATATGCCTTATTGGTGGTTTTTACCACTTTGATGGTGTCACTTGCCTGCAATGCACTAAGCAGTAACAAAGTAGAAGTAGAAGAAGTAGAAGAAGTAGAAAATTGCTGATCTCTAAATCATCAAAGGGTGGATGAGAGTGCTTTGTAACGTTACTGTATGGAAATAGTTCCATCCTTAGCAGCACGTGAAAAGATCTGAGTGCAATATCGATGGATACTGCATCCTTTTTCCAAATGGAAAATAGAAGGAAAAATATCAAAGTATACAATCATTTTGAGTATATGTTTTTAAAGTCTTCAGCTGTATGTGGAAAGGGTTTAAAACACATTCTGTATAGTTGAATACCTATATCATATAACCAACATTCCTTACATAGCAATGATTGTTTGCAACTTGTCTTATTTAAATACAAAGTATCATCTTAAAAATGCTTAACCCTTTCCCCTCATATAGACGCTTTCTGACGCCTCTGCAGCAGACAAATTTTTGAAAACATAGTAACAAAAGAAGAAATTGATCAAAACAAGCAATTTCTCCTTTTGCCGCAATGTTTTCAACTTTTAGTCATAGGTTATCCATTTTCTATTTTTTTGACAACATATGTTCAAAGTATGCTGCAGAAATGTCGTATGAGGGATAGGGTTAAAAGAGCTGTAATTACTTATTATTGGGATAGTTTGTATGTTTTGAGATCCACTTACACTGTTCATAAACTTTAGCCTTGTATGATCCGCCAAAGCACTCGGCCTCTATGCTGGAATCTGTCATATCAAACTCCTCCACTATTGTATCATTGAACTTGAACCATTTACCCCTATTACTGTTATTTACAACCGTCCCCCTGAAAGTAAATGATATGAATGAATACATAACATAGATTTATAGCAATATATCAGCTTGAAACAAAATCAGACCTACGAGTAGGAAATATCTCACAATAGGATTATATCAGTTGCCCTGATGATAAGAAATGATGCCCTATATAATGTCAACATTTCAACAGGATACATATTTGCACTATGAAAATACCATGAACACTACTACTATATCTAACATAATGCATGCCAATCACGAGAAATGACAATTGTTGACATATATAACATGTAATTAATTTGCAATAGAACTTTCTATCTCGAATTCTCTATTTGTGATAATTGCCAGCCAGCAACTAACTTGTACTGATGCATTCATGTGTTATGCATGTTACTGTCAATCAGGATTGTCGATCTACCATATCAAAAGTTCAAAAGAAAATAATGTTGATAACATGTAACCCTTTCAACTTGCAGACACATTCTGACGTATTTAAAGCAGATTACTTTTTGAAAACACTGTGGCACAAAAAAGATATTGCTCACAATGTTTTCAATTCCATTTATTTATGTTGCTTTCATTTATAAAGATTTTCCATATTTTTGCCTGGTTGTTTTCGTCTGCTTTAGAACTGCTGTATGTAAGAAAGGTTAATGTTAAGAATTAAAAAATAATCAGGTTTTATTATTCATTCACTGGTTTCCATTGTCTACTCTATATTGTCCATAAATCAATTATTATGCATTACCAAATTTCTGTAGCCCAATCTGAGCTAGGCACTTAATCACACTGTCCCAGCGCAGGGCTGCCACTTTTCTAATCAAAACTCAACCAGTAAACATGTTAAATCTATGTGATAAAGTAAGACAAGCTGATCTACCTTGAAAAATGCCGAACAAAATCATGAATAAAACTAAAACTTTTCTCCCTCGTCAAATGCAACAAAATCATGAATAAAACTAGAACTTTTCTCCCTCGTCAATTGCAACCAAATCATGAATAAAACTAGAATTTATCTCCCTCTTCAAATGCAACCAAATCATGAATAAAACTACAATTTATCTCCCTCGTCAATTGCAACCAAATCATGAATAAAACTAGAACTTTTCTCCTTGTCAAATGCAACCAAATCATGAATTAAACTAGAATGTAAGCATCTAATGCTTGATGTGATATAAGCTACACTAAAAATGTGATAACTCTTCATTGATATATTCAGCAAATGACCATTAAATAATTTACCTTCTTTCCCTAATGAATGAATAGTAATGTCCTGCATTAGCCTGTCCACTGTGAACAACAACTCCAACGAGCTCGTAGTTAATTTGTTTGGCCTCTGGGGTAATACTAATGGTAATTTCCATCGGAAGGTTTTCATTGGTTTTAGATTCTGGGGGTGGAGTTTCAGCCTCATTTCCATTTTCCATTGCTTCCTTATCTCGTCTAGCCATTCCCTCTGCTGTATAAGGCTCCATGTCTAATACCCATGGAAACTGGAATAACAAGGAAACATGCATACTTTATTGATTAGCAATGAATCTAAAAATGATATAATGAGTTTAAGATATTTCAGTTTGAAGGGTGTATTACATCACTTTGAATATAACAAAGGTAAAGGTAAATCATGAAACCTCGTCATCAGTGGTATGCTATCACAAAAGTAACAACAAGGGCTATCAATCCAAAGGTCATGAATTCGAACCTAAAATCGGCCATTCAATCTTTTCAATGATTGACAAATTATTGTGACAAGCACCAATGAACTAAAAATTGTCTGTGGGAAGGTAGCCAGTTGCATTGGTAGAATGTTTGTGCATAATACTCGTGCGAAAAAGCCAGGAAAAACATGTCATGTGAACTGACTGCTGTGATATAACTGAAAAAACGTTGAAAATGGTGTTTAACTCCCAATAAATCAACCCAATAATACTGACCATAGAGGAGGTAGGTTATAATTTTTAAAGTCTTCAGTAGTCCCCGCCCATCTGCCAAGCTGACCTGAGTGTCTTACTCTTTATTCTGTAACATGGAGTTATTACGAGGAATATGTATAAATTAAATCACCTAACTCCTTACAGAATTTTGATGTACATACCTTGAAATAATCATCAAACTTGAGAGCTCTGTTTGCCTCCCAGTCATACCCAAATCGTTTAAGGTGAATACACAGTAATGGTGGTAGGGATTTTATGTGCATTCTCTTTATTGTGTTTCTCTGTAAACATATTGGATAAGAAGTTATAGATAAAGCTATTGAAATACATGCACATGCAAATCATTTCCAAAAACTAACGCTTTTCCACCTGCAATCACATTTTGATATATCTTCAGCAGATGGTTTTTGCCACAATGTTTTCAAATAATTATACATTTATAAAAAAATATCCATATTTTGGCAAGATCTTTTCAGTCATCTGCTACAGTTTGTTATCTGTGGGAATGGGTGAATGCTAAAAATCGTTTAACAATGTCTACAATTTAAGGACATAAAATCATATCAAGAAGATAAACAAGAGGGCCATGATGGCCCTGGATCGCTCACCTTAATTATACAATGTACTGCAATGCAAAACACATCAAGACAATTATTCTGAATGCAACCAGGTCCACAGTGTTAACAATATTTTCCTTCATTTGGCCTAGTGATATTTACCTGATATGACCCATATTCCAACATGGACTAGATATCATCAAGACAACAGTCGGACAAAGTTTCAACTTGCTCAAAGTAAAAATGCGGCATCCGGAGTTTGAACAATATTTTCCTTTATTGACCTAGTTTCTGATCCAATATGACCCATATTCGAACTTGACCTAGATATAATTCAGACAAACATTCTGACCAAATTTCAAGCTGCTGAAGCAGAAAATGCGGCATCCAAAGTGTTAACAAGATATTCCTTCAATTTGATCTAGTGTTTTTGACCCAGCATGACCCATATTCGAACTTGGCCTACATATCATCAAGAAAAACAATCTGATAAAGTTTCATCATGCTGAAATTAAAAATGCAGTATCCAGAGTGTTAACAAGATTACCTTTCAATTTGGCCTAGTGACCTAGTTTTTAACCCAGCATGACCCATATCCGAACTTGGCCTAGATATCATTTAGACAAACATTCTGACCAAATTTCAAGCTGCTGAAGCAAAAAATGCGGCATTCAAAGTGTAAACAAGATTTTCCTTAAATTTGACCTAGTTACCTAGTTTTTGACCCGGCACGACCAATATTCAAACTTAGCCTAGATATCATTCAGCTCAACATTCTGACCAAATGTCAAGCCGCTGAAGCAAAACATGCGGCTTCTACAGAGTTAACAAGATTTTCCCTCAATTTGGCCTAGTGACCTAGTTTCTGACCCAATATGACCCATATTTGAACTTGACCTAGATATCTTTAAGACAAACATTCAGACCAAATTTCAAGCTGCTAAAGCAAAAAATGGGGCATCCAAAGTTTTAACAAGATTTTCCTTCAATTTTACCTAGTGACCTAGTTTTTGACCCGACGTGACCCATGTTCGAACTTGACCTACATATCATCAAGAAAAACATTCTGATAAAGTTTCAACATGCTCAAGTTGAAAATGTGGCCTCCAGAGTGTTAACAAGATTTCCCTTCAATTCAACCTAGTGACCTAGTTTTTGACCTCATATGGCCCAGTTTCGAACTTGTCCAAGATTTTATGGAGATGAATGTTCTGATAAACTTTCATGAAGATTAGATGCAAAATGTAGCCTGTAGAGTGTTAACAAGCTCAATTGTTGACGACGCACGCTGGACAAAATGTGATCACAATAGCTTACCTTGCACTAATAGTGCAATATCACCTCTCTCTACACAGTATGTTCAGAAATGTTTCAAATATTTAGTTTAATAAATAATCATGAATACAGTAATGCCACATCAGCACCCATGAATATACTTTATACTGAAATAAAAAGTACCATCTCATACAACTTACAATTAATTACTAATTAAATTGTTTGTAATATTGAAGACTATTTAAAAGAACAATCATGATTTGGTATAGACCAGTGCAAATTTCCTTGATTTTTTTTTTTTTCAAAGTAAAAACTTCCATTTCAGACAAACAATTGTCTATATAATTTCACCCTTTCCCATATGTTGACACATTTAAACACATCTGTAGCAGACAACTTTTGAAACCATTGTGACAAAAGGAGTTGCGGCTCAAAAAATATCTCTTTTGCCACATTATTTATATTCACTAATTTCATCATTTTCATAAAAAGAGATTTCCGAAACTTTTGCCTAGATATTTTCAAAGTTGTCTCATACAAATGCATCAAAATTCATCAGTATATGGAAAACAGTGAAACACCCTACCTTTTCTGCACACTTTTCACAGTAATAAGCATTATCTCCATCTAAAAGTTCTCCTTTGACAAACTGTTCCAGCGAGTCTTGTAATGTGGCGTTCTTAACAGTGAGATTTAGAGCTGTGAATTCTTCTTCTCGTTCATACCTATTAATGGAGAAATAAGAGAGGTTCTGTAAACACGGTCATAAATCCAGCCCCAATATGTCATTCATAGTCGTCTGCATTGGCATGGAGACACATAAGGATCACTTTTTTGTTATTTGTCTGCAATTCCATCAAACTGTCATACTTACTGACAACTTACAACATTCTATTCTTATAACGATTTTAACCCTCTACCACATGCAGATGCTTTCTGACCCCACTGCAACAGACTACTTTTGAAAACATTGTGGCTCATAATGAGCAATCTCTCCTTGTGTTTTAATATTTTTTTACTTTATTCAATAAATGTTCTTTCATTTATAGAGAATTTCCTTATTTATGACTTATTGTTTTCAAAGATATCTGCCTATATGGAATTTGATCAGGGTCTACACTAGTGATGCTAGGGACTCAGGGAGATAATAGGCATTGACCAGATGATGCTTTGAAACTGTGATAAAACATTTTCAGCTGTTTTGATTGTAAGTTTGCAGGACCCTTTTTATCAGCCAAAAGTCCATATCTATCATCTCAGGTGATACAATAACCCCATCCCATATGCAGACACGTATTGACACTTTTGAAGCAGACAACTATCTCCTTTGGCCACAATGTTTTCAATAAGATTCAATAATGATGCTTTTATTTATAGACTTTCAATGTTTTCAAAAATGTATGCAGGAAATGGGAAAGGGTTAAAACTTGAAAGGCTGAAAGTCTATGAGGCATAAATATATTATCTCAGATACACTAAAAGCAGATATTTTCAACCCTTTCCCTCATTGCAGCAGACTACTTTTGAAAACATTGTTGCATAAGCAGAAATTAATCATAATGAGCAATTTCTACCTTTGCCACAATATTTTTTAACCTTATTCAATCATTATACATTCATTTATAGAGGTTTACAATATTTTAACCAGATGTTTTTCGAAGTAGTCTACTTCAAAAAATATTTCTAAGAAACTCAGGCACTACAGCTTTTTGAACAAGGTACTATAAGTGTAAATTGTTTGATTTAATCATTTTATTCAAATTCAGAAAACAATATATTTACCTATGTGGGCAGTCTTTGCAAATCTTTTGGTCTGAAAATATACCCTGAAACTTTTTCTTGAAAATTTCTTCTTTGCCATGTTTCTGCAATAAGAAAGGATCAGTGTGTGAAGTACAAGTTGACACCTTTGTATGTCATGCATAATATTTAATAGTTAAGATATCTTAACCTTCCCTTTCCCACTTACAGTAGCATTTTGACACATCTGCAGCAGACTACTTTTTACTTTTTACCACATTGTGTAAAAAGGAGAAATTACTTGTAATGAGCAATTTGTCCTCTTGCCATACTGTTTCAACTCCATTTAACAATGAACCTTCAAGTAAAGAGATTTTCAATATGTTTTACTAGCTGTTTTTAACGTCATCTACTGCAGATTTGTTGCAAATAAAAACAAGTTTACAAGATAGTTTAAAGGAACATATGTTACATGCCAAAAGTTCAGTATCCTAAAGCATAAGATATGTACAGACAAGACAGGAATGTATGCTGTTTTATGGCACATATATAGCTTAGGTAATTAACCCCACAAGAGACACATTAAAAGATTCCGATCAAGATATCAGAAATCTAATGTAAAAAAAAGGTTTCTCACTTTCAGCTGTTCATCTACTTGATCAATCAAGGCCTGAAAGAAGTCAAAGGCATCTTGTTGTTCCCGGATGTTAACTGGTTCACCCCACAACTTAAACACTTTCCAGAATTTCTCTGGTTCATGAAACTGAAGTCGACTTTCCATCAAATTTCCAAACACTTGTTGCATCTGGTAGTAGACACTGAAAATAAACACAAATTAACATCATGAATCTTGATGTAAAAGATTGTTTGAAGAAACATCGGTGTAGCCTGCCAATATCTGAAAGTGAAAGCTTGCTGGCCAGATGATGGAGAAGTGATCCTTCTTTATGTGGATGTGTCTTACTGCAAAAGACATCCAACACAAACATCTAAGTTCTATCCATTAGTACAATGTAACACAGAACTTCTCCCTACAACTGTGTTTTCTGCTCAGTTTCATATCATACTTTTACTTGATGCAATTTATTTTATCTTCAAAGGTTTCAATGTCAAACAGTAAAATGGCAAATGATGAATTGGGGTCAGAATAAAGGTTTGTAGGCAGTAAAATTAGTTTCGAAAAAAGTTTTAAATTAACATGATTGATTGGAGTTTAACACAGAAGTTCAGTCACATCATAAAAGCAAATTAATATTTTCAAGTGTTTCCTCGCTTTTACTTATCAATACTCTACAAAACACTCTTTCTAAGCAACTTGCCATCTTATGACATGGTTGTTATCTCCAACACATCAGGGAATGTATAAGGATACACCCTTCTCCACACCTTGACACATAGAAAAAATATTGTGGCAAAACGGGAAAATATTCACAATGAGCAATGTCTTCTTTTGCCACAACATTTTCAACTCTATTAAATTCCCCTACTCTGACCTACACAGATGTACAATATTTTTGCCTATATATTTTCAATGCCATATGTTGCCGATTTGTTCTGTGTCTAAAATGGTTAACCTTTATAGCCACTTATAGACGCATTTTGACACGTCTTCAGCAGATGACTTTTGAAAACATCATAACAAAATGAGAAATTGCTCAAAACGAGCAATTACTCCTTTTGCCACAATGTTTTTAACTTTTTTCTGTAGTTATATCTCTAATTATATAGATTTGCCTTATTTTCGAGTAGACATTTTCAAAGTCATCTGCTGCAGATTGGTTCCATGTCTGAAATGGTTAAGCTTACAAAAAATAACACTTAGACGCTTACGTTTCCTCGTCCACTTCCTCCTCGACAGCACTAAGTATGGCCTCGGGAACCCCTGGTACCATGTACAGTTGTTGTATTACCGAGTTCATGTAGCAGGTTGCCCCACCATTCCTAAGGCCTACATATCCACAGATTGCTCTACCATCTACAGGGGGCATGTACTACAACAATATATTTATATGTTAGTCAAATATCTCTAAAGGAATGTATATTATTTATATCATATCTTCACTTTCAGTCTCATTTCTGTGTGTCACTGTATATATTATATATTATTTGAACAATTTGCTAATATTCATAATTTAATTTAATTGAGCTTCTCCTAAAATGATAACATTTTGTTATTGTATATAATTGTTTGTTATTTACTATAGGTAAATATGCCTGAATGTAATTATCGTAAATTAATTATTTTCCTACTTATGATGCCACTGCAGTCAACTAACAATGAAACAGTGAGGCTACCAGAGCTCTAGATAAACGTTTTTTTGCATGTTCTAAAATCGTTATTTGACCCTTAAGCCCTAAGTTGTCGGTACTCAAAAGAATCATCTCAGTGAGACGATTCTTTTGAGTACCTACATCATAGGGATTAGTTGGATAATAAGAGAGAAATTCTGGGGAAAAGAGCTGAATACCCTTCTTTATCTGGACCTTTTGGCTAATGAGCAATTTCCCTTTATGTCACAATGTTTTCAACTCTAGAAAAAAAAAATCATTTCATTTTAAGAGATTTTAGCAACTCTTGTCTAGATATTTTCAAAGTCGTTTGCTGCAGATTTCTTGTATGTAGGAAAGGGCTAAGGATCGAAATGGACAATGTTATACATTGGTTCCTTAAAACCTTCTATGACTAATTGGTGAACAGTGCAGAGACAGGGCAGACTGTGCTAATGACCAGGATAATCTAGATCTACACTGGTCTGAAATGGCTTAGTTTGTTTTCGCATGGCCCCGATGATAAACTTACCTCCCATTCATTAGCGCTATCAGAATTAGGTTCATGATGCATTTCAATCAACTGTTGACAGACTTCTTTCAGGTTTATCACAGATTTGTTGGCTATCTCGGTGATGAGATCATAGGCTGCTATCCTTGACTCTGAACTATTACACCTCAAAATGAAACACAGCCATTAGAATTGTAAAAGATTTTAAGATGAAAAACCTTGTTAAACCATTCTCACATGCACACGCATCTGCAGTAGATGTCATGATGAGCAATGAGCTTTCCATTGTTTCCAATAATAATAATTCAATTTATACATATTTTATATATTTGCCAAGATGATTTAGAAGTCCTTTGCTGCAGAGCTGTTGTATGTGGAAAAGAGTTAATAGTAATAAAATATAGTCGAAGACAAATTAATGATAATATTAAAATGAAAAGTGAATAGAAATCATTATAAAGAAAATAAAGATGAAAAAATATCAATTTTAACCCTTGATATTTAGACTTGTCTACTATGAAAAGGTAACATCCATAATAAGGAAAGTACCAATTACATCAAAATAGGAAAGAAAGAAGTAGTTTGTTTTGAACAATTAGCTGTTTCCAAATATGTTTTGTGGAAAATGAGAAATTACTCCACAATATTTCCAACTCTTTTCAATTACAATACCTTAATTTATAGAGTATTCATATAGTTTGGCCTAGATTTTGTCACCTGCAGATTTGTTGTATGTGGCAAAGAGTCAATATAACTGTAACAGGTATATGGTAAACACTAATGCCTTAATACCTTGGGTTAAATTCCAGTAACATCTGTTGTGTATTTCCTCCATTCATGCTATCCATCATCAGTTTGGATGCCGGAAATAGAAACTCATGGAGGAGGTCATATATCAAGACTTTTCCTACAAAAATATTCATGTTAAAATATTAATAAAATCATAAAAAGAATTATTTTCTTTTGCAACAATGCTTTCTCCTCGTTTCAATAATTTGAACTTTTATATTAAATATTTACAATATTTTTGCCTAGATGTGAGTGAAGATGTATGCTGCAGATTATTGTTGTTTGTGGAACAAGAGCGCCAAATGTTACAAAATACGCCTGTCCTGTTTTTTTGAGACCAGGTATAGTGATAATTGGTTGTACGTCAGGCAAATTTAGAGAGCGGACACTGTTAGTACAGTTTTGGCCATTTCGAGGGACATACATGTGTAGTGACCAAAATAATGTGGTAAGTAATCGAACCTGACCAAGATATTCTGTCACATCAACATATTGTCTAAATTTGGTGATGATTGGACAAAGGCTTCTAAAGTTATTGAACTGACAAGACCAATCTTAGGTAATTTCTATAATTAAAGGGCGATAACTTGTCCCGAGATATTATGCTAATACACATTCTGACCAAATTTGGTGATGATTGGACAAAGGCTTCTTAAGTTATTGGGCGGTCAACATACTAGACGCCGCCCACCCGCCTGTACGCCGCAGGTTAAACTATAATACGTTCCATTCTTTTCATAATGGGCGTATAAAAAAGTTAAAGCATTATTAAATCATGACTTAAATTGATACGTGAGGTAAATTAATCGATGTTAAGTTAATATTTATATATTTTTCATCAAAAAGCTTTAAATTAATCACTCTGAATGTCTGCTACTTGGAGACTTAACCAGTTCTCTCACCATTTGTGAGGAAAAATCCCAAAGGCAGGACCCACTCATGAAGGGATATGTTATCATGGTAATTAATGAAACATACCATTGTCAGCTTTGTCCACTCCCTCACAAGTGAACAATGTTTTGATCAGTTTAATGTGACCAGCGAGCAGTTGGTTATCAATTTCCTTTAAGTCTGGATGGTCCGAGGGTACATAGTTAGACAACCAGGCTATCTCATCCTCCAACATACTTCCAACATCCACCTGTAACAAGCCTTGATCAGACACTGTAAATAGAACATGTAAATGCATTGATTCCTTTCACGCATCTGCAACAAACAACTTTTGAAAACATTGTGGATAAGGAGAAAAGCTCATAATGTGTAAGATATAGAATAAAGTAGTCTACTAGAGATTTGCTGTATATGAGGTAAACCCTTCCATACATACTGCAAATCTGCAGACTTGGAAAAAACCTTGGAAGAAAAACAGAAAAATCATTAAAAAAGAAAGAATTCTTTTTGAATTGAGTTGAAAATATTACGGCAAAAGGAAAATTGTCACAATGTTTTCAAAACATTGTTTGCCTGCCAGTAAGTCAATAAGTGAAAGTGTGTAGGACAGACAGATGATGGAGGAGCGATTCTTATGCATCTCCCTACCAAGGCATGTCGCAGTGAACAAGAGGGCCAAGATAGCCCTAAATTGATCACCTGAATTAGAAACTTAGAAGCAAATATTTAACTGCAAATATCTGTGAAAATTTATCACAAATGAAACTGCAAGGAGTGGACACTCAGTTAAAGAAATAGTTTATCAGTAAAAGCCATTTGTATCTTGAAATCTAATAAGAAATTTAATAATAATGGAATTATAAAGTTTTGTTCGCTTTGCTGCCCTGTTTGTCAAAGAAATCAATATGACTTGAACAGTTTTTGTAGAGAGTCACTCAAAGAACATTTCTGCTAAATTATCTTGGAATCTGACAAATGGATTATGGAGATGGAGGTTTTTAAAGTTTGCGCATTTTTCTCAATTTCTGATGCCGCAGCAACAAAAGTTCTGCACAGAATGTAAGTCTTTGAACAATTTTGAAAGAGGACCATCAAAGGAACATTTCTGTGAAGTAACGTTGAAATTGGTCGAGTGGAATGGTAGGAGTTGTCTTTTGTAGCTAAAAGTTCAATTTACCCCTTTTGTGATGACGGGAGGTTGCTATGATTGTGTAACCAATCAATACGGCTTGAACAAATTAAGTAGATGATCACTGTAGTAAGATTCCTATTCAATTTTCTTAATGTCAGACAAGGACTTAAAAAAAATGGAATTTCCAAATTTTGTAATTTTGCCCCTTTTCTGATGCCTCCTGACTGCCATGTTTTTCAACCAAACAGAGGAGAAGATTTTTAAAGTTTGCCCCCTTTCTGATGCCGCAGCAACAAAAGTTCTCCATGGAATTTAAATCTTTGAACAATTTTGAAAGAGGGCCACCAAAGGAACATTCCTGTGAAGTTTGGAGGAAATTAGTCCTGTGTTTAGGAGGAGATGATGTTTACAGCTAAAAGTTAACACCGGATGATTTTGACCCTTTTCTGATGCCTCCTGACTGCCATGTTTTCAACTAAACAGTATGCCTTGAACAATCTTTGTAGAGGGTCGGTCACTCAAGGAACATTTCTACCAAACTATATTGGAATCTGACTTGCAGATTCAGAGGAGAAGATTTTTAAAGTTTGGACATTTTGTCCCCTTTCTGATGCCGCAGCAACCAAAGTTTTTAATGGAATTTAAATATTTGAACAATTTTGAAAGAGGGCCACCAAAGGAACATTCCTGTGAAGTTTGGATGAAATTAGTCCTGTGGTCCAGGAGGAGATGATGTTTAAAGCTAAAAGTTAACGACGAATGACGGACAATATGTGATCAGAATAGCTCTATCTAATAATACCAGGACATTTTGAAACATCCGACAAATTTTATTGTGTGACTCTACTGTTTGCTTATTCAATTTCAGTTATCTAGCTGTTTAAATGTCGATAAAAAATCATTTGAATATCCTAATCAAGACAATATCAATTTTTTGAAAACATTTGTATTAATTCGACTAACTTCAGCCAAAGGAATCATATTACAATAACTGATCTAATTCAAACTGAAAGGAATTATTACAGTTTCACACATGCAGACAAATTAGAGGCATCTGTTGCAGAAAACTTTTGAAAACATTTGGGCAAAAGGAGAAATTGGTCATCATGAGTAATTTCACATAAAGCTGTATTAAAAAATCATACTTTAATTAACAAAGACATTATATAAGTTTGTCTAAATGTTTACAAAGTCATATGCTGCAGATTTGTTGAATGTGGGCAAGAATTAAGCTATGGTTACTAACTGCAATGACCTCTTAGTGCATAATATAAACATATTTAAAGCATCAGCTTTAATCAATCTTTGAAAGCATTTTTATTCTACACACCATATATATGTCATGAGTTTCCTTACTTGATAGAGTCTCTAGAAGTTTACAGCGGAGATCAAAGTATTGCGAACACTGGTGGAGTAATCTGTAAAACAAGAAATCTAAGGTTTTATCTGATGTTAATGTTACAACTGCTATATTTTAGCGGTGACTGACAACTTGGGGGTCTTATCACATTTCTGAAATAGGATCCAACAAGAGCTCTGCTGAGCAAACACCAACACAAGTCTGCTTTTTTCTTAACCCTTTCCCTCATACGACAATTCTGCAGCAGACGACTTTGAACGTATTTTGTCAAAACATAGAAAATCTCCATAATTGAATGGATAACCTATGACAAAAAGTGGAAAACATTGTGGCAAAAGGAGAAATTGCACGTTTTGTGCAATTTCTTCTTTTGTCACTATGTTTTCAAAAAGCCGTCTGCTGCAGAGGCGTCAGAAAGCGTCTATATGAGGGAAAGGGTTAAGTAAAAATGGGGGCATTACTGAATATAAATAAAAGCCAGAGTTATGTGATTTTAAATAGCAATGCCTATTGGTCCTAGGAACATGTGCACCAAGTTTCATTTTAAAATGATGAACAGATTTTGAGATATGAAGTAAGGTTGAAGTTTAGTGACAACGCAGAGGACGGAGACCAAGGGTATCACAATAGCCAAACACTTTTTCTTTGAAAAACAGATGAGCTAAAAACAGATATTTGACAACACCGTGGGGGGGGGACTACAATTCTAATTATTTGTCAGAAGTTACATCTGGATCTTCATTAATAGCAATGAAAAACAGGTATCCGAGTGTCGACTGTACGCAGATGCAACAATTGCCAAAGGGTTCTTTATTAAACAATGGAATTAACAATTACATGTGTCTTTACATGTGTCATCCAGCAAAAAGTCAGTAAATGAAATTGTCTCAGACACCTGGATGGACATGCACTTTAGATTTTAAACTGTTTCATGTCTGTTAGGTTTGAGCACTGTTCCATCTTTTGATTTTACTCATTAACTAAAAGGATATTTTTAGTCATGTTAATGTACATTCAATATTGATTGAAAACAGTTTGGGAATATTAGAAATTGCTTGATTAAGCAATTTCTCATTTTACTAAAATGTTTTTAAAATTCATATGCTGGAAAGACATCAACTGTTGCCTGTTTAAGGGAAATATTTACCCTAACCATACTTATATCATTATTTCGGCAATAACATAGAAATAGTGGTCCAACAAATAAAAATACATTGTAAATAAGCTTTATTCTCACCTCTGACTTGCCCCCCTAGTGGAAGAAGATGATACCCAAAAGGGGAGATAAGCCTTCAGTAAGACTTGCAGTATAAAATGATGTGGTGTTTGGTGATTACTCTGACTCTCATTGAGGGGAATGTCTGTCTGACTGAGCAGGAAAAACTGATCCAGGGCTGCATTCCTAATGTCGTTTTGTGAACATCCCACCAAAATGTCAATAACAAAGTCACTCACACAAGGTAATGAGTAAAATGTTGCTGAAAAAGAAACGGAATTGAATGTACTCAAGTCCTCATTCGTCCATTACAATCAAGTAGTAAATTCAAAGGAAAGGGATGCCTCCACTATTATATCCTATTTGGCTGTTGCATGATAACCCTTTTCATACAACAAATCTTCAGCAGATGACCTTGAATTTTTTTTAAGCAGAAATATAGAAAATCTCTGTAAATGAAGTATAAATATTGTACAGAGTTGAAAAAAAAAATTGTGCTTTATGAGATTTTTTTTCCTTTTTCCACAATGCTTAGGAAAGTCGGCTACTGTAAATGCACCAAAGTAAATCTACATAATGGTAATTTTTTTTAAGCAGAAATATAGAAAATCTCTGTAAATGAAGTATAAATATTGTACAGAGTTGAAAAAAAAATTGTGCTTTATGAGATTTTTTTTCCTTTTGCCACAATGCTTAGGAAAGTCGGCTACTGTAAATGCACCAAAGTAAATCTACATAACGGTAATTTTTACTTAATAGCGGGTTTTAAATAATTTGAATGATGCTTTGCCTCTTTCATTAGCCTTTCCTGTGTAAATTACGTAAACAATATATTTACCTATGAGTTCATTCCGAAGCTGTAGACATGTTACAAGTATTTCTAAGGCCTCCTTTGCTATATTACAATCTTTGGTTGAGATAAAGTTTTGTTTCACACACACACCACCATGTAAACTACCACAATCACTATCACTACCCGTACTGGCTGTAGAACCTGTAATATAATTGATGCGATTTGCAAAGGTATTTCAGTTATGTAATGGCAGCCAGTGTCAGAAGCCGAGATGAGGAGGAGAAAACTGGTCTCTTTAACCCTTTCCCTCATACAACAATTCTGCAACAGACAACTTTGAACATATTCTGTCAAAACATAGAAAATCTCTATAATTGAATGGATAACCTATGACTAAAAGTGGAAAACATTGTGGAAAAAGTAGAAATTGTTCGTTTTGAGCAATTTCTTCTTTTGTCACTATGTTTTCAAAAAGCTGTCTGCTGCAGAGGCGTCAGAAAGCGTTTTATAACTGCACTTATCCCTATGTTGTGGGTACTCAAGTGAATGTTCTCAGGATTTCCAAATTTACTTGTAGAACTTTCTCCTTCTTCTCTTAATACATTTTCCCTTTCCCATATGTAACAAATCTGCAGCAGACGACTTTGAAAACACCCAAGCCTAATTACGGAAAATCTTTATAAATTGCATCATAGTTATTGAGTAGAGTTGAAAGAAGACATTACTCCCTTATGATCAAAATACATATGCAAGTGGAAAAGAGAAAAATTTAACATCATTTAATCATATAATAGGGTATGAAAGTTTACATATATGATACAAATTGAAACATTATCAAATTCTTACCAGTACTACTTTGTCTACTCCTCCTTCCACAGCTATATGCAGTGGCACTCTCTCTGATTGGTTGAGGTGTGCTGAGTAGGTGGAGCTTACCAGCAGCTGCCGCCCAAGCCACTCTCATGAAACAAGATACCGTTTCTGTGAAGTCATGAAAACCCATTGTCTGAAAAAATAGGAATTTAAGATCCTTGCAAATTCAACAACTGGGAATGTTCAAACAACTATACCTAATGCACAATTCGGTAGGTAGGTTTTACTCCAAAGTCCACGATGAACATTTATAACTTTGAAAAATACTCAAAACATTAAAATCACTTGATGGTAGATCATATCAAATACAAATCAATACAAAATGTGGACCATCAAACCTAAAAACTAGTCTGAAACAATGTTTTAAAAATAATTCTTTCTAATATTGACCTCTTTAAATAGATAGCAAGCAGCAGACCGCTTATAAAACATGGGAAAATGAGAATTTGCTTAAAAAGAGCAATATTGGCATTTTACTTATATGTTTCTAAAAACCCTAAGCCAAACTTCTAATTATTCCAGATCTTACAATTTTCATCCTAAAATGTTTTTCAAAGCAGATACCTCTGAAAGCAGCATACCAAGTAACCATTTCAACAAAATATCTATACCTGTACAGCATTACTTCCAGCTGTCCTAGTTTCCAGTGCTGTGAAGAACTGGTTACCAGTACTTCCCAGGGTGGGTGTGGCTGGAGCTACAGCTCCGGCTGACCCCTGGGACATATATTTAGGGTCCTCTTTTGCAGGGGTGAAGGCCATGTCCCCTGTAACTGTCTGACCACACAGTAAAAACCTAGGTGGAAACGGATAAAAATAAATTACTTTCTTCTTAACCTTCAGTAAATCTAAACAAAGATGATCCTCATAAAGACTTAATAAAATTATTAATAACTGAATAGGCAAAAGTACTTTCATTTTCAAGCAGTCTAATTTTTTGTACAATTGCTTGCAAGCAATGTTTATGTTACTATGTTTACATATTATTTACACAATGATACTTCAAGTATTTTGACATTTTAAACTGCCTAAGCTTTAATATCATATCAAGCAAGATTACAATTATCCAACATATGTGTTCAATATAAAGCATAAACAAGAAACCGCTGAAGACGGTAAGGCCGGATTGTCGGCAATTTGACCTTGAAAATCAACAAACCAAGGTCAAGGTCAAAGTAACCATAGAAATCAATAGAACCTGTTACTGGTTACATTCAGGCAAAGTTTCATGTTTGTAACCCTTTCCAGTGCTGAGATTTTACCTCAACCTGAAACTTTAACCAAAATGTTGACGGACAGACAGACAGACGGACATCGCCAATCTATAGACCGGAATTGCTAGAGCAATCCGGCCAAATACACCCTTCTGTATTTAACCTGTATGTATTACGGAATCTAGTTTGATCTTATGTGGACTTCATAGTGCCAAGTATAGCCAATTGACACATTTCAATACTGACCGACTGGGATTCGATAGAGAAGAATGTTCTGATGATTTTTCATTAAGATTGGAGAACAAATGTGGCCTCTATTAATAAAGTTCACAAGGTTTTTTCTAAAAATGGACCTAGTGACCTACTTTTAGACCCCATCTTACCCAGTTTCAAACCTGACTGGAATTTTATGGAGATGAATGTTTTGATGCTTTTGCATGATGATTTGATGAAAAATGTGGCTTCCAATGTGTTTGCATGGTTTTCCCCCAAATTTAACCTAGTGACCTAGTTTTTTACCTTTCTTTACCCAGCTTTTAAACCTTACTTAAATTTGATGGAAATGAAGTTCTGATGAATTTTCATGAATATTGTTTGAAAATATGGCTATGTGTTCATAAGGTTTTCCTGCATTTGACCTTTTTTGTCTCAATTGACTCATTTTCTAACCTGACAGGGATTTGATGGAGATGAAAGTTTTGAGGATTTTTCATGATGATTAAATGAATATTGTGGCCTCTAGTGTGTTCAAAAGGTTTTCTTAAATTTGACCAAGTGACCTTGTTTAGAGTTTGACCGATTTTTGTTGGAGATGAATATTTTGATGAACTTTCATTAAGAGTGGATGTTCAATATGGCCTGTAGAGTGTTCACAAGGTAATTGTGATATGAACCATGATACAATATAAGTTCAAACGGCCAGAACTCTTTTTAACCCTTTCCCTCATATGACAATTCTGCAGCAGACGACTTTGAACATATTTTGTCAAAAAATAGAAAATCTCTTTAATTGAATGGATAACCTATGACTAAAAGTGGAAAACATTGTGGCAAAAGGAGAAATTCGTTTTGAGCAATTTCTTCTTTTGTCACCATGTTTTCAAAAAGCTGTCTGCTGCAGAGGCTTAAGAAAGCATCTATAGATCAAATTACGCTAAATACATCCGCTAACTTGCTAATCTACAGTACTATAGTCCCTAAAAAAACCTTTATTTGCATAGAAATGAGTGTATACCATCACCAGAATGTATTGAATATATGACGTCGAGTTTAAATGCATTGTGAATGTGTATAGGATGCACTGGAAATGATTGATTTGATCACTTTTAGTATTTTGACCTTGTTTTTCACCTGGTGAGTTCTTTCTTGCATAATGCATGACCCCCACATTTTCTTTGGATTGTTTTAAAGCTAGGAGGTAACTCTATTCAATGATATATGGTGTTCTACATGAGAAACGCTTAGAAAGTGTGACAATTGAAGACTGAAACTGGTCGATTTACATGGAAACAATGAAGGATATTTTTTTGTGTATTGTAACCTATATGAGGGAAAGGGTTAATTAAGGCAATGTTAATGAAACTTGCTGTCTGACATTTTCCTATGGTGGTTACCATTTCCATATAATTTAATCAAATTTTAATCAAATCCATTCAGTAATGTCTTAGATATGACTCTGGACAGACAATGCAAAACCAATATCCAATCCTCCTTTAACCCTTTCTGACGCCTCTGCAGCAAGTAATTTCTCCTTTTGCCACAATGTTTTCCACTTTAAGTCACAGGTTATCCATTCAATTGTAGAGATTTTCTATTTTTTGACAAAATATGTTCAAAGTCGTCTGCTGCAGAATTGTTGTATGAGGGAAAGAGTTAACAGGGGATAATAAGACTATATTATACTCATTATCCATTAATTTACCTGGCGAGCTGTAAGCAGACAGAGTAACAGCCCTGTCTGGTTGTATAGTTGGTATCTTGATGTAGAGATTCTGGTTGTAGAACATTTACCACAGTGGACAGACCGCCGGCTGCCAGAAAATCTTCAAAAAATTGGTGAGAGCTGACTTTGGAGCCCATATCTGGTGAGGGTGGCATAAGTCTGCTGCTTAATACCTGAATGGAATTTGAAATAATGAATAAAAATTGCTTCTTTATCCTTTCCAACATACGATAACTCAAGATCTGGAAAATCTGTACAAATGAACATATACTTACTTAAAAAAGTTGAAAACATTGCAGCAAAAGGAGAAATGGTTCATTATGAGCCATTTCTCCTTTTGCCACAATGTTTTCAAAAGTTGTCTGCTGCAGAACCGTCAAAATGCATCTATAGGTGGGAAATGGATAACCTTTTCAGACATGCAGACATATTTAGAAAACATTGTGGCAAAAGGTTAGAATATCTAACCAATAATTATACTTCCATATTTTTTTAGCTTCTATGTTTTCAAAGCTGTCTGCAGCTTGTTGTATGTGGGAAATGGTAGCAAGAGAAGCAATGTATAACTAGAAATATCACTGAAGGTGATGAATACCCCGGCCACCCCCCCCCCCCCCCCCCCCCCCCCCCCAGCTGGTGCTTGACAATATACATATGTATGAGAAATTCAAGGGGCCATAACTCATTTAAAAATAATTCTAGTGCAACACGCCCACAATGTGCACAACTAGGCTTGGTATCAATCATTATTGTGAAGTTATATTGAATTCTGACCAAGGGTTGCTGAGAAATAGTGTTCACAAGAAATGTCCAGACCAACGGACCGACAGACCATCCGACCAACCAACTGACAAACCGACCGACAAGCGTGACTCCTATATAGCCCCCATATACTACGTATCTGGGGGTATAATAATAGATCATAGGGGGTTAGTTTAAACATATTTAAAGGGTCGAGCCACAAGTTCTCAAACTTAATTACGGCTACCACTTCAAGTGTTTTAATCAAGAGTGTTAGAACTTGCTTCACAATCATTGTAAAATGAATAAAATTGAAACTAAAAATATTCTTATTCAAATGATATATACCTGATAAAAGGATAAAAGTCTAATAAAGAAGGTTGCATAAACAAATGACCCTTTTCTAGCAATTACAAAGTGGCTAAACCCATTACGCCTGCAGACAAATTTTGATAAACATTGTGGCAAAGAGAGAAATTGCTCATAATGAGCAATTTCTCCATTTGCCACAGTGTTTACAATTTTACTCAATTATTTCACTATCATTAAGAAAAAAAAATCTACAATTTTAACTACTTGTTTTCAAAGTCTGCTAATGTTTTTTCGCATGTAGGATTGATTGATTTATTGGTGTTTTACGCTGATTTTAAACAATTTTTCAGTTTTATAACGCAGTTTCCTGGGTAAGTTATGAGTACTACTGGTCCATTTATACTGCCACAAGCCAGTCAGTCGTAAAGCTAAAACTGCAACCCTGAGCGCCAAGGAGGGTAACTGTTACTACCTTTAATAAGAGTTTTTGGAATGACTCAACGAACCCGTGACCTCCAGTATCCGAGATGGACGCTCTACCACTACACCATCAAGGTGGTTTTGTATGAAGGAAAGAGTTTACGAAATTATAGATTGGACATACCTCTAAGTTGTACAAGACTCTGAAGGCAGACATATCTGGGCTGGAACAATCAAAGAGAGTTTTCAGCACTTCCTGAGGGGATGGTTTCGGACTGTTTACCTGGATTTTCTTTGGACTGGCGCGAGGACTGAGATCATCAGAAGAGCCTAGGGTAGGAAGCTAGAAAAATAGCAAATACAATGAGTGATAATCAGACTGGTCTGAAAATTACATCAGTACCTCACAATAGACTCTCAATAAATGTAAACAGACATATTCAATTTACCTCAATACATGGCATGCTATTTATGGAATCTTTGAAATTAACAAGACATGAAATGAAAAGATTTTAAAGATGAAAAAATTAAAAACACAATTTGATCTTAACCTTTCCCACTTAAAACAAATCTGAAGCAAACACATTTGAAAACAAGATGTGTTTGTGAAACACCGATGCCCCCGAATGGAAACATCTAGGTCAAAGGTCAAGGTCGCAAGGTCAAAATGGTACTGACAGAAAGGTCATGTCACAAGGAATACACATGTGAAATATGGTAGCCGTACCTGTTATGGTGATTCCGGGGGCATAAAAATCCAGGCAAAAATAGGCGAAATCATTATAAATGTAATTATAATTATTGAATACAGTTAAAAACATTGTGGTAAAATGAGCAGTCTTCTTTGGCCACGAATATTTTCAAAAGTTTTCTGCTAAAAAGGGTAAAGCAATAGTACAAACATTGTAGGAATTTTCTTCATTTCCAACAAGGTTTTCTAATGCCATCTGCTACAGATATCGCAAAATGCCATTTGACAGAGAAGAGATAAATCTGTGTCTCCCTGCCACAGTAAACAACAAACTAATAGTTCCTAGCGAGTATTTCCCAGTACACTTTCAAAATCTGGTCTTATACCGGCAGTCACAGAAAGATTTGCAAGTCATTTCTCAAACAAGTCATTTCTCAAAAAGTAGTGTGCAATTAGGGACATGTAACTCACCCGACTATTAGATATAACATCCAAGCATTCATTGACAGCTGGGTCTGTTGGGATGAGCATTAGTAACTTCCGGACTCTAGTAGTTATCCTATGAAAATTCAACAACATATGTCATCTAAATTAACCGAATGAAGTCATAATGAAAATGTTCTCCTTTTGCCACAATGTTTTCAGAAGTTGTCTGCTGCAAAAATGGTTATACATGGATACAAAAGATGATTGATAATTTGTATTGGATCTGTCTTTGACACTGTATTCATTTAAATTTCATTATAACTAAAGCAAGTGTTATAATAACGAGCTCTTGACAATAAAATCATATCTTTTCAAATCAATTGGAGTGGTTTTTAAATATATTATATTAAGTTATTGTAAGGTAAATCTATCCATATCTTAGACTGTTAGTCTTACTTACTAAGTGTCGCTTTTATCTTTAAAAGGTAAAGTTAGTAGGCGTAACCATTCAAACATAGCAAGAATCTGCAGCAGACTACTTTTAAAAGTGCATAGAGACAAAAGAAATTGTTCATCATGGGCTACTTCCCTTTTTGTCACAATGGTTTCAAAAGTTGTCAGTGAAACATGTCTCTGCATTTTGGAAAAAGTTAAATAGAAATATAGCATTGGACTGCCTACATAATATGTTGTTGCAAATCAAACCATGAACGTAATAAATAAAATAATCTTACTTCGATTCTTCCAATTCAGAGAGCTGATAAAGCATTTCAAACACGTGACCTCCAGCAGCCATTATCACCCCTGGTAACATTTTCTCCTGTTCAAGGTCAAATGTCTGCTTTGACATCGGTGCCAGGGAAACCTGTTATGTAAACATAGTTTGATAAAAAAATTAAATTCAAAATATTACAATTGTAATAATTATTTCATGTTAAGATCATATTTACAAACAAGAGGGCCATGATGGCCCTGGATCGCTCACCTTAATTATACAATGTACTGCAATGCAAAACACATCAAGACAATTATTCTGAATGCAACCTCCACAGTGTTAACAAGGTTTTCCTTCATTTGGCCTAGTGATCTATATCTTTTTACCTGATATGACCCATATTCCAACATGGACTAGATATCATCAAGACAACATTCTGACAAAATTTTCAACTTGCTCAAAGTAAAAATGCGGCTCCGGAGTTTGAACAATATTTTCCGTTATTGACCTTGTTTCTGACCCAATATGACCCATATTCGAAATTGACCTAGATATAATTCAGACAAACATTCTGACCAAATTTCAAGCTGCTGAAGCAAAAAATGCGGCATCCAAAGTGTTAACAAGATTTTCCTTCAATTTGGCCTAGTGATCTATATCTTTTTACCTTATAAGACCCATATTCCAACATGGACTTGGCTTAGATATCATTTAGATAAACATTCTCATTATATGTCAAGCTGCTGTAGCAAAATATGCATCTTCTACAGAGTTAACAAGATGTTCCTTCAATTTGGCCTAGTGACCTAGTTTCTGATCCAATATGACCCATATTCGAACTTGACCTAGATATCTTTAAGACAAACATGCTGGCAAATTTCAACATGCTCAAGTTGAAAATGTGGCCTCTACAGTGTTAACAAGATTTTCCTTCAATTTGACCTAGTGACCTATTTTTTGACCCAACATGACCCTTGAACGAACTTGATTTACATATCATCAAGAAAAACATTCTGATAAAGTTTGATCAAGCTCAAGTTAAAAATGCAGTATCAAGAGTGTTAACAAGATTACCCTTCAATTTGGCCTAGTGACCTAGTTTTTAACCCGGCATGACCATATTCGAACTTAGCCTAGATATGATTCAAACATTCTGACCAAATTTCAAGCTGCTTAAGCAAAACATGCCGCTTTTACAGAGTTAACAAGATTTTCCTCATTTGGCCTAGTGACCTAGTTTCTGACCCAATATGACTCATATTTAAACTTGACCTAGATATCTTTAAGACAAACATTCTGACAAAATTTCAACATGCTCAAGTTGAAAATGTAGCCTCTACAGTGTTAACAAGATTACCCTGCAATTTGGCCTAGTGACCTAGTTTCTGACGCAATTTGACCCATATTCGAACTTGACCTAGATATTTTAAAGACAACATTCTGACAAAATTTCAAACTGCTGAAGCAAAAATTGCGGCCTCTTCGTGCATAGGTGAGCTAAAAAAGCTTTATCTACTCTTTATATATCAAACACCAGTTTGTGCAGAATTTCAATAAATTCTTTGCACATTTCGAATTAAGGAGGGTTTAATATTACTACCAGCATATAACCCTCAATGATGTAGACATTTGGAAAGTTGTGCCACTGTTACTCCAGATTAGCCTGTGCATAGGCAGTTTGATCAGGTAATGCACTGTTGTTCCCCATCGAGTCAATAAAGGTTTTAATCATATTCTTGTAAGGAGAAAGAACATTAATGGTACTGTACTACTTTGTGGCCTGATCTGAATCAAAGCGGGCTTCAGATGTTTTATATTTTGATAGCAAGGTATGCATTGCATGATTGAGACTTTAATTAACTTACCTCTTTACTCTGTGATGAAGAGATTGGGAGACCATCCTGACCTGTACCATCTGATTATCCTGAAACTCTAACTGATGTAACAACTTCTGATCCTTGTTTGTACCAAGCTGGAAAAATCAACATGATACATATTCAACTAGAAAAAGGCCATACTTCGCAAATGAAATAAAATATTAAAGCTGATAATGTCCTTAACAACTTAACAATTTTCCATAAACATATAGATGTATATACAGATGTGTTGCTGGGATTACCCAATTGCACGTCAATTCATACAAAGTATTTATGCCATAACTAATAACATTATTTTCCTTATGCAAGAAGACATTTCACTTTATTACTTTTCCAATTAAAACAAATCTGCAACAGATGAGATTTAAACATCAAGCAAAAAATAATGAATTTCTATATAAATGAAAGTATAATTATTGAAAAGAGTTGAAACATTGCGGCAAAAGAAGTAATTGCTATTTCACTCTTTTCCTAAATGTTTGCAAAAGTTGTCTGCTGTAGATCATTCTAAATTTGAGAAAGGTTAACTTACAATGTTACTCATCTGTTTTTCCTGTGCTACAACCTGTATATTGTCTGTGGTCTGTCGTAGACGATTAGCAATCTTCAAGCGAACATTACCCAAGGTTTCATTGCTGTGACACTGAAAACAGATTACATAACAGATAACAAGGAAGTCTAAATTTCTTCCTGTAGAAAATGGTTAAACTAAAAATCTGAATGCTTGATATTTAAGTATTCACAACACTAGAGGGCCATGATGGACCTGTTACACTTGCTTAAGTATCTTTGCCTTGTATGATAATGTGTTCATAAATAATACTTACAGAAGAAATTTAATAAACAAATCAAACAAGTTATTTCTTAAATTTGGCCTAGTGAGCTAGTTTTATATGATCCATATATGAACTTAGTCAAGATATCATCAAAACAAAGACATCATTCAGACAGTTTCAACTTGCTCAAATAAAATATTCAACCTCCATAATATTCTCATTTTTTTTCTTAAATTGGGCCAAGTTACCTTGTTTTTCTTCAACATAATCCATATTTCAAACAAGGGCATCGCAAAGCGGATGCATCCCCTCGGTATTTAATCATCACATCGAGTTCTCTTGTGATCAAGATAAGCCTTCTAGACTTTGCCATATACAAACTGTATACCAAGTTTTGTTAAGATCAGTCAAAGGATGTTCAGTGTAGGGTGGTCACAAGGTTGTTACGGACGGAAAGTCCAATTTTGACATTGACCTTGACCCTATGACCTTTAAAATAAATAGGCTTCTAGACCTTGCCATATACTAACTGTAAATCAAGTTTGGTTAAGATCAGTCAAAGGATGTTCAGTGTAGAGTGGTCACAAGGTTGTTATATGGGAAAATAGTCAGTCCAATTTTGACCTTGACTTTGAAAATAAATAGGCTTCTAGACCTTGCCATATACTAACTGTATACCAAGTTTGGTTAAGATCGGTCAAAGGATGTTCAGTGTAGAGTGGTCACAAGGTTGTTACGGACGGACATACGGACAGCCCCGTTACTATATCCCCTCTCAAACTCTGTTTGACAAGGGGATAATAATAACTAAATGAACTAGGAACATTTCTACAAAATTATTTGAAAATCTGCCTGACACTTTTGGAGGAGAAGATTTTTTAAGTTTTCACTATAGCCATAAAAGGCAAAATAGCCCCGCCCCCTGGCGGCCATGTTTTTTTACCAATCAACATAGCTTGAAGGAATCTGATAGAGGGTTATCCAAGGAATATTTCTACAAAATTATTTGAAAATCAGCCTGACACTTTTGGAGGAGAAGATTTTTTAAGTTTGCACTATAGCTATATAAGGCAAAATAGCCCCGCCCCCTGGCGACCATGTTTTTCGACCAATCAACATGGCTTGGAGGAATCTGATAGAGGGTCACCCAAAGAACATTTCTACAAAATTATTTGAAAATCGGCCTGACACTTATGGAGGAGAAGATTTTTTAAGTTTTCACTATAGCCATAAAAGGCAAAATAGCCCCGCCCCCTGGCGGCCATATTTTTGACCAATCAACATGGCTTGAAGGAATATGATAGAGGGTCACCCAAGGAACATTTCTACAAAATTATTTGAAAATCTGCCAACCAGTTTGGGAGAAGAAGAATTTTGAAGTTTTTTTCATTTCGTTGCCATGGAAACCAGAATTCTGCATGGATCCCAAAAATTTTAAGGAATTCTGGTGAGGACATTGAGAGGATGCTTTCTGTGAAGTTTCATCCCAGTTGACCCACCGGTTACAGGGGAGAAAATGTTGACGGACGCCGGACGCCGGACGCCGGACATAGGGCAATCACAATAACTCACCTTGAGCACTTTGTGCACAGGTGAGCTAAAAAGGCAGAGTGTTCCGAATATTCTCAATTTTTGAAGTGTCCGAGACTTTGTGTGACAGGTAATTAGACGCTTAATCAAATCCAATAGTGACTGCAAGCGCTTTGTAGTCTAGATTTGATCATAACAGGCAGATGATTTAACCTGGAAGAAAACGATTCCCAAAACTCCAAAAACCCATTTTAAAAGCATCTCCCAACCCACAAAGGTTTGTCAGCCCCAAAATAAGTGAGATTATAGCTAAGGCCATAATCTGTATTAATTTGTTTAAAATTATGCAGGGGTTGCAGGAATTTCTTAGTAAAACAAAGGACCATAATTTGAATTATATTTAAGATATAGTTATCTTACTTAATTATTGATATAGGTTGGATGGTAGAAAGTTTCAATGCAATACATCCAAGTAGTAATTGAGCTATGGTGTAATATATGTACTTGCATGCGAAACCTTAACAATATATGACGCCAACCACAGGGCGAGTACCATAGCTCTAATTTCTCTGAATATTCGAGCTAATAACTGCTATAATACATGTAAATGTACTTACCACTAACATAAACTCCTGTTTGGGTACCTCACATGTTACAAATAAGTTAATCTGATGACCTTGAAAAGAGGCTCCATGGGGGAGAATAGTTCTAGGGCTGACATGGGTCTCCTCTACAGTTAAAACATACATTTCTGCAATCCATAATAACCTTTCTATATTGAGCAACTTTATTGACCTGAAAGGAGATATAAACGGTATTATTCAACAGCTGAACAGTTAATATTAAAAGAAGAAATTGTTCAGAACTTTTCCTTTTCCCCACAAGGTTTTTAAAAGTCCTTTGCTGCAAAGGCATAAAGAAGTCATCTGCATCACAAAGACATGTCTTAACCCTTTCCCTCATACGAGAATTCTGCAGCAGACGATGTTGAACAGAAACACTTTAAAATTTCAACTTGAACAACAAGACTTACTTAGATGGCACGGAAACATTGGCAACTTCTGGTACAATAGCTGCTGTGAGGGTTTTAGTGGCACTGGAGATTGCTTGGGATAAGGTTGATCCACTTACACCTATCATGGCAGTCTACAAAACATAAATTAAATAAGAATGGAGAGTGTGTCACCTGCACCTGATCATTAAAAGTGTGACGAAAAAGTGTGACAAAAAAGTGTGACGGACAGACAGACAGACGCCGGACAAAGAAAAAAGTAATCCCTAAGTGCCTACCATGCTACGCAGGGTGACACAACAAGAGATGTTTGTCAAACAATATGCCCCACCTGAGCGCCATGTTGTCAGGAATATTTGGAAGATTTTTTGACCCGATGACCTCAAAATCAATAGAGGTCATCTACTGGTCACCCTCAGCCTCCATGTCAAGTTTTATGGCCATGGGTGCAGGCAATGTGGAGTTATCACTCGGACAAGCTTTTCACGTTCAAGGTCACTGTGTTCTTGACCTGATGACTTCAAAATCAATAGGGTTCGTCTACTGGTCATCCCTAACCTCCAAGTCAAGTTTGAGGTCCATAGGCCCAGGCATTGCCGAGTTATCACTCAGACATGCTTTGGTCTACTGACGGACCGACAGACATACCGACCGACTGACACGTGCAAAGCAATATACCCCTCTTCCTCGAAGGGGGCATAATAATGAGAGTCCAATTCATTACACAGGCATATCAGTCAAAGCACCGGACAAGATCATTGACATATACATAAAATAAGTACAGATTTGCCATGATTTAGAAATCATTTCATCTAGATAATTTGGTTTCTCTTAACCTTTCTTATTTTCATATGCAGCAATATTGGGTACCCAGCCTGTTGCTTTGTTGTATGCGGGAAGGGGTTTTATAATTCATAGTAAATGAGATTCTTAGTAAATGAGTTTTATAATCAATGATTTAAGATTTATCAGTAAATCTATGTTTTCAAAGTTTTTTCTTCATATGACAAATTTACAAACCTCAAGTCTTGTCTGACATTCATTGATGAACTTCTTGTGTAGATTAACAGGCTCCTGAAATCATATTTAAAAGAATATAACAACTGAAATCTACCTCTTATTTAAGAGAGAAAAACTAAACAATTGAAATTGGCTCCTATTTGTTGTTAGTCTTACATGTTTACACTGAAAAGAGGTTGTCTGACATGTTATAATCTTTCACATTTATTATTCCTTTCCGTTATTACCTCCTTTGTTAGAACTAACAGTTACCAAAACTATTAACCCTTTCCCTCATGTAGACGCTTTCTAACGCCTCTGCAGCAGATGGCTTTTTGAAAACGAGCAATTTTTTCTTTTGCCACAATGTTTTCCACTTTTAGTCATAGGTTATCCATTCAATTATAGAGATTTTCTATTTTATGAGTAAATTTGTTCAAAATCGTCTGCTGCAGAATTGTCGTATGAGGGAAAGGGTTAATGGCTACTTAACCCCTTCCAACATACAGAGGCTTTCTGACTTCCCTGCAGAATATGACTTTTGCAACAATGTTTTCAACTCTTTTCAGTGATCATCTTTTCATTTATAGAGTTTCCTTATTTATGCCTAGATGTTTTCCAAGTCGTCTGCTGCATAATTATTGCATGTGGGAAAGGGTTAAGTTTCAGAAACTGTAACAAAAATTTGTCTGTTTGCTTATCATGATACATTATTTGAAAATGAAGTGTGTTATTGTATTTTCAAGAGTCAAGGCCACTGGCTTCTAATTCTAAGCACCAACCTAAATTGCACTTCATATATCCGTCAATTCAAAATGCATCAGCATAGCTTTGACCTTTCCTTCATTTTTAATAAAATATAACATGAACATTAGGTATCAAGAACTAGAATGGAGTGCTCCCCGGAGCACGTGTGTCACCTGCCTTGTCAGAAAATTTTAATTTTTGACAGAAAAGGGGCAATAACTCTGATATAAAAAATATTTGGATTATCCCCCTTTTGTGAACCCATCACACACATTAATATATAAAAGTTATTTGAAAACGTGACGAAAAAGTGTGACGACAGACAGACGCCGGACAAAAAAAAAGTAATCCCTAAGTGCCTACCATGCTACGCAGGTGACACAAAAAGTCAGCAAATTAATACAGGTAAAACTCACTTTCTCTACATTGTGATGGTCAACATTCTGCTTATATATAATTCTCATTTAAACAATCAAAAAGTTTTGTTTAACTGATAACCATCCAATTTTATCTTTAAAGACTGTTTATTTCTAAATTTTTTTTTAGTCCCTTCAATTTCAAAATATAAAGTGTCAACTGCTCAAACCTTTTTAATCCTTGGTGCAAGGTTTGTGTAAGACATTCCTAACAGTAACTGTATTGCCATATCCGCTATGTTTTCATCTTGGGTGTTCAAACATAACAACCACAGATACTCCAACCCTAACAGATCTGGTTTCTCTGCTACCTGAAATCAGACGCATTTTAATTACACATTATATTCTTTCTCACATACAATCAATCTGCAGCTGATGACTTTGAAAAATGCATGCATGCATGGTAACTTAATATGCATAGAAGTTAAATAATTGAAAACAGTTTAACGCTTTCCCTCATATAGACGCTTTCTGAGCGCCTCTGCAGCAGACGAATTTTTGAAAACATAGTGACAATTTTTGCCACAATGTTTTCCACTTTTAGTCATAAGTTATCAATTTAATTATAGAGATTTTCTATCTTTTGACAAAATATGTTTAAAGTCGTCTGCTGCAGATTTGTTGTATGAGGGAAAGGGTTAAGCACATAATGAGCAATTTTCTTTTTCGCAATCATGTTTGGTGCAGATACATCAAAATGATAATAATACTATATTGGTTTTGTATTATGTATTCTCTTATCATAATGTACAAGAAACTTTTCCAAAGTAGACCTACATTTGACCTTTTATTGCCAGAAAGTAATGCTTGTTGGTGAATCCGTGACCAGTATTTCAAATGATAAGCTTTATATTTGTGGACTAATCATTCATCTGATACCATGGTCTTAGTTGAAATTATCTGATAGAAATAGTTAAACAACTGTTAATTGAAAAGTATAATCTTGAAGCAGTGTTTGAACAAATTGAGGTAAAAGGTGGAATTGCTTGTTTAAAACAAGGTCTCCTTTTTCTTAAGTTGTCAGCTGTAAAAGGTGTAAAACATTGTCTTCATAAATTGTATAAATTTTGTTTATGTAGATGTATGTATATGATGAGATACATCATGTATTTGTATAAGTCAGATAAAATCTATCTATCTATCATAAAGAAGAAGGTTAAATTGACACAATAATTATATTCCAAAATGATACATTGATTCATTTAAAACCATTACCAGTTGTCCATTAGTGTCTCTTTTTAGCCTATGGTCATTCTTGTTGACATTCTCAAAGTAGGTTTTAAAGCACAGAAAACCTGGAAATGTATTAAATTGAATATTGAGTATACTAGATTACATCAAGATAATACAATTTGTTAGAATTAGCCTGATCCTGATCTTTGTACAAAGCTATAATTAACCCTTTTCCTTATATAGACGCTTTCTGACACCTCTGCAGTTGACGGATTTTTGAAAACATAGTGACGAAAGAAGCTTTTAGCCACAATGTTTTCATTTTTTAGTCATATAGTCATAGGTTTTCCATTCAATTATAGAGAATTTCTATTTTTTGACAAAATATGTTCAAAGTCGTCTGCTGCAGAATTGTCTATCAAATCCAGCCCATGTGTTATTTCATCTCAACATGTGTCCTGTTAACACAAGTCACAGGAGATAAACAGAGCCAATCTATCACATATTCATCTTAACCTCTTTCTACTCAGGCGAGAATCTGCAGCTGTAACTTTACTGTACATTAGACATTAATACCAACCATCAAACTTGTGTATGACTAGTCGAGTCAGATTGTAAGATATGAGTGGACAAAATGTATGACAAATATTAAGAAACATGAAATAAAACAAAATAATACAATTTGATTCCGACTCAAAAAGCAAAGCTTGACTTTCAAACAGTTCATATATCCAATTTAATAGCATATCATTCTATAAAACTTACAAAATGTGAGAAAAATATGGTTATAAGTCTTTGCCTGAATCAGATGATTTTTGACGCATTTCAAAAATACTGTGTGAAAATCACCAATTTCTTTTTTTCCCAGCAATGTTTTAAAATCTGTATTAAAATTAAACTTTCACTTTGCCAGGTGTTACATTTTCCCCCTCAATTGTTTTTAAGTTTAAATCAATAATGTCAAGGCTTATTTCTACATCTTACTGTAAAATATATTCAGGCGATAATAGAAATACATGGCTTATACTCAAGAGAAAGGTACGATAGTTGTTCATACCATTTTCACTGATTTTGGCAGCGTCCATTTTGAGAAGGTCATTTTGAAAGAGTTTATTCTGGGTCTCATTATCTAAATCCATCAACCCTTTGGTAAACCATTCATAGCATGTCTGAAATAAAGCAAATTATAGATAACATATTTGCTGTCTTAAAATAATTCGACCAGTATAGTAATACATTAAATTGTTATGTCAAGTGTTGAGATATACAAAAGCTGTCAGATAAACTCTGTATCTCAAACTGTATTCTTTGATTAAATAAGCATGATGTTTTAAATGATGTCACTCTAACCCTTACAAACATGCTAACACATTAAATATATCTACAGCAGACAATTTGGAAATTATCTAGGCAAATATATGAAAACTCTCTGTCTGCTGCAGATGCATCAAAATGAGTGTGCATGTGGGAATGGATTACTACAGTCCTCCTTTACCTCCTTATCCCATGTGCAAGCTTCTGATGAAGCAACCAAAACACCCCAGATCTCTTTAGCTCTGTTCCATGGGAGATATAATACTCCTTCTTGTAACACATATTGTAGAAATGACAGGTGGGAAACAACATACTGAAATTACAAATAATTATTAGTCATCATATACACTTTCTTATAATGTAACAATAAAGCATTAAATGTATCCATTTTTATGTAACCCTGATTTCACTATTCTGAGCTCCTTTTTCTCAATTAGTACTAATTCTGAATTTTGAGAAAATTCTAAATTCGGTTACATCATGAACTTAGAACATGAACTTGGTATTACGTTTCATTGGTAAGTATGGGCTGTGATGTAGCAAAAGTAGCTGCCAGCATAATATTCCATTTATATCAAAGAAACCAAGACAAGTAAGAGCACACTATTCACAAAATATAACCCCAACATCGTGGGAAATCAATGCAATTGTCTCCAGAGGAATTTAAATGAGAATCCATTAATCAAAATGTTATGAGGAGGATATAATAGAGCCCTAAGGAACATAAGTGCTAACAGTTAATTTTAAGTTAAAAGATAGCTTAATTGTTAAATAAAGTTGAAAACATTGTGACCAAAGGAGTGAAATTGCTCATGATGAGCAATTTCACCTTTGGCCACAATGTTTTCAAAAGTCGTCTGCTGCTATTGGTCAAATATTTCTGCAGGTGGGAAAGGGTTAATATAACAAAAACCAAGGTGTGCTGGACAGACAATAAAGGAAAGATAACTTAATTGTGACCTTAACCCTTTCCCACATACAACAAATCTGCAACAGACATATTTTGAAACATGTGGACAAAAATTTAGAAAATCCCTATAAATGAGGGTAAATTTAATGAAAAAAGTTGGAAACATTGTGGCAAAAGGAGAAATTTCTCCTTTTGAGCAATTTCTTCTTTTGTCACAATGTTTTCATAAGTTGCCTGCTGCAGAGGCATCATAAAGTGTCTATATGTGGGAAAATGGTTAATGCAAAAAGGTTGTAACCAAATCTTGTAAGAAGATATATAGTTACAACTCATTACAAGGACAAAATTTCAACCAACCTTAGCATAATATTTACAAGTGTACATAACAACCTGCCTGTGGTTCTATGACACATTGACAAACAGTGCAGAGATCTCTTTGCAGAGTACTGTTCAAATGTACATGTTTTGTTACCTCAGAATGTGGGTATCTTCCATCTACCACAGTATTTTCATCCAGCTGTCCGTCTCCAGTCGCGGCGAGTGATAGTTTATGACATTTAACCAGGCTCTGTGTCACTAACTTGATGATATCAAAGTTTTTGTTTAATTCGTGGAGAATTCCCTGAAATTATAATATAAAGCTGATTATCCCTCTGAATTCAATAGTTATAATCCCTTCAGTGTTAAGCTTGCATTGGACAAGCCTGTAGTCGAACAAAAAAGAAAAATATTCTGTATAAAAGAGAACAAGTTTTCAACGTTAACCATAGGCAATCTTTTGATAGTAACAGTGACCGTAACTCAAATTTCTTCGACAACAATCCTAGTTCTTCTTTATATCCAAACTACCAACCTCTCTAATTTTGTTAGGATCTTATCAATCCTTTAACCCTTTCCCTCATACGACAATTCTGCAGCAGACGACTTTAAACATATTTTGTAAAAAAATAGAAAATCTCTATAATTGAATGGATAACCTATGACTAAAAGTGGAAAACATTGTGGCAAAAGTAGAAATTGCTCGTTTTGAGCAATTTCTTCTTTTGTAACTATGTTTTCAAAAAGCTGTCTGCTGCAGAGGCGTCAGAAAGCATCTATATGAGGGAAAGGGTTAAATAATATATGTTGAAAACCATTGTAAACAAGAGTGGAGCAAATGCCAATGCTTATCTGTTGTTTTCTATGTAAAGAAAGGGACATTTATGAATAATTATTAAAACTAGAGTTATGTGACTTGGTATATATATGTGTAGTATTCATCTGAAAATGTTGAAAAAACATTTTTTGAGTTATGAGATAAGGTTAAAATTTTGTGACGACAATGCAAACGCCAAGAGTATCACAATAGCCCGACATTTTTTCTACAAAAACAAAGAAGCTAAAAAATGAATTTTCTACTTTTTCTACAATGTATTCTACTTAATCTTAATATTTTTCTGATCCCGAATATTTTCTTCCAAAAATTAATTTTAAAATTTAGAAAAATCAATATGTTGCACAACTGCATTGAATTTCATTTTACATGGTGGCAATCGCTGTATAAAAAATCTTTCAATCAGGTAATGAAATTTCAACAAACATCAAATTGTTACCTTGTCTTGCTTAAAACTGTTTTTGAGGATATTTTTGCTGAGCTGATGAAGTTGTTTCAAAGCAGGAAGAACACATACACCCTGTAAGTAAAGCAAATGTCTGAATAAAATGTCCGGTAAAACACTTCAACTGTCGCTAAAACTAACCTAATATTCCTGAAAACTACTTTGATAGGCATAAAAAAGTCAAGCTCAAGGGCAATAATTCTAGAATGGCTTAAACAATATATTCCAAAACTATGTTTTGCCCATCTACAAATTGTGATTATCATGTGTATGGCTAATACACAGTATAATATCTGTGTCATTTTATAAAGCTTGTTATACAACACAACCTATACACCTTGTTTACTTTGCTATAAATGTATGTCATCAAACAATACTTTTACTTCAACAATAACCTCTAACAAGAGTTGTCGGAGGACAATATAGCTCGCCTATCAGGGCCATCGTCTATAAGGGCCTACTTCAGAACAGTTATAGCATTAGGTAAAGTCACACAGTATCACCTATTGCAAGATAAAACACCTTTTCAATACTTGCATGCAAAATTATATAAATAAATTTACAGATTTAAAGGGCCTGTATGGACTTGGTTAACATATGTTAACCAAGTCCATACAGGCCTTTTTGGGCCTTTTAAATCTGTAAATTTATTTATATACGATAAGCAACAGCATACACAGTGTCTGAGAAAAGGCCTTGCACGCAAAGGTTTGACCAAAATTCTAAGTCCAAAAACAGGCACAATTTGGTTAAAATCCATTCCAGAGTTATGGGACTTGACATACAAGGTCATCTAATGACCCTGAATAAGTGTGCGAAGTTTCAAAGCAACAGCATACACAGTGTCTGAGAAAAGGCCTTACACGCAAAGGTTTGACCAAAATTCTAAGTCCAAAAAGGGGCACAATTCAGTCAAAATCCATTCCAAAGTTATGGGACTTAACATACAGGGTCACATAATGACCCTAAATAAGGGTGTGAAGTTTCAAAGCAACAGCTTACACAGTGTTTGAGAAAAGGCCTTGCACGCTAAGGTTTAACCAAAATTCTAAGTCCAAAAAGGGGCACAATTCAGTCATAATCCATTCCAAAGTTATGGGACTTGACATACAAAGTCATCTAATGACCCTGAATAAGTGTGTGAAGTTTCAAACCAACAGCATACACATTGTCTGAGAAAAGGCCTTGCACGCAAAGGTTTGACCAAAATTCTAAGTCCAACAAGAGCTGTCGGAGGACAGCGCGCTCGACTATTCCACCGCTTATTTAAGTTACTGAGATAATGGACTCTAATGTAGTTGCATGCAAAATATTAACCACAATTTCTTAAAGGGTGATTATTTGCATTATATGCAGGATAGAGTTATTTAACTTGATTATGTTAATAGGTGTGATGGTTAGGAAGGCAATGGAATGCATCAAGTAGTTAATAAGATATGGACTCTTAATGTAGTTGCACCCAGAACTTTTAACCATAATTTCTAAGTAAAAAAACGGCAACAATTTGCACCATATAGTTATCTTAATTGGTTGTGTTTATAGTTGGGAAAGGTTGTATAAAGTGTCAATACAATGCTCCAAGAATCCAGAATTTCCAAGTCCAAAAAGGGCCATAACTTGCATTAAATGCTGGATAGAGTTATTGTACTTGAATGTTTACATAGGTGTGATGATTGGGAAGGGCTGTATAAAGTTTCAATGCAATGCATGAAGTAGTTACTAAGATATGGTCTCTTAATGTAGTTGCATGCAAAACTTTAACCATAATTTCTAAGTAAAAAAACGGCAACAATTTGCACCATATGCAGGATAGTTATCTTAATTGGTTGTGTTTATAGTTGGGAAAGGTTGTATAAAGTGTCAATACAATGCTCCAAGAATCCAGAATTTCCAAGTCCAAAAAGGGCCATAACTTGCATAAAATGCAGGATAGTGTTATCTAACTTAATAATCTACATAGATGTGATGCTTGGGTAGGGTTATATAAAGTTTCAATGCAATGCATCAAGTAAATACTGAGATATGGACTCTTAATTTAGTTGCACGCAAAACTTTAACCAGAATTTCTAAGTAAAAAAGGGCCATAACTTGCATAAAATGCAGGATAGAGTTATCTAACTTGATAATCTACACAGGTGTTATAGTTGAGTAGGGTTGTAGAAAGTTTCAATGCAATGCATCAGGTAAATACAGAGATATGGACTCTTAATTTAGTTGCACGCAAAACTTTAAGCAGAATTTCTAAGTTAAAAAAGGGCCATAACTTGCATAAAATGCAGGATAGAGTTATCTAACTTGATAATCTACACAGGTGTGATAGTTGGGTAGGGTTGTAGAAAGTTTCAATGCAATGCATCAGGTAAATACAGAGATATGGACTCTTAATTTAGTTGCACGCAAAACTTTAACCAGAATTTATAAGTAAAAAAAGGGCCATAATTTGCATAAAATGCAGGATAGAGTTATCTCACCTGATTATTTACACAGGTGTGATAGTTGGGTAGGGTTGTAGAAAGTTTCAATACAATGCATCAGGTAAATACAGAGATATGGACTCTTAATTTAATTGCACGCAAAACTTTAACCAAAATTTCTAAGTAAAAAAAGGGCCATAATTTGCATAAAATGCAGGATAGAGTTATCTAACTTGATAATCTACACAGGTGTGATAGTTGGTAGGGTTGTAGAAAGTTTCAATGCAATACATGTAGTATTTAAGTACTTGCATGCAAAACCTTAACCAAAGTGTGACATGGACGCCGACGCCAGGGTGAGTAGTATAGCTCTCATATTCTTCGAATAGTCGAGCTAAAAATGGGCACAATTCAGTAAAAATCCATTCCAGAGTTATGGGACTTGACATACAGGGTCACCTAATGACCCTGAATATGTGTGTGAAGTTTCAAAGCAACAGCATACACAGTGTCTGAGAAAAGACTTGCACGCAATGGTTTGACCAAGCTGGCAACGCGTACGCCAACGCCGGGGTGATTACATAAGCTCCCTATTTCTTCGAATAGGCGAGCTAAAAAGGGGAATCTTAAGCTATTTAGTAAAAACAACTTATGTGCTATCTAAAGATGTTCCATCGTGCAAACAAATATAACTCGCATAAGCAAGAAGTAAACAGAGAGAGGAGAAGAAGGAGAAGTTAGAGGGTACAAACAAAGAGGTGAATTTCTACTGTTACATTAATCAATTGGCCTTTCCCACCTACAACAAATCTGCATCAGACAAATTTGAAAACATCCATATTGAAAAACACTTTCAATGAAAGTGTATCTATTGAATAGAATTCAAAACACTGTTGCAGAAGGCGAGATAGCTCATCATGATCCATTTCTTCTTTTGTCACAATGTTTTCAAAAGTCATCTGATGCAGATGCATCGAAATAGGTCTGCAATTGCGAAAGGATCAAAGTTCCTTAACCCTTTCCCACATACAGACGCTCTCTGATGCCTCTGCAGCAGACGTCTTTTGAAAACACTGTGTCAAAAGGAGAATTTGCTCATAACGAGCAATTTCTCCATTTGCCAAAATGTTTTCAACTTTTTTTTAGTTGTCTGCTGCAGATTTGTTGTTTGTGGGATAGGGTTATAATAAGTTTTGGACATATCATAGACATGAAATGAATAGATGATAATTGAATATCTTACATTTACCTTTTTAATGTCTTCAACACATTTGGATACGTAATTCCGTTTGACCTGATCTTTCACAGTGTATGAATCATTGAGGATGGCCAGGTGTTCCTCCAGAGCAAGTTCAACTAAATGAGTAGAAAGGGCTGGCAAATGGGACAAGTCCCATAGTAATTGTAACACCTGAAAATTAAATACAGAATCATAATAAAAACTTTTGTGCTCAGCAATGCATTTTATTAAATCTGTAGCTGTCAATTTTTGAGAACTTTTTAAATATGGAAACAGAGAAATAAATTTAAATGCTCATCAAATTTTCATTTCCCTGCAGTACTAGTTTGTTTTATTAGTGTACTTTTAATGTTTTAGCATATAACATTTTTGCATCAAGGTGTTTCAAATGTGGTAACTTGAAAAAGTAAGTCACTGTACATTGAATCAAAATAGAATTTGCATTAAATGTTAAAACACGAAATTTCAAAGGTATGTTTCACACACAATATCATTAAATTGATAAGCATGGTCTTGTGCCAGTCCCCTTTCATAGTATAAATCATCTTTTGAGTCCTTCCAATAGGGAAATGTACAATCTGGCTTTTGCAAACAGTGTAGACACAGATCAGTCTGTACATCAATTTGGATATTATTAGCATAAAAAGACACGAGCAGATGTCTAGACTGATCAGAACCTACACTGTTCAGATATACCAACTTGTATCTTTTGCGACGGACACAATGTTTTCAATAACATATGCAGCATAACATTCAAATTGCAGATTTATTATTGAAAAACTGAATATTTGGCAGACATGCAGGTGAATGTATTACCTGACTTGTAGTTTTTGGTATCTTTGCATCTCGTCCAATTTTACCAATCAAACTGAGCAGCTTTTCCCTAGTTTTATCATTGTCTTCCTGCCATTTCTGTCAAAAATAAACACAAATATATCCTTTGAATGCTTTAATTCTGTGATTCAATATGTGCAGGAAATTGTTACATTATTCCAGCATAAACTATTAAATATTCCCACATGCAGATGCATTCCGATACATCTGCAGTAGACAAATTTTGCCACAATGTTTTGCCATTCTATTCAGTATAAACAGTATATATATATATTCTTTCATTTATGGGGACACAATTTTGCTTCGATCTTTTAAAAGATGTCTGTAATATGTGGTAAAGGATTAAAGAATGTGGAGAAATAAAACAAACGTACTATGGCAAAAGGTTGTAATTGGAATTTGTGAACAGCATAGATCCAGATCAGCCTGTTCATCTGCACATTCTGATTAAGATATACACCACTTACATATTACTTCTGTCAACTTGTAGAGATTTTGATAATACATTTTGATCTGAATCTATGCTGTTCAGAAATGCCTGCGTACCTTCTCCCACAGACTGGCTCATATCCTAGGCGTTAGTGTTAACAATGACTATTTCTACTAACACAGACAGGGTCATATCCTAGGCGATAGTGTTAACAATGACTATTTCTACTAACACAGACGGGCTCATATCCTGGGCATGAGAGTTAACAATAACTATTTCTACTAACACAGACTGGCTCATATCCTAGGCGTTAGTGTTAACAATGACTATTTCTACTAACACAGACAGGCTCATATCCTAGGCGTTAGTGTTAACAATGACTATTTCTACTAACACAGACGGGCTCATATCCTAGGCGTTAGTGTTAACAATGACTATTTCTACTAACACAGACAGGCTCATATCCTAGGCGTTAGTGATAACAATGACTATTTCTATTAACACAAACGGTCTCATATTCTAGGCGTTAGTGTTAACAATGACTATTTCTACTAACACAGACAGGCTCATATCCTAGGCGTTAGTGTTAACAATGACTATTTCTACTAACACAGACAGGCTCATATCCTAGGCGTTAGTGTTGACAATGACTATTTCTACTAACACAGACAGGCTCATATCCTAGGCGTTAGTGTTGACAATGACTATTTCTACTAACACAGACAGGCTCATATCCTAGGCGTTAGTGTTGACAATGACTATTTCTACTAACACAGGCGGGCTCATATCCTAGGGGTTATTGTTAACAATGACTATTTCTACTAACAAAGACAGGCTCATATCCTAGACGTTAGTGTTAACAATGACTATTTCTACTAACACAGACAGGCTCATATCCTAGGCGTTAGTGTTAACAATGACTATTTCTACTAAGACAGGCGGGCTCATATCCTAGGGGTTATTGTTAACAATGACTATTTCTACTAACAAAGACGGACTCATATCCTTGGCATTAGTGATAACAAAGACTATTTCTACTAACACAGACAGGCTCATATCATAGGCGTTAATGTTAACAATTACTAATTCTACAAACCTTTTGAATAAGTAAAACCAGATGTTCTAGTTGATTGGAATCAAACTTCACAGCAGCTGCCGCTATGATGGAGTGAATATTGTCTATAACATTGTTCGTCTGGGAAATCTGAAATATGGAGCGAATATTGTCTGAGAAATCCCATCTGCAGCAGACACATTTTAAATCATTGTAACAAAAAGAGAAATAGCACAAAATAAGCAATATTAGTCTGAATGCTAACACTTTTTTTCAGTAATTATAAGAGAGCTTTACCATGTTTTTGACTAGATATTTGTCTAGATAAGTTGTCTGCTGCATATTTCTTGTATGTGAGAAAGGGTTAATGCACCGTCTAAGGATTCTACTCATTAAAATAACAGAGAAAACAAAATATCTATTACACTTCATTGGCTTTGTTCAGATTAAAAGAGTCCAATTAGAATACTATTCTGACAATTAACTAGCATGCCGAAACCAGACAATCAAAAAATGTCCTGTTTGAAATCCCCTTAACCCTTTCCCTCATATAGACGCTTTCTGATGCCTCTGCAGCCGACGGCTTTTTGAAAACATAGTGACAAAAGAAGAAATAGCACAAAATGTGCAATTTCTCCTTTTGCCACAATGTTTTCCACTTTTTGTCATAGGTTATCCATTCAATTATGGAGATTTTTTTTGTTTTGACAAAATATGTTCAAAGTCGTCTGCTGCAGATTTGTCGTATGAGGGAAATGGTTAATTATGGATGAACTGTTTAGACATTGGACCATATAAGATAATTTAGTCGTAACCATGACACAAAATTCCAAAAGGCAAAAAATATGTCACCTTTCAATAGGTCAATAACATAACATATTTAATCAAAGTTTGATGGATAGATGATTGAAACATGATCCCAAACTGTAACCTGGTCAATGCAAGCCACATACAATCCTGAAAATATGTTGACAATACATAACAGAACAGAATCTGTACTTACATTTAACTTGAACAAAATGATCATCGTCATATACATAAATTTATAACATACATGTAACAATGGACAATGACAATTATTTAATATAGTTATGGAATAATTAAATTTAAATTAAAATATAGATAATGATGTTGTAGGCGGAAAAAACTATATTTAATATGTTCATGTTTTCAGTCTGATATTGATGTATAATATAAATATTTTTAAATATTTTACGTTATCTTTTCATTTCCTAAATATAGCATTTTGAAAAAACAATATAAACCCAATAAACCTATACAGAAGTCTTATCAAGCAATATATACATATATGTTAAGCAAGTGATACAAACCTGCATTTTCCAGATCATAGTCAGTTCATCTGATGTTAAGTCTGTCCCTAGAAAGTCGACAATACCTTTAATCTTATCACAGTACTGAGCTTGATCAATGTTCCCTGAAAAAATAAATACATCAGAGCTGAAGATATGGGGGGATTTCATATTCTTAAATCATTATCCGATATATAAACCCCATATTGTGGGTAATCAAATGTTTTTCAAACTATTTTCATCAATATTTCAGTTAAATCACAGGTTTTACCATATAAGTTACCAATACTACTGGTCCAATTATCCTGATACCATTTTCTAAAATAAGTGAAAATTTTTCAAAATCAAATCTTACCTTCAAGGGCTATTGAAAGGATTTTGTTTTCAAGTAACCATGCTTGGATTTTTTCTACTGGTACTGCTGTCTTCAATCTTGGAACTTTGTTACAAGTTGCTTCCTCTATCAATTTGGTGACCTGTAATTAAGATCAATTGCCAAATTATACCTTTTTACCAAATGCAGATGCATTTTGACACAACTGCAGTGGATAAATCCTGTAAACACTATTACAAAAGAAGAACTTTCTTCTTTAGGCACAATGTTTTAGCCCCTATTCAATTAATAGTTTTTCATTTGTAGAACTTGTCCCTTTTTTTGTTTCAATATAAAATGTAAGAAAAGGTTAAATGAGAATAGGGATATTGATGTATGAGATGTATCGATCTAATAAATTAAACATTTTAGAAACAGAAAAGATTTAAATGAAAATAGCAGGATTTGAAGGGTACAAAACTTAATATATCTGATTTCTTTAACTTAATATTTTTTATTTCATACAATTTAAAAAAAGAAATATGAAGACACTTTTTTTAATTGGATCGAAACAATTTGAATGGAATTAATTGTTGTTTCACAAAGATAAATGTAAAGAGAAAAAAATTGTTCATATAAACAAGAACGATCGAAACGCATACATGTGTTGTCTACCAATATTTCAATACATGAAAGATAGACAGATAGATGTCTTTTCTAAGCCTTTGAATGGAATTAATTGTTGTTTCACAAAAATAAATGTAAAGAGAAAAAAATTGTTCATATAAACAAGAATGATCGAAACGAATACATGTGTTGTCTACCAATATTTCAATGCATGAAAGATAGACAGATAGATGTCTTTTCTAAGACTCTGTAAATCAAGCAACAACAAAATGTGACAAATCAACAGAGTCAGTTAAAAGATTATGCATACCTCTTTAAGGGAATTCATTTTAGCATTGAAGTGAGGTGATTTCAACATTCGTAATGCCACATCCAACCTCAGATCATCTAACGCATCAGTGTCAGCTGGCCAAATGTTCATACACAACAATTTCATGGATGTCAAGAGGTCAGATACACTGCCGACTTTCTGTAAACAACAAGAAAATTGGAAAAATAAAATAGAAGCTCCTAAACATAGTTAAAATATTTAAGGACCACAACTCTGTAAAAGAAAAGTTGAATCTGCCTGAACAAGTTGATAAAGTGCTCATCTACTATTGGTACTGACACTTCTCATAAAGTTCCATTTAAATCCAACCCAATAGCACAGACATGAACATTGGATGAATCAACAAACAGTGTGGTACAGAGTTAGAAACATCAACATTTTCCATGAAAGAGACTATTAAAGACGTTACTGAGAACAGATTTTGAAGACATTTTTGTTTACCCTTTCCCACATAAAACAAATTTGCAGCAGACGACTTTGAAAACATAGTGACAAAAACCTGAAAAGTCTCCATAAAAGATAGCTAAATTGTTAAATAAAGTTGAAAACATTGTGGCCAAAATAGAAATAATGAATTTCACCATTGGCCACAATGTTTTCAAAAGTTGTCTGCTGCTATTCCGTCAAAATGCGTCTGCAGGTGGGTTAAAAAAAGTTGAGCAATTCTCACTATCTCAGTATTTGCAATTAAGACTTAATATCAGTTCTCGTTGTACAAGTTATCTTTTTTCAACTGGTTTCAATGTAGAAATGCAATAAAAAATCAAACCCACCTTTTCTTTGAAGTCCTTTTCCTCCAAGTTTTGAACATACTTGATAGATTTCTCCATTCCATTAGCAAGAACATTTCTGACAACTTCTGGGATAAGGAACTCTGAACACATTCCAACTGGCTTTAACAAGGCAGCTATTGACTGCGAGAAAAAAAGGTGAAATCATTTTTTCAATGATTACATTGCTTACTACATTCACAATCAATTTAACCCTTTCCATCATACAGCAAATCTGCAGAAGCAGACTTTGAAAATGGTTACTAAAAAATATGGTAAATATCTATTATTGTAGATATAATTACTGAAAAATGTTGAAAACATTGTGGCAAAAGGAGAAATTGCAAAAATCATCGGCTGCAGACGCGCCAAAATGCGTCTATAGGTTTGAAAGGGTTAATCAATTTAATCTTTTTCTGCTGCAAAAGATTATGAAAATATCCAAGGAAAACATTTTATCAGTCATATCACGGCATTTTCTCAATTAGTCTGTATCTGGCAAAAAGGAAAAATTATCAATTTGTCCTTTTTGCCACAATATTTCCAATAACAGTCTGATGCAGATGCATTAATATGCCTCTGGAAAGGGTTAGAGCACCTGACTTTTTATCCCTGTGAGAGTAGTCTCATTATTTGGGATCTTTCTACACACGTTGGTTTTCATGAGACTAGTCACCTGGGATCTTTCTACACACTCTGCACAAGTACTGTTTGAATATCCAGGAAGCAGAGAGCGGTTATTATAAGCTGTAAGAATTTGGTTCACAAATAGTGTAAAAAAAAATATATATAAATATATTGAACTTTTTGTACATTTAAATAACATGTATACATTTATAATTTATTTTGTCCAAGACCAAGTTTTATATAAAAACAAAAACTTACAGGAGCATCTAATTCTTCATTTTCTAAAATTTTCTCACAACTTTCAAATCCTTTTTGCATTGCAAACTGAAAGAGATATGAATAACTTTTTGACAAAACGTGTTGTAAATGTTATGCGCATATGCATGTCACAAACTTCAAAGCCCAATCTGATAGAAAAGACTCCAAAACAAAGACAAAATAATAAAGGAAAATAATTCAAAAATTAGTAATGACAAGAGTGATAGTTCTTCTGCTTATCACTATACACCAGACACTACTTAGGCTCATTGATAGTTGTTCAATAAATTCATTCTTGTTTGGTTATCAACTTATATGATTTGAAAATGTATTATTGTAACCAGTATTAGAATACTACTCTGCCACAAGTTAGCATATGTACCGAGAGTCTTTTTAATATAATTGTACTTTCATTAACAATATTATCTGGTCATTTATTAATAGTTATGTAGTTATTTACGTCATCCAATATTGTTTGTCTGAATTACAGCTATCCGTATATACACAATCTAAAGGAAGATTCAGTGTTTTTCCCTCATATAGACGCCTCTGCAGCAGACGGCTTTTTGAAAACAGTGACAAAAGATGAAATTGGTTATCCATTCAATTATAGAGATTTTCTTTTTGTTTACAAAATATGTTCAAAGTCATCTGCTGCAGAACTGTTGTATGAGGGAAAGGGTTAAAATCATTTATATGATCAAACAGAATTTAACCCTTCCCAACATACAACAATTGTGCAGAGGATTTTGATAACATCTTTGTACAAAATGTGGAAAGTACCTATAAATCAAAGTATAATTATTGAGTGGAGTTAAACCCTTTTCCTTATATAGACGCTTTCTGACGCCTCTGTAGCAGACGGCTTTTCGAAAACATAGTGACAAAAGAAGAAATTGCTCAATCGAGTAATTTCTCCTTTTGCCACAATGTTATCCACTTTTAGTCATAGGTTATCCATTCAATAATAGAGACTTTCTATTTTATGACAAAATATGTTAAAAGACGTCTGCTGCAGAATTGTCGTATTAGGGAAAGGGTTAAAGCATTGTTTTGAGCGAATTCTACATTTTCTCACTTTGTTTTCATTTGTTGACTGCTACAGAGACGTCAGAAAGCAACTGTATGTGGGAAACCGATATCTAGTGTTGCTGTATAACTTGTATAGCCCGGATGACAATACCCACCATTGATAGCTCTATTGAAGGGTCTTATTTTATGTTCTTAAAACCTCATTTGATCACCAAAACGTATGTTGTAGGTACTCAGAGAGTCAAACTTTTGAGTACCCACAATATAAGCCTAAATGTATAACAAGAGAGAAATTGTGTAACATAGTCCTGTTTCCTCCGCCTCGTTTATCTGGACATCTGTCTATACACTTACCCTGTTGATAAGACAAGTTAACCATCCATAAGGATCTTTGTTATAAGAGCTTGAAACACTTGCATAAGGTTTGCCATCTTCAAACTTCTCTTCCCATGCTGTTCTGTCTTTTCTACTTTTATTTTTATAATGGAATTCAGTCTCTGGATTGAATGCCTACAAAAATACAAATATGGATCTCTTTAAAAAAAAGTTGTGTTCTATTACAACAAATGAGAATTGTTCAATGAAATCTACCTGAGAAAATTTGCCACAAGTGCAAATCATGATCAACCTGCACATCCTAACAGTTTGATCTTCATCTGCACTGTTGGCAAAGTGTATAGACAGAGCTTAAACAACACTGTTCACAAACACACAAATGTTGGCTTTCCAAGAGAAGAACCCAAATAATTGTGTAATTGGGACTTGGTAAAACATGTAACAATGTACTTTGACCCTTTTGACTTCTGGAACAAATTTTGTTTAGTATGTGAAGTATGTGACAACAGTATAGATCACATCCCACCATTTGACTTTTTGCAGTTGGCTTCTGATCTCAACATTTTTATCTTGATATTCCTACAACTGGATGCTGACTCTTCCAAATGCAAAGTAGGACATGTCCATTCTAAAAATTCTGACTTGAAAGTGTTAAATAGGGAAAATACATATAGATTCCTGGAATAGTAAAATTGCACATACAAACTTAACAAGAGGGCCAAGATGGCCCTAAATCGATCACCTAATTGATAGTAAATTAGTAGCAAATATTTAACTGCAAATATCTTGGAAAATTTTATCAGGGAATGCAAATGAAACTGCAAAGGAGTGGACACTTCTCAAGAAACAGCTTATCAGTAAAGGCCATTTATATCTTGAAATCTAACAAGAACTTTAATAAGAATGGAATTATAAAGTTTTTGTCATTTTGCACCTTTCCTGATGCCGCCTTGCTGCCCTGTTTTTCAACGAAATCAATATGGCTTCAACAGTTTATTTAGAGGGTCACTTAAGGAACATTTCTACCAAATTATCTTGCAATCGCACAAGTAGATTATGGAGGAAAAGGATTTTAAAATTTGGGTATTTTTCTCACTTTCTGATGCCGCAGCAACCAAAGTTATCAATGGAATTTAAATCTTTGAACAATTTTGAAAGAGGACCACCAAAGGAACATTCTTGTGATGTTTTGTGGAAATTGGTCTATTGGAATGGTAGGAGCTGGTTGTCATTTGTAGCTAAAAGTTCAATTTACCCTTTTTGTGACGACGCCTGGTTGATATGATTGTGTAACCAATCAAAACGGCTTAAACAAATTAAATAGAGGATCATTACAGTAAGATTCGTATTATATTTTCTTAAAATCAGACAAACACTTTCATAAAAAATGGAATTTTCAAATTTTGTCATTTTGCCCCTTTTCTGATGCCGCCTGACTGCCATGTTTTTCGACCAATCAGTATGGCTTGAACACATTTTATAGAGGGTCACCCAAGGAACATTTCTACCAAATTATATTTGAATCTGACAGGCAGATTCGGAGGAGAAGATTTTTAAAGTTTGGACATTAAATCGATCACCTGATTGATAGTGTATGGTGAGTGTAAGGAACGACAACTCTGCGAAGGAGATTGCCCTTGCATAATACTCTGCCAAGTGTTACCTCCCTTAGACCATCAATCTAATAACCATATGTCATTTGAAGCAAAAAGTTAATTTTACTCCTTTTCTGATGCTGCTTGGTTGCTATGCCTTTCAACAAATCAATATGGCTTGACAAAGTATGTAGATGATCAATGAAAGAACATTTCTACAAAACTATCTTTAAATCAGACAAGCACTTTTATAAGGATACTTTATTAAAGTATTGTCATTTTGCCCCTTTTTTGATGCCGCCTGACTGCCATGTTTTTCGACCAATCAGTATGGCTTGAACAATTTTTATAGAGGGTCACCCAAGGAACATTTCTACCAAATTATATTTGAATCTGACAGGCAGATTCGGAGGAGAAGATTTTCAAAGTTTGGACATTTTGTCCCCTTTCTGATGCCGCAGCAACCAAAGTTCTCAATGGAATTTAAATCTTTGAACAACTTTGAAAGAGGCCAACCAGAGGAACAGTCCTGTGATGTTTCACGAAAATTGTCCTTGGAGTTTGGGAGGAGTTGATGTTTAAAGCTAAAAGTTAACACCGGACGGACGACGGACGACGGACAAAAAGTGATCAGAATAGCTCACCTTCAGCCTTCGGCTAAGGTGATCTAAAAAGTTAAGTGATTCATCAATTAGCTACTGCACTTTTGTTTTTATTACTTAGCAAAGAAATTTATTTCCTGTAATTACAATTTTTAAATTCATTTCTATTTGTTATATACTTAAGAGTGTCCTAACACTTATTGATCAGTGCTTTAGTCTTTTATAAACTTCAAATCAAACATTTGTGTCACATTTCTTATATTCACAGTTGCATGTCCATCTTTAGTATCACTCTATTTTATTCAATAAACAAGACGGCCAAATGTCACAAAATACACCTCCTTTTTTTTTGAGACCAAGTAAAGTGATAATTGGTTGTACGTCAGGCAAATTTAGAGAGCAGACACTGTTGATACAGTTTTTGCCATTCCGAGGGATATAAGTGTGGAGTGACTAAGATAACGTGATTAGTTATCAAACCTGACCAAGATATTCTGCCCATCAACATATTGTCTAAATTGGTGATGATCAAACACAATGACTCAAGCGATATGGCTGGTAATAGAACTTGTCGGAGATATTTTGCTGATACACATCCTTACCAAAATTGGTGGTGGCAGGACAAAGGCTTTTAAAGTTATTGATTGGACAAGACCGACTTTAGAACTTGCAGAACTTGCTTCAGATACTATGCCCATACACATTCTGACTAAATTTGGTGATGATTGGATAAAGCCTTCTTAAGTTATTGATCTGACAATACCTATTTCAGGTAATTTCTATAATTAAAGGGCAATAACTCTTGATTGACCATAGAGATATTGCTGGATACAGAACTTGTCTGAGACATTATGCCAATACACATTTTGACCAAATTTGGTGGTTATTGGACAAAGGCTTCTTAAGTTATTGAGCAGACAAGATCAATTTTAGGTAAATTATATAATTAAAGGGCAATAACTGTAGAGTGACTAAAGCGATATAGCTAGTAATCACACTTATCCGAGATATTATGCCAATTCACATTTTGACATAATTTGGTGATGATTGGACAAAGTCATCTTAAGTTATTGGGCTAACAAGACCAATTTTAGGTAACTTCTATAATTAAAGGGCGATAACTCTCTATTGACTTAAGCGATATGGCTAGTTATCGAACATGTCCAAGATATTATGCCAATACACATTCTGACGAAATTTGGTGATGATGGGACAAAGGCTTCTGAAGTTATTTAGCTGACAGGACCAATTCTAGGTAATTTCTATAATTAAAGGGCCATAACTCTTAATAAACAAAAGTGATATGGCTAGTTATCGATCTTGTCCAAGATATTATGCCAATACACATCCTGATAAAATTTGGTGATGATCGGACAAAGGCTTCTAAAGTTATTTAGCTGACAATACCAATTTTAGGTAATTTCTATAATTAAAGGGCAATTACACTTGATTAACTGAAGCGATATGGCTAGTTATCAAACTTGTCCAAGATATTATGACAATACACATTCTGATAAAATTTGGTGATGATGGGACAAAGGCTTCTAAAGTTATTTAGCTGACAAGACCAATTTTAGATAATTTCTGTAATTAAAGGGTGATAACTCTTGATTGACTAAAGCGATATGGCTAGTTATCGAACTTGTCCAAGATATAATGCCAATACACATTCTGATAAAATTTATTGATGATGGGACAAATGCTTCTAAAGTTATTTAGCTGACAACAGCCTGTACGCCGCAGGTAAAACTATAATGATCCGTTTTTTTCAAAACAGGCGTATAAAAACACCTACTTCAATGTCGAATATGAAAACATTGTGCAGGAAAGAAGCAATAAAACTGATAAAGAAGCAAGTGAAAATGATTAAGAACAGAAAAATATTTTACCATGACAAGGACTTCCATAAGACAGATTGGGACAGGCGCTTGAAGCAATCTTGCGGCCACCAGATCCACTAACAGTTGTAGCATGTTGTAGATACCCTCTTGTATTTCACTGTTCCATCTGTGAACAGCTGTAGATGTCATCAGCTGTCACGCATAACAAACTTACGGTATTAATACACACTTTCATACATACAACATATCTGCAGCAGACAACTTTTGAAAACATTGTTGCCAAAGGTGAAATTGCTCATGATGAGCAATTTCTTCTTTGGTCACAATGTTTTCAACTTTATTTAACAATCAAGCTATCTTTTATGGAGACTTTTCAGGTTTTTGTCACTATGTATTCAAAGTCGTCTGCTGCAGGATTGTTATATGTGGGAAAGGGTTAATATTCACTTTCAAACATATCTGCAGCAGACAATTTTGAAAATATCTTTGCATAAATGTATATCAATATAAATATCAATAACTGAGTGTATAATTATGAATCGAGTTTAAAACATTATGGCATTGTGCTAAAAGGACAGACAGCTCATCACAAGCAATTTCTCCTTATACCACAGATATTTCAAAAGTCTCCTTCTGCAAATATGTTAAAATGCTCCTGCATATGGGTAAGTATTAACCCTTTCCCACATGCAACTAATATACACTAGATGACTTTAACCCTCGCCCACATACAGAAATGACACCACTGTAGCAGATTACTTTTGAAAACATTGTGGCAAAAGAAGAAAAATAGTAAGTAACTAATATCTCCTTTTGCAACAATGTTTTCAACTCTATTTAATGGTTATACCTTTATTTATAGAGATATTATTCTACATTTATGCCTACATGTTTTCTAAGTCGTCTGCTGCCGATTGGTCATATGTGGGGAAGGGTTAAAAACATCTGGGCAAAGATACATGTATAGAATATAGCTATAACTGAAAGTGTAATGAATGAAAAATGTTGAGATCAGGTTTATCACAAGTAACTTCTCCTATAGCCAACATGTTTTCAGAAGTCAATAATATTAGAATTATTTAACTCTCAATCCAATCACTTTTCAAGTGTTGAAAAGAACTGACAAGCTTGACCGATGTTCAGTGAAGACAAACACTTTGATAGCCATAGTGTACCAACATAATCTCTCAAAGGATACAGTATCTGCCTGCTAAAAATGATATCGATTACTTGGTTATTTATGCGATATGGTAAGTGATCGCTGGACTAATACTAAATTTAAATCTTATTCATGATCAAGAAAATGGTGCAGCAGCAGTTCTAATTCAAGTCTTGTGCTACACTATTTTCCGAAGATAGATCTGTTCCTGTTAATGGTTTAACCCTTTCCCTCATATAGACGCTTTCTGACGCCTCTGCCACAGACGGCTTCTTAAAAACATAGTGACAAAAGAAGAAATTGCTCAAAACGAGCAATTTCTCCTTTTGACACAATGTTTTCCACTTTTAGTCATAGGTTATCCATTCAATTATAGAGATTTTCCACTTTTCGACAAAATATGTTCAAAGTCGTCTGCTGTAGAATTGTCGTATGAGGGAAAGGGTTAAGTAAAACAATAAATTTGAATCATCACAAGTCCACTGTACTTAAATGACCTGTGAGCTCCGAACTTGGATTTTTACACAAGTGAGAATTAAACATAGTAAATCTTTGACATGATATGCTTAGGACTCATGCAGTCCAATATATCTTAACCCTTTCCCACATACGGCAATTCTCCAGCAGAGGACTTTGAACGTTTTTGTCAAAAAATAGAAAATCTCCTTAATTGAATGGATAATCTATGACAAAAAGTGGAAAACATTGTGGCAAAAGGAGAAATTGCATGTTTTGTACAATTTCTTCTTTTGTCACTATGTTTTCAAAAAGATGTCTGCTGCAGAGGCGTCAGAAAGCGTATATATGAGGGAAAGAGCTAATATCTTGTGCCTTTGATTCACAAGTCTGTTTTTGGGGTTGCAAAAAATGATTATCACTATCTATTATTTAATCCTTTCTTGCTTGCAGACACATCTGCAGCAGACCACATTTGAAAACGTTGTGGCAATAGAAGAAATTGCTCATTATTTAAAAACATTGTGGCAAGAAGAAATTGCTAGTTATGAGCAATTTCTCAATTAGCCACAATGTTTTCAACTCTATCCAATAATTAAACTTTCATTTATGAAGATTTTATATATATTTTTGCCTTCATGTTTGCTGCAGATGTGCTGTATGTTGAAAAGGCATAATAGAAATTCTTTATTTATAACTACAGACCACAAGCATTGTATTATCCAACTTCGACCGATTAACTTGGCTTGCAGGAATCTAATAGAGGGTCGGTCACCCAAGGAACATTTCTACAAAAAACATTGAAAATCGGCCTGACACTTTCGGAGGAGAAGATTTTTCAAGTTTTCACTATTTTTTTCTTTCAGTTGCAATGGAAACCAGAATTTTGCATGGATCCAAAAAATTTGAAGGAATTTAGGAGAGGACATTCAGAGGATGCTTCCTATCAACTTTCATCCCAACTGGTTAGGGAAGAGAAGTCAATTGAAGCAAAAAGTTGACCCACGCACAACAGACAATTTACCATGACATAAGCTCAACTGGCTGAAAAAGCCAGTGGAGCTAAACATTACTTATAAATGTATATGTTTACCTTTTGGAATGACTCATACATCACTCTATTAATAAATCTCATACAATTTTCATCATTATCCATAAGCCCTGAAATTTAAATGCAGGAAGTAAAATATTATCAAGATCTGTTGTTGAATTGTTTTTCCCTTATAAATCTGCAATTTAATGCAGCAGATAAAACAAGAGCACCGCGTACGGCACAGACGCTCGACTGATAGGGAGAAAACAGAAAGAAAAAAAAGCTGAGCTAAACAAAAAACCTTAACCGGACGACCACTCCGACGCCAGGGTCATGACAATAGCTCTCTTTTTTTCAAAAGTCGAGCTAAAAAGTGAGTTTTAAGGAAGCAAGTATTATCCTGGCCATCAATGTCCTTAAACTACTTTCTATTCTAAAACTCTAGAAACAGAAGATTATTCCATGTAACTTGGAGTCACATAAATCAAATGTGTCATAATTTTTAATTATACAGCCTTTAAATTAATTTTATATTTATCTGGCATTTTGTGGCTACTTCTAATATATACCCCAATCACATTTAACCCTTTCCCTCATATGACATGTCTGCAGCAGATGACTTTGAACATATTTTGTCAAAAAATAGACAATCTCTTTAATTGAATGAATAACCTATGACTAAAAGTGGAAAACATTGTGGCAAAAGGAGAAATTGCTTGTTTTGAGCAATTTCTTCTTTTGTCACAATGTTTTCAAAAAGTTGTCTGCTGCAGAGGTGTCAGAAAGCATCTATATGAGGGAAAGGTTTAAAATCAGCCCAAAATGCTTTGCTGTGAGTATATAAAATCTCACAACACTGCATAAAATGGTAATCTCAAATTGATCCTAAACATTTAAATATTCATGAGCAGATGCCTGGTTTTTCTGTCCAATGAAATATCATGATACATTAACAACCAACAATTGGTTCTGCCGACAAAACCATTTAAACTGGTACTATCGAATTGGAACACTCAGCCATCATTCATTTTTTCTTTGGTATTTTTTACCCTCACCGTTCAGAGTTAACTATTTGGCGAGCATTTTTTCTAGGAAGAACAAATATGGTGTGGGGTTTGTATTTGATAACCCACGGCCTCCAGATCTTCCCTTTACCCGTCACAGTTTCTCTATCTCATTTTTATATGGGTTATCTCCGATGCAGATGCAAGGGACAGGCAACAATTTGATTGGATGACTAAAAGGTTAATATTAGATAACCTGTAATAGGCAGATATATTATTATGTACAAGTCTTTGCTACAGCAGCAAGCTTCTAAAGGACTAATTTAAATGAGATTGGTTGATTGATTGAATGAGATTTAACGCCATATTCAAAGAAATCAAGTCATATCACGGCAGCCAATTCACCAACTCATACTTTTCCTTGTTTTCTCATACCAGTACTCCCGATAACAGACTTTCCAAGCAACTGGCTGCTTTTCCACATAGACCATAAGCCCATTGGAGGAAGACGAATGACAATTGTCATAGTAACTTTTTTCAAACATCTGAAAGAATGTTTGCCATGCTTGGGTTAGAACTCACTGTCACAACCACTGAATTGACAGACCATGTCACTACTGACTGAATTGACAGACCATGTCGCTACTGACTGGATTGACAGACCATGTCACTACTGACTGAATTGACAGACCATGTCACTACTGACTGAATTGACAGACCATGTCACTACTGACTGGATTGACAGACCATGTCGCTACTGACTGGATTGACAGACCATGTCACTACTGACTGGATTGACAGACCATGTCACTACTGACTGAATTGACAGACCATGTCACTACTGACTGAATTGACAGACCATGTCACTACTGACTGAATTGACAGACCATGTCACTACTGACTGGATTGACAGACCATGTCGCTACTGACTGGATTGACAGACCATGTCACTACTGACTGAATTGACAGACCATGTCACTACTGACTGAATTGACAGACCATGTCACTACTGACTGAATTGACAGACTATGTCGCTACTGACTGAGCTACCGGGGCTCTGCTTAACCCTTTCCCTCATACGACAATTCTGCAGCAGACGACTTTGAACATGTTTTGTCAAAAAGTAGAAAATCTATATAATTGAATGGATAACCTATGACGAAAAGTGGAAAACATTGTGGCAAAAGGAGAAATTGCACGTTTTGTGCAATTTCTTCTTTTGTCACTATGTTTTCAAATAGCCGTCTGCTGCAGAGGCGTCAGAAAGCGTTTATATGAGGGAAAGGGTTAAATGAGCTGTACATGAAGATTTTACCTGCTGTGGCAAGTCTTGCAGCAGCTATCAAACATTTTCCAAGGGATTCCTCTTTTTTGTATGGGATAGACCAATGTTCTGCAAACACTCGTCCTTCCAACTCATACAGATTAGTCACAGGAAACTCATAGGGGTTCGCTTCATCTTCAGTTACTTCAGTACTTTGGTTGTCAGTCATTGTCTCAGTACATACCCTCTAGAAGGAAAAGAATGCATAATAAATTAAGTATATGTTTATTTTTAAAACTTTCCACTTTGATGCAACTGCAGCAAACAACATTTCTAACTTGCAGATCTATGCCATTTGAAAACATTGTGGCAAAAGGAAAAACTGCGCATAATGAACAATTTCTCCATTTGCCACATTGTTTTCAACTACCTTCAATAAATATTCTTTCATTAATAGAGATTTTCTATATATTTTGCAGCCTATTTGTTGTATGTGAAAACCAAAATTAATAGCACTAAATATGGTAAACAGGAATGTAAGGAATTTATAGTCTGTATCATTTTTTGGAACCTGACTTTTCTATTTTACTTCCTGATCCCTGGGCCATAGGTTGGCGGTTTAAACAATGGTGCAATTGTAGCCATGGCACATTGTCTTACTTCCCTCACATAGGGGATGAAGAGCTACATAAGACTGTTTTATATGCTCAGAAAAAATAATACTAATTTGAAATGGATTTTAACCCAGGACATCTCAATTTCCAAGCCCACATCTTAGTATTAAAGGCGTTAGCTACAGTTTTTTCACAAAAGAATTCCCAATCATAGAATTTCTTTGTTTTTTGTATTTTGTTAGTACATACAATAACTGGTTGAAATAAGAAAAAAAAGTATAGGTCATCAATCTAAAAAAAAAAAATTGGCCTGTCAATGACATGACCAATTTCACCAAAGGCACAAATATAGGTATTTTGGTCGAAAACCTAAAAAACAAAAACAAATGAAAACTACAAATCATATTAAAGTTCATATTTAACTTTATATATAGAATGTAAATCAATATGAAAAGAGAATTTGTGAGAAAAAAATGAAAAACAATATATTAAGCTGTTTTTCAAGGTAGAAATTGTGTAACATTTTACCCAAGAAAAAGTTAAAATCATACAATTTTTCACGAAATGTTCTATTCTACATAATAGAATTGTCTGATTTATCCATAAACACTAAGCATCATTCACTTTAATAAACAAGAGGGCCATGAGGTCCTGGAATCCCTCACCTGAGAATGGGATATTTAAGACTTAACTCTATCAGCACCAATGGCAAACATTCTGACAAATATTCAAGCAGATCAAGATCTCTATAGTGTTAACTAGATTGTTCTACAATTTGGCCTAGTGACTTAGTTGTTGACCTGACATGACCTATATTTGAACTTGGTCTAGATATCACTTACTAAGACAAACATTCTGACAAAGTTTCAACCAAAAATGTGGCTTCCAGAGTGTTAAGAAGATTTTCCTTAAATTTGGCCTATTGACCTAGTTTATGACAGGACATGACCTATATTCGAACTTGGCCTAGATATCATCAGGACAAACTTTCTGATAAAGTTTAAACATGCTTAAGTTTAAAATGTGGCTTCAAGAGTGTTAACACGATTTTCCTTAAATTTGGCTAGTGACTTAGTTTTTGACCCAACATGACCTTTATAATATTCGAACTTCACCTAGATATCATTCAGACAAACATTCTGAAAATATTTCAAGCTGCTGAAGCAAAAAATGTGGCCTCCAGAGTGTTAACAAGATTTTCCATCAATTTGGCCTAGTAACCTAGTTTTTGCCCCGGCATAACACATATTCGAACTTGGTCTAGATATCATTAAGATAAACATTCTGACCAAATTTTAAGCTGCTGAAGCAAAAAATGCGGCTTCTACAGTGTTAACAAGATTTCACTTCAATTTGGCCTAGTGACCTAGTTTCAGATCCAATATGACCAATATTCGAACTTGACCTAGATATTATTAAGACAAAAATTCTTTCAAAATTCAAACTGCTGAAGCAAAAATTGAGACCGCCATATTTTCGAACTTGGCCTACATATCACTAAGACAAACATTCTGACAAAGCCAAAAATGCGGCTACAAGTGTTAACAATATTTTCATTTAATTTGATCTAGTGACCTAGATTGTGACCCAAAATGACCCAGTTTCGAACTTGGCCTAGATTTGATAGAGATGTATGTTCTGATAACATTTCATGGTGACTAGATGCAAAATATTGCCTCTATAGTGTTAACAAGCAAATGTTGACGACGAACGCCGGACAAAAGGCGATCACAATAACTCACCTTGAGCCCTTCGTGCTCTGATGAGCTAAAATTACAGAAAAAAAGATAGGTCACCATACTCCTTTTAGGGTAAATGGACTTTTTCCTTGCGTTTTCTTAGAAATACAGCAATTTTGCAGACCGTGCTTCAAGAGAAAAGTCGATTTACCCGAAAAGGAGTGCGGTGACCTATCTTTTTTTTGCATTTTCTTTGTTTTTTGTGTTTACGGCCAAAATGCCTATATTTGTGCCTTTGATGAAATTGGTCATGTCTTTGACAGACCAATATATTTTTTTTAAATCAATGCCATATTTTTCTTTTCTTATTTCAACCAGTTATTGTGTGTACATGTACTAACAAAATACGAAGTATAAAGAAATGCTAAGAATGGAAAAAAAATGAGAAAAAAAATGTAGCCAACACTTTCCCTCATACGACAATTCTGCAGCAGACGACTTTAAACATATTTTGTCAAAAAATGGAAAATCTCTATAATTGAATGGATAACCTATGACTAAAAGTGGAAAACATTGTGGCAAGAGGAGAAATTGCTTGTTTTAAGAATTTTCTTCTTATGTCACTATGTTTTCAAAAAGCCGTCTGCTGCAGAGGCATCAGAAAGCGTCTATATTAGGGAAAGGGTTAATGTTCACCACTAAACCAGATGTTGTAAATTTCTCATCTACTGTTTACCCTTTACCTAATGATAAGGACTTTTGATATGACAATCAAAAACGTTTTTTACAAGAAATTAAAGATGATACCAGAGGACATGAATTTATTTATTGGGGTTTTACGCCGCTTCCAACATTATTATCAGTTATATCACGGCGACAGTTCACTTATTCATGATCCCTGGGTAAAAATAACGGTACTAGAAAATGTGCCTAGCCCAAGAGCACTCCACCATGACCGTAGTGCCGCGGCTGGGGATCGAACCCGGACACCCGGTTTCAAAATCCCCGACGCTAACCACTCGACCACAGTGGATTCCCAGAGCCAGAGGACATGAAACACAATCAAGATCATACTTGGGAATTAAAAATTTGGCTGAACAGTCCATCCTATTCATTCACTCTGTTTTTTCGATAGCTCCATTTTTTATTTAGATTATCTTGCGTGTTTATGCAGTCACTTTTGAACATGACAAATCTTAAAAACTTATTTATAGTTTTTAGCAAAATACGTAAACCAGACAAAACTGAACAATAGAGAAAAATAAAATCTGGAATAAAGAAGAATTTCTCAACCAGACATTCCATACCATCAAAGATCTGATAACTTTTAATATGAAATATATGTTAAATAATATTTTATCTTGTAAGTATTTTACATTTTGTTGGACACCGAACTCCCGTTAGTGTCACTCTATGTCAACAGTTCGACATTATACACATGCAAAATACATGCAGTTGGGTCTCAAAATCTACAGGGTCGGTAGGTAGGAATTATTTTTTTTGCTTTTTTTTTAAACCCTTTCCCTCATAAAGACACTTTTGATGCCTAAAATTACCAATTTTATTAAAGTTACTATCAAAACATTTATCAATTATGAACAATTTTGTTTGACTCTGGTAACGCGAATGCGAGTTTTGCATAACAAAAATCCTATTTTGTGCTAAAAAAATATATATAAACAAGAAAATGTGTCCATGGAACACGGATGCCCCGGTTGTTAACTATATTTTAAAACGGACGGACGAACAGTTGGTCCAACCTCAAATTGATACAATTTTTTAAACAATGATATGTTGATTGTAATTTGTGTGAAGTTTCATAATGATAGGACATCAGGTTCACTAAAATCTAACTTGACCAAAAACTTTAACCTGAGAATGGAATGGACGAACAGACAGACGAACAGACGAACGGACGGACAAACAGTTGGTCCAACCTCAAATTGATACAATTTTTTAAACAATGATATGTTGATTGTCATTTGTGTGAAGTTTCATAATGATAGGACATCAGGTTCACTAAAATCTAACTTGACCAAAAACTTTAACCTGAGAATGGAATGGACGAACAGACGGACGAACAGTTGGTCCAACCTCAAATTGATACAATTTTTTAAAGAATGATATGTTAATAGTCATTTGTGTGAAGTTTCATCATGATCGGACATCAGCTTCACTAAAATCTAACTTGACCAAAAACTTTAACCTGAGAATGGAATGGACGAACAGACAGACGAACAGACGAACGGACGGACGAACAGTTGGTCCAACCTCAAATTGATACAATTTTTTAAACAATGATATGTTGATTGTCATTTGTGTGAAGTTTCATAATGATAGGACATCAGGTTCACTAAAATCTAACTTGACCAAAAACTTTAACCTGAGCGGGACGGACGAACGGACTAACAGACCGGAAAACTATATGCCCCTCATACTTCGTATGCCGGGGCATAAAAAACCAGCCGGGGATTAAAATGGACGGTCGGTAGGGTGACCAGAAACAAGACTATAGGCCCAATAGCAATACTCTATATCGTAGGGCATGCAAACTTCGTGATCTACTTCAGCTTTAATAGCTCCTGTCATTATTTTCTTCCTTTTTCTCCCATGACTTGATGTAATAGCATCAAATTGAGAAGTGTGTAATTATTTTTTATCCAGAAGATTATTGACTTTTTTCAACTTGGAGCACATTTTGGGTTATGAAATACATCTGCTTTAATGATGTTGATTTTTCGCACTGATTTTTTTTTAAGAGTCACAGCTTTTGTTTTTAACAAGCCAATTTTTTTATGTTATCGCCAATTGCTCAAATGCTGATTGCAAGTGCAAGCTCTGAAATTCTCATGCAAGGTGTCCATTCAAATTTCAATTACAAGAAAGTCAAAGTCAACATGTGTCCATTTATATAGATTATTGCAATGAAAACATGGCTTTTTCTGAAACAACAGACCATTGACACATTTGGAAAAAAAGTCCAGAAAAAAATTCAGGAAATACAAGATATTTATTTACAATAGAATTTGTTTTTTCACAAGAGGACTACCTTATAATATTAAATGACAAGACTATCAAATTATTAAAAATATCTTTATTTTGCAATGCCAATTTGTGACAGCTTATGTGACTATGTCCACACACAGAATCATCATGATTAAGACCTAATGGATACATTAAGCAGAAATTTATAAAGTTCAGGACTTAAGAGCCTGTTTTGAGAACTAAAAACGTGGGGCAGGTAAGGACATTTTGACTACCTCTGCATCGACAGCATCCTCGTAAGTGGGCGGAAGATTTGGACCGTATACTGGGGTTGTCGAACTTTTAGCGAAGTCTTTAATCTCCATATCGACGTCTATATCATCGAGCGCATCGAATGTCGTACTGGGATGGTCGTTTGTCAAGATTGCCACAGCATCGTTGAGACTGTTCTTCGACAAACGAAGGGCCTTGCGAACGTCGAGCTCACTGGGAAACCCCATAGATAGCAGCGTCTGTACGTGTTCTTCGTCTACCTCCATTATTGCATATTATGTTGCGTAGTCCGTATTTAATAGTATGTTCATCTTCACAACATATAAAATCACATACACACGAGAAGTTAGTTAAATATCAACTGGTTTCAAATGCGAAAGTCAACTGTCCACCATATTTGATTTCACATGTCACCGGAGAGTCAGCAAGGGAGATAACTATGTCTTAATATTTACATGGGCGTACCTTTTATAGGGTATTTATAATCTTCAGAATTCCACACAGCCTACCCTTTTCGCAATATTTTATCATTCAATTATCATTGGTAATGTTTTTAAACAAATACGATTAATCCCTTTTTCGAAAAAGTGAAGCGCAAGTTAGCTGACATCTCTTATTTTTTATATTAGATTTATGTCACAATGACCTTCGACCTACTTATTTCAAAATCAATAGGGGTGTTATCTAATAATGAGGATGGTCTTACTGCATTGACATAAATCTACAATAAAAGGTCAAACCATTCAACTAAACATCAAAGTGACCTTTGGCCTTTCATCCAAAATGTAATTGGGATTGTCCACAAACTGATTTAAATTTTGTCAGTTATATCACGGCGTTTCCTGGCATATTTCTCAACCATAACTGTTCCTGCTATCCTTACACCAGCCAGTCAGTCGAAATGCAGACCCCGCAACCCAGAACGCAAAGGTGGGCGGGGAATTGTGATACCCTTGGCATGTCGTCGTCCCAAAACCTTTTCCTTACCTCATAACTTAAACAATTCGTTCAACAATGTTAAATGAAACTTGGTACACATGCTCCTAGGAACGTCTATACCAAGTCACATAACTCTTAAAAAAAGCAGACGAGCGTTTGGATTCTTTGGTATGACCTGGCTGGGAATCGAACTAACTACTTCCCGCACACGGACGATCTACCACTACATCACCGAGGCGAAAGAATCTCTCTAAAACCAGACCTATCTAACCAAACAAGATATAATCTTCTGCACCGATATAAACACCGTTTAGGTAATACCTAACAATTAAATTGTGTTACCAATTTATATTGGGACGAACATATGACTGGTTAAGGTGGGGTGTCGTCCATAGCCATATTAAACATAGTTACAAGAGAAAGTTGATGCAAGGCATCAATGTCGCCGGAAAAGACTGCATTGATTTATTTATGTATTCTTGACTTTCCTTAGTCTATTCAAGCATTAGGAACGTAGTAATGAAAACATTTGCTTATAAATTTTATATACATACCTATACATTAGGGTATCTATAAAATATTAACGAAATGTGTACACATTTATCTGCTTAAATTTAATTTTGCTGTTGTTACTTATTTAAATAATAGTATTCATTCATATAATTTCAATGTTTATCAATCTTATTCGAATCACAAGGTAAATATCCTGGTATTGCTTTAAAGGGAGGTAATTTGAAGAAAACAAAAGTCTTCAAAAGGAGAAATATATCAGCATTACCGTCTACAGTTTAAATTGTTCTATTGTTTGTGGATTTAAAAATGTTCTTTTTTTCTTATTTCTACATGTACAACGAAATATTGCGGCTTCTCTTTGACGCTTTGCGTCAAACATTCGTCTTGTACTTGTCTAAAATAAAATAATATCACTCGCTTTTTCATATCGAAATGCGCATGCGCGAAAATCGATGTTAAAGGTCACGAAACTACACAACAGAATAGGGTCTATATTTAGCTTTAAAGAAACAGTTCCTACTTTAGATATTCATGGATTAACATTATTAAATGAATTCTACACAAATCAAGACATCTCTTTGAACATGAAAACAACATTTAGTAAGTTAAAATTGCTATTAAAAGGAGAATCCGAAATTGACCTCAATGATGACACATAAGAGTCTGCATTAGGGGGTGTTGGTTCACGTCTTAAAGGGACCACTTTTGTCTTCGTAAATAAGACAAAAAACTTAAATGCGAGTGAAATAAAAAAAACTGCAAACATTAAAAAATCGGAATATTTATTTCATTTTAGATGTGTCATTTATTAGTGTTCGTAAACAACCACAATTGTAATATGTTCAAATCATCTAGATTTGTTTCTTTCTAATAATAAGCCGCCCTCCCATGTGATTTCCGAAAAGCTATTAAAAATAGAAGTCGCGGGCTTCTGCCCGGCGACTAATAAGTCAATAACAACCAGGCATTTGAAATAGAATGTAACATTGTTTGGTCTGCATCAATTTACATATCCTCTTATTACAAAACCCATGAAAACGAAAGCCAATCGCTACGAGAAATGTAGATCCCCTAAATCAGTCGTATATAGATAGATTTTATTCTGGAAAAAGGGCAAATATGCCCAACATACCACAAACATATAACACATTCATTTTAACAGTCAAATAGCGGACTAATGGTCAAAATCCGGGGAGAAAATGTTTGAAAAATAATATAGAAAACTTACATAAGATTTTTTTCCCCTTTGATTGACAAATGAATTAATATACTCTAATCAAAGATAATAAGTTAATAGAAATGAAATCATTAATGTAACAGTCATTTGAGAGAAGATATAACTCCCATAAAAATCAAATAGAAATATATGGATCAGGAATGTAGAGTTCAGTTCTAGATTCCTGTATGGATAGTTGGCGACTTCAACATGCCTGGGCGAGTGCGGCAGAATGCCACTATATATATGCATCGTAGTATAGGTCCCAACATCGACAAAAAGTGAACCAAAAACGTTATCCTAAACAGTGTTATAAAGTGTTTAATCACTTCGATGATAACTAATGGATGTTAAATTTGGGCGTCAAGATGTTGGAAATATAAAGCTTTTTGTATCAACTTTTAGAAAAAGAATAATTAATTGTTGCAACAGGACTGGCATAACACGGTAAATACATCAAGCCGGCCGTTGTATATTTCTATAACTGTTTCAAATCTCTTCTTAATACAGAAACATATGTGTTTAAATAATTCCTATGAACTAAGTAAACATTTAGGTCATAAACTTCATATTGAAATAGGGCGACACAGAGGTTTAGAAAGTCACGAAAGGATGTGCTTATAGTGCCAGAGTAATCTTAATAATTTTGATTTTGGAAGTGAGTATCATGTTATTTATAACTGTCCTAAATACGATAATAAACGGGAACAGTATTTGTTCAATTGGTGTAATGCCCAAAAATCAGAAGCCAGCTTACACAATATACTTCAACACGATGATCAAGCAAAATTAATAAAACTATGTAACTATATAAATCATTTGATGAATGATTATGAAAGTAGTAGATGAGTGAGTGATTTAAGGGACACAAAGTCAATTGTAACTTTAATTTAATTAACATTTGGATATTGCCAAATGCCTTATGTTTATTGAAATAAACTATTCAATTGGCAGTCCATCACCGCAATGCAAAGATAAAGAACAATCGATAAAATAGATTCCAACTAGAAGAACAAATATCATTGATCTTTTGCTAGCAAAAAGAAACATCAGCAGTAAACAATATCCAGACCCTCTCTAGTCTTTCTTCATCCGACCATGACATGATTTTCCATGAACTCAATCTAAAACAGGTTACACACATACGCCCTACAAAGAAATCGGTTTGATCAACCTTATAATAAAGCCTAACTGGAAACAATCTAAACTTGAAACGAAGGCTTCCTGTGAGACATTACTCCAAACAAACCACAACGACTCAAATATTTTATGGAACAGGTTCAAAACAGAGCTTACCAGTCTGTCCAACATATTCATACAGAGCCCAACACAACCCGTAATTACCAGAGCATTATTAAATAACAAAAGATGGAGGTATGTATGTGTAACGTGCCGGGCTAAAGACGCAGAGGATCCCTTCAGCGAAAAGTTTACTCAACCCTGAAGGGGTCCACTTGTCTTATATATGTAACCCTAAACTCCATCACTTCGAAACGGTGATGTAATTTTGCATATCAAATGCAACGTATACCGAACGTTTTCGTTACACTTCTTCCCACTCCGAGAAGACTCGTCCCGAGTCTTGGCCTGGGAAACCCATAGGTAAGGCAACTCCGGTATGGAAGTTGTCTTCATCCCACCGCTGTCACCAATGTAACGTGCCGGGCTAAAGACGCAGAAGATCCCTTCAGCGAAAAGTATACTCAACCCTGAAAGGGTCCACTTGTCTTATATATGTAACCCTAAACTCCATCACTTCGAAACGGTGATGTAAATTTGCATATCAAATGCAACGTATACCGAACGTTTTCGTTACATATGTACTCTAAATTAAAAAGTTCACTTCATAAGGACACACATAATCACTATAAAGTATAAAAGCAAGCATTAAACAAGAGGGCCATGATGGCCCTGGAATCGCTCACCTGATTTCTTTCCCCTCACTTTAGCTATATAAGCCCCGCCCCCTGGCGGCCATAGTTTCCGTCCAATCAACTTGGCTTGAAGGAATCTGATAGAGGGTCACCCTAGGAACATTTCTACAAAATTGTTTGAAAATCGGCCTGAAACTTTTGGAGGAGAACATTTTATAAGTTTTCACTATAGCCATATAATGCAAAATAGCCATGCCCACTGGCGGCCATGTTTTTTAACCAATCGACATGGCTTGAAGGAATCCGATAGTGGGTCATCCAAGGAACATTTCTACAAAATTATTAGAAAATCGGCCTGACACTTTCGGAGAAGAAGATTTTTCAAGTTTTCACTATAGCCATATAAGGCAAAATAGCCCCGACCCTGGTGGCCATGGTTTTCGACCAATCTGGTGAGGTCATTGAGAGGATGCTTTCTGTGAAGGTTCATCCCAGAGAAGAAGTTGACGGACGACGCACGACGCACAACGGACGCCGGACAAAAGGCGATCACAATAACTCACCTTGCTAAAAACAAATTAGAAATGCATACTGGTCATACTTAGAATAAGTCATTTTCTCGGACACTGACAACATAGGCCAGAAAAAGAAGTTTGATTCATATGTAAAACATAATTAAACTGATAGCTGTGGTGTTTCACCCCTTACTAGTCAAAGCAAACCCCTATACCGACCCTGCATCAAAGGTCAACATCCTAAACACACACTTTGAATCTGTTTTTTCTAGACCCCCATCCACTCAGCCCTGAGCAATTAACCAAGAGGAAAATGACAATATTAGACCATCCAGAGTTATCCCCATCATAATTATTTCTGAATGTGTAGACAAAATCCTGTTAAGTCTGAATCCAAACAATGCATTTGGCCTAGACAAGATCTCGCACAGAATCTCCAAAGAACTGCATGGCGAAATTGCTCCGATTTTCAGCCAGGTCTACCAGCTGACATTAGAAACAGGTATTGTCCTAGACGAGTTTAAACATTCTGTCCTTGTCCTGTCTTTAACAAGGGTGAATCGTACAAACCAGCAACCATATACCAATATCGCTTACCTGCAATGCCTTCAAACTCTTAGAACATAACCTAGTCTCAAAAATCATGGCTAATGTTGACGAATACAAGGCATTGTCTTCACAACAGCAAGGCTTTACGTCGAAACACAGCTGTGAAACCCAAACTGATTTGTTTTTCCAAAGAGACAGCAGATGTCTTCGAAAAAGGTCACCACATATGTTATCATCATGGTGGTTTGTAAATCTTTTAATTCCAGGAAATCCTTGTTGAAGAAAATGTTCAGACAAGCTTTGAGTACTGTCAGGGGTTCCCAAAGAAACAGTTATCGGAACTTGTCCGTTCCTTGCCTATAAATAACCACCAAAATAGCATAAGAAGCCGGTCTAGCCTATTTACAGATGACACTATAGTTCATATTGCCATCAAATCCCTATCATCTGAAGAATGTAACCAGCAAAATCTCCACTGCCTCGAAAATGTGAAAACGAATGGTCCGTGGAATACAACCCCGATACATGTGAAATCATTTAGTATCCATAGAAAGAATAACCCTGTAATTTATCCATATACGCTCCATGATACCGAATTAAAGTCAACTGACCAGGTAAAATATCTTCAATAATAACCTAACCTTGTCGAACCACATCAGCAACATCACAGCTAAAGCCAGTTTTATTCATCTCTTCATTAAAGAAGGGTTAAAATTCAATTAAAATGTTAAGAAGAATTGCATACAGAATATACGTCCGCCCACAACTAGAATATTGCTCGACAATCTGGCACCCCTGGCAGGAGGGCCTCACTAGAAAACTTCAGAGTTGTCCAAAGAGATGCCGTTCGAAACATTTACAATGACTTTAATTAAACAAGCAGTGTCACACACATGCTGAACAGCTTAAAATAACAGACTTTCGAACACAGAAGAAATAAAGCAACTGTAATCAAGCTTTATAAAATATAAAATAACCAAGTATTAGGTGATAACCACCATCTTATCCACACCAGAATTACCCATTTTCTGGTACCCTAATCCAATGCACAGTACAGTTTGCAATCAACTATTTTTTTAATCGCGTCATTTTGCTTTTTAACTTACGTCTACTTGCCTCACACTGTATTATACTTAAACATTGCACTTGTAGACCAATCAAATGTTGTATTTAATGAATAATGTCAATAAAGGAAATAAAACGTTTTGATTGGTTCATAGTTAAGTTGGCGATCCTACGAGAGGCACTTATAAGATAAAAGTTTAAAAATGAAATGTTCTGAATACTAACTTTTAATTGTTTTCATTAAGAAATAAATTTCAGTGAAATAAATCAGTGAAAACGTATCAAATATAATATTTGAGAGCAAAATATTAATTATTTTTGAATCATGATAAGTTTTCAGTTATTTATCATCAATTGAAACTTATACACCTCTTGGGAGCCTCGCCCTTGATAATCTATTTATAGAAACTGAAGCTGGATGGAGATGGCCGATTAGCCTTTGGTAAACACATAGATTATTGCGCACATTTTATAATTCATGAAAAATTACTGATTGTTTTGATTATTATCGCCGTTTATCTTTTTTAAAGATGTTTCTTGTTTTAATTAAACTGATTCAGACAAAGCAGCAAGACAGTAATGCTAACCCCACAATCCTGAGTGGAAAGCCTTTATTATCATTTTTTATAGACAGCTGAACATAGCCATACATTAAACATCAGTTACCATTTTCCTTTTCCGACATTATGTTTAACAAGAGCTGTCAGAGGACAGCATGCTGGACTTTTTCGTGCTTGCCAATAAAACAAAACTATGTTTAGTGGTACAGAAAACATAAGCAATTACTTTATCATACTAGTTGTAAGCAAAGTACTTTATAAGTCGTTAAAGGGTCCTAATTCTTACAAAACCTTCACTGAATTATGCACTCTTGGCCGTTGGTGGAGGTTTTGATGGTTAAAAGATATTCTAAGTGTTTAAGCTATATCTCTAATTGTTTTGAAAAAAAATGATTTGGTATGAATAACTCAACCATAATTCTAAATCGTAAGAGGGCCAGAATTCTTTAAAAAAAAACCTGACAGAGTTATGCACTCTTGTCTGTGGCTGGAGGTAATGATGGTAAATAAGTATTGTAAGTGTGTAAGCTATATCTCTAATGGTTTTGAAAAAGATTTGGGTGGTACAAAAAAGTTAAACCAAAATTCTTAGTCGAAATAGGGCCATAGACAGAATTATGTTCTCTTGTCTGTTTATGGAGGTAATGATAGTGAAAAAGTGTTCTTAGTTTGAAGCAATATCTGTAATGGTTTTGACAAAAAATTAATTGGTACAAAAAAGTTAACCAAAATTCTAAGTCAAACAAGAGCACCGCGTACGTCACCAGACGCTCGACTGATAGAAAACAGAAAAAAAGCTGAGCTAAACAAAACAAGAGGCCCAAGAGGGCCAGTATCGCTCCACGGCCATAAGACAAAAATAAAATCTCCAAACAGCCCTGCACCCTGGTGGCTATTTTTTTTACCAACCACCATGGCTTAAAGGAATCTTGTAGAGTGTCACCCAAGGAATGTTTCTGCAAAATTATTTGAAAATCGGCCTGACACTTTCGGAGGAGAGGATATTTTAAGTTTTCACTATAGCCATATAAGGTAAAATAGCCCCACCCCCTGCCAGCCATATTTTTCAACTAATCAACATGGCTTGAAGGAATCTGATAGAGGGTAAGCCTAGGAACATTTCTACAAAATTATTTGAATATCAGCCAAACACTTTTGGAGAAGAAGATTTTTTAAGTTTTCACTATAGCTATATAAGGCAAAATAGCCCCGCCCCCTGGCGGCCATGTTTTTCAACCAATCAACATTTCTTGAAGGAATCTAATAAAGGGTCACCCAAGGAACATTTCTACAAAATTATTTGAAAATCGGCCTGACACTTTTGGAGAAGATTTTTTAAGTTTGCACTATAGCCATATGCAAAATAGCCCCCCCCCCCCCCCCTGGCGGCCATGTTTTTTGACCAATCAACATGGCTTGAAGGAATCTGATAGAGGGTCACCCAAGGAACATTTCTACAAAATTATTTGAAATCGGCCTGACACTTTCGGAAAAGAAGATTTTTTAAGTTTTCACTATAGCTATATAAGGCAAAATAGCCCCGCCCCATGGCGGCCATGTTTTTCGCCCAATCAACATTTCTTGAAGGAATCTAATAAAGGGTCACCCAAGGAACATTTCTACAAAATTATTTGAAAATCGGCCTGACACTTTCGGAGAATAAGATTTTTTAAGTTTTCACTATTTTTTTCTTTGGGTTGCCATGGAAACCAGAATTATGGATGGATAAAAAAAATTTGAAGAAATTTAAGAGAGGACATTGAGAGGATGCTTCCCATGAAGTTTCAACCAAATTGGCCAAGTGGTTAGGGAGAAGAAGTGGTTTAAAGGAAAAAGTTAACGCACGCACGACGGACAATTCGCCATGACATAAGCTCGACTGGCTTTCAGCCAGTGGAGCTAAAAACCTTAACTGGACGACCACGCCGCCGCCGACGCCAGGGTCATGACAATAGCTCTCATTTTTTTCAAAAGTCGAGCTAAAAAGGGCTATAATTCTTACAAAAACCTTGACAGAGTTATGTACTCTTGTCTGTCGATGGAGGTAATGATGGTAAATAAGTATTGTAAGTGTATAAGCTATATCTTTAATGGTTTTGCAAAAAAAATGGAGTGGAACGCAAAACAAAATTCTAAGTCGAAAATGGGCCATAATTTTTACAAAAACCTTGACAGAGTTATGTACTCTTGTCTGTTGCTGGAGGTAATGATGGTAAATAAGTATTGAAAGTGTATAAGCTATATCTCTAATGGTTTTGCAAAAAAAGTGGGGTGGTACGAAAACTTAACCAAAATTCTAAGTGGAAAAAGGGCTATAATTTTTACAAAAACATGGGCAGAGTTATGTACTCTTGTCTGTTGATGGATGTAAGGATGGTGAATAAGTGTTGTAAGTTTCAAAGCAATATCTGTAATGGTTTTGAAAACAAGAGGGGCCTGGAATCGCTCGCCTGATTTTTTTCACTTTAGCTATATAAGCCCCGCCCCCTGGCAGCCATAGTTTCCGACCAATCAACTTGGCTTGAAGGAATCTGATAGAGGGTCACCCTAGGAACATTTCTACAAAATTATTTGAAAATAACACTTTTGGAGGAGATTTTTTTAGCTTTCACTATAGCCATATAATGCAAAATAGCCATGCCCACTGGCGGCCATGTTTTTTGACCAATCAACATGGCTTGAAGAAATCTGAAAGTGGGTCACTTAAGGAACATTTCTACAAAATTATTTTAAAATCGGCCAGACACTTTCTGAGAAGAAGATTTTTTAAGTTTTCACTATAGCCATATAAGGCAAAATAGCCCCGCCCCACTTGCGGCCATGTTTTTCGACCAATCAACTTGGCTTGAAGGAATCTGATAGAGGGTCATCCAAGGAACATTTCTACAAAATTGTTTGAAAATCGGCCTGACACCTTCGGAGGAGAAGATTTTTTAAGTTTTTCACTATAGACATAGAAGGCAAAATAGCCCCGCCCCCCTGGCGGACATGTTTTTTGACCAATCAACATGGCTTGAAGGAATCTGATAGAGGGTCATCCAAGGAGCATTTCTACAAAATTATTTGAAAATCTGCCAACCAGTTTGGAGAAGATGTTTTAAGTTTTCACAATAGCCATATAAGGCAAAATAGCCCTGCCCACTGGCGGCCATGTTTTTCCACCAATCAACATGGCTTGAAGGAATCTGATAGTGGGTCACTTAAGGAACATTTCTACAAAATTATTTGAAAATCGGCTTGACACTTTCGTCGGAGAAGATTTTTTAAGTTTTCACTATAGCCATATAAGGCAAAATAGCCCGCCCCCCTGCCGGCCATGTTTTTCGACCAATCAACATGTCATGAAGGAATCTGATAGAGGGTCATCCAAGGAACATTTCTACAAAATAATTTGAAAATCTGCCAACCAGTTTGGGAGAAGTGTTGTAAGTTTCAAAGCAATATCTGTAATGGTTTTGACAAACAAGAGGGCCATGATGGCCCTAGATCACTCACCTTAATTATACAATGTACTGCAATGCAAAACACATCAAGACAATTATTCTGAATGTAACCTCCAGTGTTAACAATATTTTCCTTCATTTGGCCTAGTGATCTATTTTTTTTTACCTGATATGACCCATATTCCAACATGGACTAGATATCATCAACACAACATTCTGACAAAGTTTCAACTTGCTCAAAGTAAAAAATGCGGCCTCCGGAGTTTGAACAATAATTTCTTTAATTGACCCCGTTTCTGACCCAATATAACCCATATTCGAACTTGAGCTAGATATCATTTAACTCAACATTCTGACCAAATTTCAAGAAATGCGGCTTTTACAGTGTTAACAAGATTTCCCTTCAATTTGGCCTAGTGACCTATATTCGAACTTGACCTAGAAATCTTTAAGACAAATATTCTGACAAAATTTCAAACTTCTGAAGCAAAAATTGCGGCCTCTAGAGTGTTAACAAGATTTTCCTTCAATTTAACCTTGTGACCTACTTTTTGACCCAACATGACTCATGTTAGAACTTGACTTACATATAATCAAGACAAACATTCTGATAGTTTCATCATGCTCAAGTTAAAAATGTAGCTTCCAGAGTGTTAACAAGATTTCCCTTCAATTTGACCTAGTGACCTAGTTTTTGACCTCATATGGCCCAGTTTCGAACTTGTCCAAGCTTTGATGGAGATAAATGTTCTGATAAACGTTAATGAAGATTTGATGCAAAATGTAGCCTGTAGATTGTTAACAAGAGCAAATGTTGACGACACACGCCGGACAAAATGTGATCACAATAGCTCACCTTGCACTTAGGTGAGCTAAAAAGTGAATTGGTACAAAAACCTTAGCCAAGGTGTGACACCAACGCCGACGCCGGGGCGAGTAGTATAGCTAGCCTTTTCTTCGAAAAGTCGAGCTAAAAATAATAGTAACGCTGCCATAATTGAGTACCATTATGGAAAGGGTTAATGGACTTATACTTGATGGGAGAGAAATAAAGGAAATAACCCATCCCAATTGATTCTCTCATTTATTATGTATTATTCTTGTTTTATTTATTGTATTCATCTCTTAAAACAACTACAAAATAGTTCATGATAATACATTAATAATCAGTCTTAACAGATAATTGGCAATGTACTACATAACAATTAAGAACAAATTGAAGAAAAAGATACATGCGTTTACATATATATGACAAATTTCATGCAGAAAATGACAGTGTAAAACCATATTACACGGTGAACATGTACAAACAATTTAATGGAAACAAGCAAATTCATGAAATTTATATCCCCTGCTTGCAGGAAAGTTTGAAAAAAAAAAAGGTTCACATTTGTGGCAGTTATTGTACGGAAACGAAGTGTGACAGACAAACAGACAGAGGGACAAACCCAAATTAATAACCACCCTTTTCTTTGAAAAAGCGGGGGATAATAAGAAAGAAGTGAAGGTCATTCAAAGACAATGATGATATTTGATTGTAAAATTGTACACATGGTGCAAATTTTGTTGCTGTAGCTTTATAAACGAGTTTCAGGAAATTCTACAAGCTAGTTACTGAGAAATTGCTGCGGACGTGGATTTTTCAATATATCAAGGGCAATAACTCTAAGGAAAATTGACCAATCCAAAAAAACCAATGGACGGGCATCATCTCAGTATGCTGGTTCATATTTATTTCAAGTTTCATGAAATTCTACCGCTAGTTACTGAGAAAAAGCGGGGAATAAAAAGTCATTTATCATTTTAAAGGAAATTCTATTCTTTCTATCTATATTTCTTTAGGACATAACAAGAAAAACAATTAGGTATCAAACACTATAGGAATCAACTTTAATTTAATTTTATCAGAGATGAAAAAGCTCAGCTCTATGGCTGCTTTGACAACTCGAACAAAATTGTCTCATTGTGTATCAATTATGAGACTGATACAGACAGCTGAAAACAAACAATTTAAAGTTTTTCCACAATGTTTTCATGTTATAAATATTATACATCCATATTTCCGGATGATATTCTTTTCTCCTCAGATGTTTTCAAAACCCTATAAAGGCATATTGGGTATATGGTTAATTTAGAGTAATCATTTAAGATTTCTGTACAAGACGCAAACACAATGGCTATGGCATGGTCTACTTAATCTTGATGCGTTTGCAGTAGACAATTAATTAAAATTGTTTTGACAAAAGGTGAAATTGCTGAAAATGAGTAATTTCACCTGTTGCCACAATGTTTTCAACTTGAATCTTTTTAACTTAATATTCAAGGGAACATCTTTTTTTATTTATGACATCTTTCAGTAAAAAAAAAAGCCACCTCTTATTTTACCACAATGCTTTCAAAGGTTGTTTGATACAACGTAATTGAGGTGTATTTCTACCAGGTTTTATTTGTAAATTGCCAACAAAAAAACAAACACTTTTAAATGCCAAATTCAATAGCACTTATTGCACAAACCCAAATTAAAATGTCTAAAACTAAACAACCTAATATTTAACCTGTATCAATAAATGAGCAAATCAAAATAACTACAAACACAAGGCATGGGGGAAATAAGCCAACCAACAGAAATCGATTAATAGCTTACCTGATGACTTTTGACACATTTTACAGCTGTAGATTACTTTTGAAAATAATGCAGAAAAAGGAAAAATTGCTCAACATATTACAATTATTCCTTTTACCAAAGAGTTTTCAACTTACATGACATTGTGTGACATTTTTGTCCTCATTGTTTTCAAAGCAGATGACTCTAAAAACATATCAGGTATATGGTTAAAAAGGGGATTAATACCCCTGTTGAGAAAGTCAACGAAGTTCATGTGTATTCGTGCATTTTAAAAGAAGCCATGCAGGGAAAGAAAGGCAATTCTCATATCTAAAGAAAAATCTTATAATTTACCACATTCATAACATATGAAGAACAGAACTTCATTAATTGGAAAAATCTATTTTTGATGTGTGTTTCAATCAAGAAACAAGACACTGATTCTCATATTAACCTTTTCCCACCTATATACGCATTTGGACACATCTGCAGCAGAAGACCTTTGAAAACACGGAGACAAAAGGGGAAATTGCTCATAAAGAGCAATGTCTCCTTTTGTCACAATGTTTTCAACTTTTTTTCAGTAAAATACCTACAATTATAGAGACTTTTCATATTTTTTCATAAGTCGTCTGCTGCGGATTTGTTGTATGTGGGAAATGGTTAACACAATTATTTTGAAAAAGCCTTCAGTTGGAGCGGTGATAAAATGCAAAGCTATGTTGGAAACAATCTAGGTCACATTTTGGATGGCTTCAAAACATGTTCTTTTATCTGATTTATATCTGGATCTAAACTATATTGACTCATACTATTCTAAATATATATCTAATGTATAAACCTTTCCCACTTGCAATTGCATTTTGATGCATCTGAAGCTGACAACTTTAGAATACATTGTGACAAATGGAAATGATTGCTCAATGTGAGCAGTTTTTCCTTTTGTCACAATGTTTTCATCTATACATTAAGTCATTTCACATTCATTTAGGGAGATTTCCCATAAGTTTGCAGAAATACTTTCAAAGATGTTTGCTGTAGATTTGTTATATGTGGGAAAGGGTTAACAGTTGAAACAGTATCAATACAAATTTCTGGTTACATGGGGCCCTTTCAAAAGAGCAGTGTTTTGATAAAAATGCTTTCTAACTATATAAGTGTACATGTATTTACATTTTACGTAAAAGAGTAGTACTAATACCTATCATTCTATATCAATCACAAAAAGCCTTAATAATCAAATAAGATATGTACATGTATGTCCAAACTGTATTCTGAACACATTCCCACTTGCAGACGCATTCTGATGCATTCCTCAAAACTTCTTTCATAGAGATTTTCATATTTAAGCCAAGATGCTTTCAGTCATCAGCTTCAGATGTTTTTGTATATTGGAAAGGGTTAAGAGTAAATAAACCCAGGAAGAAACGTTAATGTTTGATTTAGCAATAAAATGGAAACTGTCAAAAGAAAAGTTTTTATAAGGACACATGTGTTATCTGCCAATAGGCAATTAACGAAAGGATGAGGTATAGACAGATGACAGAGAAATAATCCCTATGTATCACCCAGCCATGGCAAGTGACACAAAGAAGACCAATGCAATATCTTGAGGTTGATGGTTAAGGTTCAGAACTTCATTCTTTTCTAAGAAGCTTACCGTTCTATTATTTAACTAGAAATATCACTGAAGGTGATGAATACCCCGAGCTGGTGCCTGACAATATACATATGTACGAGAAATTCTAGGGTCCATAACTCATTTAAAAATATTTCCAGTGCATATGCCGACAATATGCATAACTAGGCTTGGTATCAATCATTCTTGTGAAGTTATATTGAATTCTGACCAAGGGTTGCTGAGAAATAGTGTTCACAATAAATGTCTACAGACCATGTATGTATGAGAAATTCAAGGTAGGGAGATAACTCATTTAAAAATAATTCCAGTGCAACACACCGACAATATGCACAACTAGGCTTGGTATCAATCATTCTTGTGAAGTTATATTGAATTCTGACCAAGGGTTGCTGAGAAATAGTGTTCACAAGAAATGTCCAGACCAATGGACCGACCGACCAACAAACCGAAAAACCGACCGACAAGCGTGACTCCTATATAGCCTATATAACAAGTGAAATTATCATTTGGCTTTAGTTATTATACCCCCAGATACGTAGTATATGGGGGTATAATAACTAAAGCCAAATGATAATTTCACTTGTTTTATGATACATATCACTTTCTTCATATGCTAAAAAGATCCTCTACTGTATACAATTTTTTAAGCATATGTCAATATGAATTGAGGCAACTACATGAATACTAGAAAAGTCAATACAAGGGAAAGAAGCACTTATTATCAAAAATCCATAATCAACAATCTTAACTATGTCTACTCATTCCCAGAAAAATATGCATTTGTAGTTAAACGGGATAGTTACAAATGCACATGCATGTGGGAACAAGTTCTAAGGAAAGGAAGACATGTTTGCAATAAACTGTACAATAATCTTAATTTAACCCTTTCCCACTTCTCAGCATCAGAAAACTTTGTGGCATAAGGAGAAATTGCTAATGATGAGCAATTTCTCCTTTTGCCACAATGTTTTCAACTGTATTCAGTTATTGTAATTTCGTTTATAGAGATTTTCTCTATTGTAACCCAAAACCTTTTCAAAGTCATCTGCTGCAGATTTGGTGTATGTGGGAAAAGGTTAAACACTGCCAAATCACTATGATGAAAAAAGCCACATGAAAACTGACCTTTCAACTCTTTCTTACTATTCATGATGATTCTGATAAGATTTCACATTCATCAACACTTATTTTAAAATAACCCTTTCCCTCATATAGACGCTTTCTGACGCCTCTGCAGCAGACGGCTTTTTGAAAACATAGTGACAAAAGAAGAAATTGCACAAAACGTGCAATTTCTCCTTTTGCCACAATGTTTTCCACTTTTTGTCATAGGTTATCCATTCAATTATGGAGATTTTCTATGTTTTGACAAAATACGTTCAAAGTCGTCTGCTGCAGAATTGTCGTATGAGGAAAAGGGTTAAACTGTATCCCAAGTAGAGATAAGATCAGATTGATTAATTGTTTGGAGTTTTACATCAAATTAACATTTTGTATGTCATAACACTGCACAATGAGTTACTTTAATCCTTTCCCTCATACAACAACTCTGCAGCAGCAGACGACCTTCAACGTATTTTGTCAAAAAATAGAAAATCTCCATAAATGAATGGATAACCTATGACAACTAGAATTGAGTGCTCCCCGGAGCACGTGTGTCACCTGCCGGGGCCTTGTCAGAAATTTTTAATTTTTGACAGAAAAGGGGCAATAACTCTGATATAAAAATATTTGGATTATCCCCCTTTTGTGAACCAATCACACACATTGATATAAACATTTGTTAGAAGTTCCAATGTAATTCTTCGAGTAGAAAAAAAGTTATTTGAAAACGTGACAGACAGACAGACGCCATACAAAGAAGAAATTGCACGATTCGTGCAATTTCTTCTTTTGTCACTATGTTTTCAAAAAGCTGTCTGCTGCAGAGGTGTCAGAAAGTGTCTATATGAGGGAAAGGGTTAATCAGATATTTTGGGTCATGTGGATATGTCATGTACTCCACTTTTAAGAGTAAAGAACCACTTAGTTATTTGTTCATGTCCAGTTTGGAATTATGTGGTGCTGCAAAGTACATTCTTCGGTTTTGTTTCTGATTTTTTGTTTAATGGGAGCAGCCATTTTATGTATTGAATATTTCCGCAAAGATTAAAATTTACTATCAATTTAAGGTATGATCAGTAAATAACCATAATTTTGGGGTTAATTGAAAGCTGAAATATACTTGGCAGTCAAGATCATAATGTCAATTTATGTTTTCAAATGGTACTAGTTTAACCCTTTCCCACATACAACAAATCAGAAGCAGACGACTTTGAAAACATCTAGGCAAAATCATGGAAAATCTCTACAAATGAAGGTATGTTTACTTTTAAAATTGAAAAAATGTTATGGCAAAAGGAGAAATTGCTTGTTTTGAGCAGTTTGTATTTTTGTCACAATGCTTTCAAAAGTATTCTGCTGCAGAGGCATCAGAAAGCGCCTATATGTGGAAAAGGGTTAAAATAGGAACATACAGCCTATACAAAATATGAATAAATGGTGATAACTTTTGCCTTACATATCATTCTCCAAAAACATAGCTGATATAAGGATAGACAGCATGCTAGGACATAAGGTCTTGAATTACCCCAAATGTAAACCATAGCATAGTTAACCCTATCCCACTTTCAGACACATATTGATACATATGCAGCCGACGACTCTAACCCATAATCATACTTTAATTTATAGAAATTTCCCATACGTTTGCCTAAATTATTTTGTAGTCATCTGAAGCAGATTTATCTTATGTGGGAAAGGGTAAAGGGAAAAGCACAGTAGTCCCACATTTTAGTGCATCTATGCTAACTTGGCTCCAAACAACCAAGGAGCAATTCTGGTAAACAGCTAAAAAGTTCACGTCTAGTAAACAATGTATAAAACTTTTGTGATTTGAAAGCAAACCAAGCAGAAATAAAGTCAGTAGCAAGGTTATCAAGAATATAGTCTTGTCTAAAATAGTTTGATGTATTGAAATTCCTTTCCGGAATTAAGTTTAATTGGTCAGTGAGCTTATTAATGTTCGGGATCAGTCTGAAATTTATAATTGATTAATGGCATTCAGTCACATTTTGATAATAAATAACATTGTATATACATGTGTAATTGTTTTTTTTATTTATTTATTTTCTAAAGTTGCCATTTTTGCAGTCATTATTGTTGGTGAGCACAACAGGTGCAAATGTAATAAATAAAACTACAGTAGTTCTACACATGTGAACGTGCCACAAATCCTGAAAAAGGATCCAGTTTCTCCACATTGTTGTCAGATGACTTCCCTTGGAAAGCAACAGATCTCATATGAAATAAAATGCAATTATGATACAAGAAACATGATGAATAATATTTCAAAATCAGTTTTTCATCATTTTCTCGACATTTACTCGATAATACATGAAGTTTACGGTTTGTTTAACAGTTCACAATGTATTTTGATTAATCTGAATGGAACATTTTAATGATTTTAGCCATCTTCAACAGGCTTCCGATTATAATTGATTAATCTTTCTACCACTAATACATTAAGAAATGTGCCTTAAAGTAAGATTTCAAACCATACCACAAAGATTTTTTTTTGTTACAAATGTTTTCTGCATTTATAATGCCTGAAGGGAGTCTTTTTTGCTACAATGTTTTCAAAAGTCTGTCTGCTGCTGAGGCGTCAAAAAGCGTCTGTATGTGGGAAAAGGTTAAAGCCCCTAGAGGGCTTTGACTTAGAAACTAACTCGTTAGTCATTATTGTTACTAATTTCAAACACTCCGAGTGTGGGTTTTCTTGTGACATGGCTGAAGGTAAAGTAATGATGTATGTCTGGAATCCTGTCCTGAAGTGAGATCGTTAAATCCCCTGGAATGGTTGTGATGTTGGAAATGTCTATGTTTCTTGGATGCTAGAGCTACACATACTTTGTTTGATCAGGATCGGCAACATATTTACCTGAAAGCAGAAACACGCAATATTTTCTAGCATTACCACACTAAAATGTTACCATTCTAAAACCGTTATTCTTTCTCCAATATTAGACAGCTTGTGATATCATGGTAGCACACAACAGTTGAAAGTACACTGGCACCTCTCTATAACGCCCTCCGTTTTACTGCTGTTCTCGGTATAATGCTGGTCTTGCTTGGCTCCCGAATTTTAGTGCATGAAATATGTGGGAATAGAAATATAAATTTTCACGTTTGAAACACCAAAATACGATCCAAGAAATAGATCTTCATGACTGCACTTCCACTATCATACATGTTTGCATAACGCTTTGTTCAATATTACAACAATATTACGCAAAAAAAAAAATGACCGCGGCTGTCATGGTGTGACAAAAGAACAAGCTCAATTTCTAACTTCATAATGTAACAAACAACCAATTCTGAAAATTGCGCAAAATTTTGTCTGGTTGTCAACCATTTCTTCTTCACTCCGTAGTGAATAAAACTTGGGAAACCCAAAATATACACATGACTATTCCAGCTAATCGTATTTGCGATATGTAAATTAAAACTATTTAGCCCAAATGTATGCAGTAAACGTTATCCATATTGGGGCCGTTGAATAGGCATGCGCACAAGACATGTATAGATTGTAAACTTTCGCAAATATTGCAAAACTGAAAGTATACTCCCAGCCACTCGGTAAATCTAGAAAGATCATTGCAATATCGCGAATTGTCAAAGAAATAACCCTGTAAAAGATAAACTATTAGAAATGCGTACTATTCGTTCCAGAAATTTCACTCGCAAAAATCTGCTGGTGCCTAAAATCTCACCACGCAAATTGAAATTTGCACTTGCAATTCGAGCCCTGATACGTCTATCAAATGTCAAAGAAACAGGTAAATATTTCTTTCAAGTTTGTTTTAGCCAAAAATACTTTTTGCAATTGAATTAGTGTATGCATTATGTGTAATGACTCGGCAGATTTTTGGAACAGCGTTATCAATTTAACCCCGTTAATATCCCTGTGCAAGACCATGGCTCCAAAGTACAGCGTTGTAATGAGTCTACAGTGTAATGTTGGAAAAAATGAAACGGCTCAAAATGAGCATTTACTGTTTATCAACCAATGTTTTTAATTCTATAAAAATACATAACACTAAAACACTATTTTATTCAATATTTTAGCCCTAGACCTTCTTCAGGATATTACGAAGATCACAAATTATGATGAGTCCATCTTGAAAACAGTGAACATGAAGACGGGCATATCAAATAAAAGAGTACTTAAGTGTCATGCATATTTAATTTCCTACAAAATAGAACTTTCAAATAGTCTATAAAAATAATTATTTAAATTTTCAAGATTTTGCACAATAGGAACATGTCATTAACCTGTGAGCTCAAGATTTGAATAAATTTAAGAGAAGACAATGTGAAGATGCTTGAAGTTTCATCCAAGTGGCCTAGTGTTTACTTAAAAGATGTCTGAAGCAAAAAGTTAACACATGGATGCATGCACATACACATGACGGACATTTCATTATGACAAAAGCTTGAATGGCTTACATAACATGTAGATAATTATTGATTGATTGGGGTTTAGGGTGTTTTCTGACAACTTTTCAGCCACATTACAGATGCCAGTTCACCTAGCCATGTGTTTCCTGGCTCTTGTCACACCCGTACTCCACACAACGGACGGCTTTTCTACAAAGCCTATTAGTCCTTTCGCAGAAGTAGATTGACGCCCGTCACTTTTACTTTTGTCAATCGTCGGAAAGAATGTTGACTGAGCTGGGTTACAAACTCACAATCCCTTGATTGACAGCCCATGTTGCTACCGAATAAGCTTCCGGGGCTCAGCTTTTAATTATTATGACTATCAGTTAATGATAGGTTACAGGAATGGTTTATATATTAACATTGTCATACCTGCACCGAATCTTTTCTTTGCTAGTGATATTCGATATCCCTGACCTTCTAGCTCAAAGTCCACCATCGAAAGTGTAGACCCTTCTGCAAAGAACTGAATGGCTGTGGAGGAAGGTGTTGATTTACTCCCCACCTCTTCCAGTGTAAACTTGGCTCTTATAGATCCTGAAGAACTGTTCTCACTCACTTCTGATATGTCATTCAGTTTCCAAGTAGCTCTTTTTGTATCTTGGTTCCTATAAACAGGATTCAAATTAAAATTTATATAAAAGAAATGTCATTTATGTCAAACATTTTTAAAATTGAAGTAAAATAATTGTGATAAATCTGCAGTAACAATATCTTTAAATAGAGATGAAAACATTGTGGCAAAAGGAGAAATTACTTTTTAAGAGCCATTTCTCCTTTTGTCACAATATTTTCAAAAATCGTCTACTTTACATATGAAAGGATTAAGAAGTTTGACTTGACGCTTCCATCAAAGATTTTTGGTAATGTAATATTATATAGCCTAAATGTTTGGCTACATTGCCTATAGATTTGTTTTGCTTTGTTATTTCTTTTTAGCTTTAAGGATGTGTAACAGGTGCATCACAGCTCCAGGTACTGCTAGTCAGGTTTTTATGGATTCAAGGAAAATTTATCAAAACCGATTGTTCAAATTCTCTTTCTTTCAATAAAACAAGAGGGCCATGATGGCCCTGGAATCGCTCACCTGATTTTTTTTTTCACTTTAGCTATATTAGCCCCGCCATCTGGCGGGCATAGTTTCCAACCAATCAACTTGGCTTTAAGGAATCTGATAGAGGGTCACACTAGGAACATTTCTACAAAATTATTTGAAAATCGGCCTGACACTTTTGAAGGAGAAGATTTTTTAAGTTTTCACTATAGCAATAAAAGGCAAAATAGCCCCGCCCCCTGGCGGCCATGTTTTTTGACCAATCAACATGGCTTGAAGGAATCTGATAAGAGGATCATCCAAGGAACATTTCTACAAAATTATTTGAAAATCAGCCCGACACTTTTGGAGGAGAAGATTTTTTAAGTTTGCACTATAGCCATATAAGGAAAAATAGCTCCGCCCCCCCTGGCGGCCATGTTTTTCGACCAATTAACATGGCTTGAAGGAATCTGATAGAGGGTCACCCGAGGAACATTTCTACAAAATTATTTGAAAATCGGCATGACACTTTCGGAGGAGAAGATTTTTTAAGTTTGCACTATAGCCATATAAGGAAAAATAGCCCCGCCCCCCCCTGGCGGCCATGTTTTTCGACCAATCAACATGGCTTGAAGGAATCTGATAGAGGGTCACCCAAGGAACATTTCTACAAAATTATTTGAAAATCGGCCTGACACTTTCGGAGGAGAATATTTTTTAAGAATTTTGAAGTTTTTTCATTTCGTTGCCATGGAAACCAGAATTATGCATGGATCCCGAAAATTTTAAGGAATTCTGGTGAGGACATTGAGAGGATGCTTTCTGTGAAGTTTCATCCCAGTTGACCCACCGGTTACAGAGGAGAAAATGTTGACGGACGACGGACAACGGACGCCGGACATAGGGCGATCACAATAACTCACCTTGAGCACTTCGTGCACAGGTGAGCTAAAAACAAGAGGCCCATGAGGGCCTATGCTCTACTGGCATTGATCTGGCTTGTTTCAAAAGGAACCAATATGTCATCAATATTCAAATACCATCTAAGTTTGGTGAAGATCAGATAGTAAATGGAAGCTCTATTGTGTTCACAAGCTGTATTATAGCAATTTTGACAATTTCAAGGGCCATAATCCAGCCATGCATGGGTAGATCTGGCCGTGTTTTAGAAATGAACCAAACTCTCATGGATATCTAACTACTGTATAAGTTAACAAGCCCTATTATAGCAATTTTGACAATTTCAAGGGCCATAATTCAGTCATGCATGGGATGGATCTGGCTTGTTTTCGAAAGGAATCAAGCTCTCATGGATATCTAACTACTGTATAAGTTTGATTGAGATACAATCAAAAGTGAAGACTATCGTGTTAACAAGCTCTTTTATAGCAATTTTGACCATTTCAAGGGCCATAATCCAGTCATGCATGGGCGGATCTGTGGCTGGTTTTTAAAAGGAACCGAGCTCTCATGGATATCTAACTACTGTATAAGTTTGGTTGAGATACAATCAAAAGTGAAGACTGTATCGTGTTAACAAGCTCTTTTATAGCAATTTTGACCATTTCAAGGGCCATAATCCAGTCATGCATGGGCGGATCTGTGGCTGGTTTTCGAAAGGAACCGAGCTCTCATGGATATCTAACTACTGTATAAGTTTGGTTGAGATACAATCAAAAGTGAAGACTGTATCGTGTTAACAAGCTCTTTTATAGCAATTTTGACCATTTCAAGGGCCATAATCCACTGTATAAGTTGTTTACGGACGGACGACGGACGAATCGCCACGACATAAGCCCTTCTGGCCTTTGGCCAGTAGAGCTAAAAACCTTTAAAATAAAACTATTTTATCAATCATGCCTCCTGATTTGTTTTTTTAGCAGTATGCATCCCAGCACCATGTTAATGTGCATAAAACTGGTCTTTGATGTCCAAGAAACGTTTAATGAACACATCAAGGCTCACAAGAAAGAACAGTGCAGTAGTGTTTTGTTGTAAGAGCCTGTTGGAAGTTGTTACAGTATCAATAAAGTGTTTTCATAATGTAATGAACCGAGAATAAATTAGCCACTTCTCATAATTCTGTATACACTGAAGACACAGGTAAGCCTGTGAATACACACATACTTGTTGTATCTGCATACACGGAAGACACAGATAAGACTGTGAATACACACATACTTGTTGTACCTGCATACACGGAAGACACAGGTAAGACTGTGAATACACACATACATGTTGTACCTGCATACACTTAAGACACAGGTAATACTGTGAATACACACATACATGTTGTATCTGCATACACTGAAGACACAGGTAAGACTGAATACACACATACTTGCTGTATCTGCATACACCAAAGACTGTATGCCTGTGAATAAACACAGTCACATCAGTTTTCAATGTCTGCTTGTACTAGAGCCTTACTTATTTTATACCAATGTAACTTTAACTCTTTCCCATATAAAACAATTCTGTTTCAGACAACTTTGAAATCAACTAGATGAAAATTTATTTCAATGAAGTGTGATTATTGAATAGAATTAAAAACACTAAGGTAAAAGAAGAAATTTCTCCTTTTAGCTAAAACCAGAGATGCAATAAATCAACAGCCATGGCTCTTATACTTCTTTTATTTAATTCTGAGCATAAAGTAGATTTTCTCAACATACCAATTTCCCTCTGGTATACTCTTCATGCTAGTTACCCCTCCGTCTATAATCACAGTGACCGTGATGTTTTTTAATGTAGCACCGGAGGACATGGCAGCAGGATTAAATCGGTAATCTAGTCGATAATCTGTAGCTTTATCCTCACATTTCCAATATACAACTACTGGTAACGGTGTGCTTTCAACTCCTGGACTAGATTTTACCTGGAAACAAAGTGACAAGGGGGTTCACTCCAAATATAGACATGTTCAAAACACATACCTTGTGATCTCCTTATCAACATGTATCGGTGTTGCTATTTTGAAGTCAATTTCTCAAACAGAAAGTTATGAACAACTTATGTCAAAGCATGATGGAAACATGGACAATGGAGAAGTGATCCTTTCATGTTTTTCAGAGAGTGGACATAAAAGCAATTTTTCCTTTTTCAACACCGTTTTTAAATCAATATCAAATTCATACCAGCCCATTTTTCTAGGTATCACAAATTGTTCTGTATTTTTTTTTTTTTAAGCAAACAACTTTAAACACTTCCAATTTTTTTTTTGCAGTAAATTTGTTGTATATTATTTAGGCAGGGTTTAATATACTATTATTGCAGTTAACGCTCAATTCTAAAAGATGAATTATTCAGTTTTCTATATCAAACATTTGAAGAGAAAAGAAAATATGGCATGTTTGAATATTAAGAACTTACCTGATACTTAAGAATGTCAATATTGAAGTATGAGGCAGATTTATTGACTTCCCCTTGTTTTCGTAAATGATCCCCTAGGGCCGGCATATCAAAACTGTACACTGAACTACTATCTATTGACTGGCTGGAATCTCTACAATCACACAGGAATAACAATCAATATCAATAAGTGTATTACTATTATACCAAGAACTTGGCTAAAATGATTTGATTTCATTCCTCAGTCTTAATTTCCTAAAACAATTTCTTCAAAAATTATTTTCCGCATATTCCTCAATTACAGGATGTACTTGTTAACATAACACTTTCCCACATACAAATATTTTCTGATTCCTCTGCAGCAGACAACTTTTAAAAATACATTGACAAAAGGAGAAACTGGTCATAATTTTTAACTTCTTTTTCCACAACATTTTCTACTCAATTTGATAATTGAACTTCTATTTATAGAGATATTTCATATTTTTGCCTAGATGTTTTGTAAGTCGTTTGCTGCAGATTTGGTGTATGCGGGAAAGGTATAAGTTTCCTTTTTATAAAGACTAGAATCTGCATCAACACAAGAATGTTCAACCGTCGCTGTAGTGTAGTGGTTAGGGTGACTGCCTCGTAAGCAGGAGACCAGGGTTCAATCAGGTCATACCAGAGACCTACAAAATGGTAGTTACGGTTCACCACTTGGTGCAAAGGGTTAAAGGGGATAGCATTACAACTGATGCACTGGTATCACGATAAATAATACCGATAGTACTAGTAAATTATCGAGAAAATGCCATTATATAACTGAAATCTGTTGGTATAAAGAAAACATTCAAACAAAAACATTCTATCCTACACTGTTTCAGAATTGAAAGCTCATTGGCATTGGATTATCTTTATTATTCCAGTGTTTCAAATTTAAAAATCTCTAGACAGCATATAAGAATTTCCATAGGTTAAATATCAAAAGAAATAATTATCTTTATCATATATCTATGTAAGGAATCAGAAATGTCCCTCAAAGCAAGCTAATAGCAACAGACGGGATCTTTTATCATTTAGGTTTAACCCTTTCCCACATACAACAAATGCAGCAGACAACTTTGAAAATATTTTGGCAACAATAGGGCATATAATCTGTTAATGAAAGTATCATTATTGAATACAGATGAAAACGTCGTGGCAGGAGCAATTTCTCCTTTTGTCACCATGTTTTCAAAGGTTGTCTGCTGCAGAGGTGTCAGAAAGCATCTGTATGTGGGAAGGTTTAAGAGACAGGTGTCCATGAAAGCCCAAATACCAAAAGAGGTAATCATAACTGAAGGAAATAAGTAAAAACAGTCTTGAATTGCCCAAATACAAATCTATAAAAGTATAAAAAAAGATCAGCATGTCAAAACATTTTTACTAAAAGAGACATCATTCTTCACAAGCAATTTAACTTTTTCCTAAAATGTTTTCAAAAGTCGTCTGATGCAAATGTTTCAAAATGGTTCTGCATGTGGGAAAGGGTTACAATGCATCTATAAGTACATGTATCAGCATATCTACACAAGCAGAAAATAGCTTTTGACTTGATGTTTCTTCAGATAAAAAGAACTTATTTTATCACAGAAGAAAGTTCTATGATTTTGTGTTGAGGGAGCAAATAAAACATGGTATAACATCAACATAGCAAATAGATTTTGCAATAAGATAAAATTGCCTAATAAAAACTTTAACTTTAAATATACATTTTAACCCTTTCCCTCATATGACAATTCTACAGCAGACGACTTTGAAAGTATATTGTCAAAACATAGAAAATCTCCATAATTAAATGGATAACCTATGACAAAAAGTGGAAAACATTGTGGCAAAAGGAGAAATTGCATGTTTTGTGCAATTTCTTCTTTCGTCACTATGTTTTCAAAAAATCATCTGTTGCAGAGGCGTTAAAAAGCGTCTATATGACGGAAAGGGTTAACGTTTCAAATTTCACACTTTGAAAATTAAGGTTAATGAATGCTACTAAATTAAAAGTTGCAAAATTTTATAAATTTAAATAAAAAACAGAATATTGAACAAGTATTCCACAATTCAATTTCCGGGACATTAACAAGTGCTTTAGTTTAGTTTTTGGTATATATAAATATGCAAGTTATCTTACTGTCTATTCTATATTTCCTATCACAACAAAAATGCTCTATCTACACAATAAAAAACGAAACCGTTTCCCTCAAGTCGACACATTTTTGACGTGTCTGCATCAGAAGACTTTTGAAAATAATGTTACAAAAGGGGGATTGCTCATAATGAGCCATTACCTCTTTTGCTACAATGTTTTCACCTCTATTTAATAACTCTTTAATAACTCATTTATAGAGATTTTACATAGTTTTTGCAACACTTCTTTAAAGTTGTCTGCAGTTGATTTGTTTTATGTGGGAAAGGGTTAATTGTTACTCAACAAACTTGACAGAAATTAGAGAAAATGTGTGTTGTGTAAAAAGAACTCTCTCGTAGTTATGTACTAGGTAATTGGACATCAATAAATTATATAAAAAGAAAACATTGGCGTCTTTTATAATGTTAATCCTTTTCCTCTACAAAAGCAAATTTAAAACGACTCCCATTGAAAACAGATTCTTGGTGGGTTTTTAAACAAGAGGGCTAAAATGGCCCTAAATCGATCACCTTATTGATAGTAAATTAGTAGCAAATATTTAACTGCAAATATCTGGGAAAATTTGATCAAGGAGTGCAAATAAAACTGCAAGGAGTGGACACTTCTCAAGAAACAGCTTATTAGTAAAGGCCATTTATATCTTGAAATCTAACAAAAACTTTAATAAGAATGGAATTATAAAGTTTTTGTCATTTTGCACCTTTCCTGATGCCGCATTGCTGCCCTGTTTTTCAACGAAATCAATATGGCTTCAACAGTTTATTTAGATTGTCACTTAAGGAACATTTCTACCAAATTATCTTGGAAATTAAATCTTTGAACAATTTTGAAAGAGGACCACCAAAGGAACATTCCTGTGATGTTTTGTGGAAATTGGTCAATTGGAATGGTAGGAGTTGGTTGTCATTTGTAGCTAAAAGTTCAATTTACCCCTTTTGTGATGACGCCTGGTTGATATGATTGTGTAACCAATCAAAACGGCTTAAACAAATTAAATAGAGGATCATTACAGTAAGATTTGTATTATATTTTCTTAAAATCAGACAAACACTTTCATAAAAATGGAAATTTCAAATTTTGCCCCTTTTCTGATGCCGCCTGACTGCCATGTTATTCGACCAATCAGTATGGCTTGAACAATTTTTATAGAGGGTCACCCAAGGAACATTTCTACCCAATTATATTTGAATCTGACAGGCAGATTCGGAGGAGAAGATTTTTAAAGTTTGGATATTTTGTCCCCTTTCTGATGCCGCAGCAACCAAAGTTCTCAATGGAATTTAAATCTTTGAACAAATTTGAAAGAGGACCACCGAAGGATCATTCTTGTGATGTTTTGTGGAAATTGGTCTATTGGAATGGTAGGTGTTGGTTGTCATTTGTAGCTAAAAGTTCAATTTACCCCTTTTGTGATGACGCCTGGTTGCTATGATTGTGTAACCAATCAAAACGGCTTAAACAAATTAAAAAGAGGATCATTAAAGTAAGATTCGTATTATATTTTCTTAAAATCAGACAAACACTTCCATAAAAATGGAATTTTCAAATTTTGTCATTTTGCCCCTTTTCTGATGCCGCCTGACTGCCATGTTTTTCGACCAATCAGTATGGCTTGAACAATTTTTATAGAAGGTCACCCAAGGAACATTTCTACCAAATTATATTTGAATCTGACAGGCAGATTCGGAGGAGAAGATTTTTAAAGTTTGGACATTTTGTCCCCTTTCTGATGCCGCAGTAACCAAAGTTCTTAAGGGAATTTTATTCTTTGAACAAATTTGAAAGAGGACCACCAAAGGAACATTCCTGTGATGTTTTGTGGAAATTGGTCTATTGGAATGGTAGGAGTTGGTTGTCATTTGTAGCTAAAAGTTCAATTTACCCCTTTTGTGATGATGCCTGGTTGCTATGATTGTGTAACCCATCAAAACGGCTTAAACAAATTAAATAGAGGATCATCAAAGTAAGATTTGTATTATATTTTCTTAAAATCAGACAAGCACTTTCATAAAAATGGAATTTTCAAATTTTGTCATTTTGCCCCTATTCTGATGCCGCCTGACTGCCATGTTTTTCGACCAATCAGTATGGCTTGAACAATTTTTATAGAGGGTCACCCAAGGAACATTTCTACCAAATTATATTTGAATCTGACAGGCAGATTCGGAGGAGAAGATTTTTAAAGTTCGGACATTTTGCCCCCTTTCTGATGCCGCAGCAACCAAAGTTCTCAATGGAATTTAAATCTTTGAACAACTTTGAAAGAGGCCAACCAGAGGAACAGTCCTGTGATCTTTCACGGAAATTGTCCTTGGAGTTTGGGAGGAGATGATGTTTAAAGCTAAAAGTTAACGCCGGACGCCGGACAAAAAGTGATCAGAATAGCTCACCTTGAGCCTTCGGCTCTAGGTGATCTAAAAAGGTGAAGTTGGAAATATTTTTTTCTAATGATGATTTTAACCCTTTTCCTCATACGATAATTCTGCAGATGACGACTTTAAACATATTTTGTCAAACAATAGAAAATCTCTATAATTGAATGGATAACCTATGACTAAAAGTGGAAAACATTGTGGCAAAAGGGAAATTGCTCATTTTGAGCAATTCATTCTTTTGTCACTATGTTCACAATAGGCCGTCTGCTGCAGGTGTCAGAAAGTGTCTATATGAGGGAAAGGGTTAAGGCTTTCTCTTGTAAGAATAATCTATTCTTGAGATAAATCACATAAATGATGTTTTTTCTGTTTTGAGTTGAACCTAGTGCAACCAATCCATTTCAATCAAACAAGCATCATCTATGGTAATTCACAAAATCTCAAACTGTTATAAAATCTTGTCTAATCTAGACTACGTCAAAACTCATCGAGGGAATTCTTCTGTATGTTTCATCATGCTTCCTGGTTCAACAAAAGTTGTTGTTTTTCCTGTATTTTATTCTCTTATAAGGTAAATTAAGCCAACTAATTAATTTTTCTTTCTCAGAGTTTCCAAGAACAAAAGTTTTCAGTAATAGTCTGAAAACAGTTTCAATTTAAATGTCACCACACTATTAAAAGAAGAAATAATCAACAAATAATCCACCAAATGAACATAAAATTCCATGCAGAAAAATCTATCCCATCCTTTAAAACCTGTAAAATCACAAGAAATGAACTGAAACAAGGGATGAAAGTACCCTAACATGTGGAAATCTCAATGATCACATGCATGTAACATTTTGGAATGAAATGAAGGTATAGTTTTCATCTTCATTTCTGATTACTAATTATAAGAGTGTTATAAGATACACATAAGTCGCCTGCTAATATATCAGTAAGTGTAAAAGACAGAAAGACAAATGGAGAAGTGAGCTCTAAGTGTACATGCTTTAAACCTTTCCCTCATACAACAAGTCTGCAGCAGACGTCTTTGAAAATGTCTATTAAAAAATATTAAAAATCTCTATAATTGTAGGTATAATTACTTAAAATAGTTGAAAAACATTGTGGCAAAAGGAGAAATTGCTTGTTTTGAGTAATTTCTTCTTTTGTCACAATGTTTTAAAAAGTCGTCTGCTGCAGATGCGTTTATAGGTTGGAAAGGGTTTAATGAAGCAATATATTTCATTAAAAAAGTCCTAACATTCAAATAAATTGACTTATGACAAACTTTAAAAATGTACTATCTTTGCATTGATTTCATTAACCGATCTGACTTACATTCTTAGTGAGTCAATAAATTGATAACCTAAGAATGTAATTATGATGTAAGAAAGTCATTGGTATAGGCATAAACACATGCATACAGTCATGTAAATATAAAATCTATAACTAAGATTTTATACTTGTTTATCTGTTACAGACTTATATCCAAAACTTGTCTATATAAGAAATTAGTATGCAATTTGATTACAATAATATCATAAACCCTTATTTCTGTGATATGGCTCAATTGATGCACAATTGCAGTCAAAGATGAGTCTTTGCTGTCCACAGACCAAATACACAAAGTCTAAGGTATTGATGAAAACTGTAAATTTTGAAACTGTATACATGTACAATGAATTTTTCGTCAATCTGGCTTTCAAATGTTATACTTGTATGAATCATACAAATACTTTATAATATCGCATTTATTCTTGCAAAAAAACTCATGTGAAAATATTATATAAAACTTGTTACATGTACATGCATGTGATAAATTGATCATTCGAATCTTACAAAACACAGAAAGTGAAATTAAGAAAATTAAGTTTGACCACATGGTAGACTTGGCATTCAAGCATGCAAATAAAGGATAGCGCCCGGGAGTGCGAGGCAACGACCCTAACTTACTCTGTGACCAATTGTTTATTTAACAATAATTGCTCCAAATTGGAAGCATTTTTAATTCTAAAGTTTAGAGGGGCTGGATTAGGGTTCTCCATGAACACTCGAACGACTCCAGCTGGAAATGACATCATCAAATTGCCCGTCATTTTCACCGAACATCTGAAACAAAATATTACAGCAACAAAGCATGAAGTATTGAAAAGTAATTCAGGTTTGAGTACTCTTAATCAGATATAGGGCTAAACAATATGCACTTTATGTACTGAGCAAAATAAAGAAACTTGATGGTTGAATAAAACTGAGATAATGTAATAAAGTATGATATATTCCAAAAGTTAATCTTTTTTTGCATAAATTTCAGAGAAATCATTTGATAGAATCCTCAATGGTATTGATGCAAAGGTTAAATGTGAAAAATCAAACAAGCTGTCAACTCTTGAACAGTATGTGGTTCATAAGCTCAAATCAGAAAGATTGCCTTTCTTAGGATTCTTCTGACTGTTTGTGCTGAGATATAGAGTTAAGTTGCAGCCTCTCTAGTGAGCAAAAGGTGTTGAAGATGTGTGGTCATGTGAGGATGCCCGTACCTTGGGGGATTTAATTTAAAACACGTCCTGCCAGCAAGTAACTACTACACAGACCGAACATTGTTCAATGACTTCAGCCAAAGTCCTTCAATTTTTAGAATACTTAGTTAAGGTGGTTATGTAAACCTGTGCATATGTTGAATGTGTTACCAAGTCTTACCAAATGAAAATGGACACATCAAGTTTGTTTTTTTGCTGAGTATATAAATGAACTCCTTTCTTAGATATATCAATTATGCAAATTTTCAACAGTACAGCATTATACTTGTGGCAAAAAAGAATGCCAAGTAGAAAATTAACTCTTCACCCCGACTGTCAGTAATGACTGGGCTGTTGATTCAGCGTTTGAACCCATGGGGCATTAATTATTTTCAATGTTTGATGAAAGTCATTGCGACTAGTTTGTCTTCCACCAATAGGCTAAATATAGTCAATGTGGGAAGGTAGCCAGTTGCCTCGGAAGAATGTTGTGAGAAATGGTGGTGGAAGAATGCCAGAAAACACATGGTTAGGTGCACAGATGGCTTTGATATAACTGACAAACTCCAATCATTCACATAATCCTCTTAACCCTTTCCCTCATATAGACGCTTTCTGATGCCTCTGCAACAGACAGCGTTTTGAAAACATAGTGACAAAAGAAGAAATTGCACAAAACGTGCAATTTCTCCTTTTGTCACAATGTTTTCCACTTTTTGTCATGGGTTATCTATTCAATTATGGAAACTTTCTATGTTTTGACAAAATACGTTCAAAGTCGTCTGCTGCAGAATTGTCGTATGAGGGAAAGGGTTAACAAGTATTATCAATCACCAAGATAAGACTATAAACTCTGATCCATTCCAGTCTATTTCAATTGGGTCATTCTGTAAGAAAATGGTTTCTTAATGTCATTCATAAAGGGTTATCCTAGACCAGTCACCATGTTTCAATCAAAGCTTCTAATCAGTATCTACATAACACACTGAAGACTGACAAAGGGTGATAGGTAATTGACAGGAAGTTTTAGTCTCAACTGTTTGTAATGTACTTGGTCCCCCTTTGTCAAGGAATGAGACAAATTATTTTGTATTTCCTATTAAACAACAGCTACAGATATATACTCTCATATTTACTTAATCATTTAAGAGATTCCTTTACATACATAACTATCCAATTTTCCTTTGAAACCCCTTCCATACAACAAATCTACCTCAGACGTATATTATTATGTATAAAGTCTCTACCAATGATCGTATAATTCTCAAATAGAATGAAAACATTGCGGCAAAAAGGAGAAATTGCTTGTTAAAGGGCCTGTCAAATCAAGCCAATTTGGCTAGCAGGAGCTATACCGGAGCACACATTTGGCGATATTTTCGTTGATCGTTTCTAGAATGGCAGCGCAACGGTATCACATCACTAAGAACAGTAGTACATCGTCGAAAAGATTACCAACGGCAGGCGACGGTATAAGTTTTTGAACATGCTCAAAAATTTCTGCATGAGCGACCAACGGTACTACAACAGCAGTATTCTGGTATGGCTTCGTTAATATCTGTAGCGCTCTGTTATATTGGCGGCTCTTCTGTTGCATCAATGTGTACTGTACTGGTACAGATGTGATACCGTAGTACTGCCTAACGATGTACTACCGTTCTTAGCGATATTACTATGGTCAATTGTGATTTTTCAAGTGCTTTGTCGATGGCGCTCCGCCAATCTTCTCGGCCTTGTAAATTGTGTGCTCCGGTTTAGTCCTGGCGAGGTACATGGGTAGTGTGTGACAGGCCCTTAAGGGCAATGTCTCTTTTTGTTAAAATGTTTACAAAAGTTGTCTGCAAGTTTGAAAGGGTTAAATGATTTATCAGTTACATGAATATCCCGAAGATTGACTTACTTGGTAGCATCTGTCCCCTTGAAGTAAGCATTAATGGTTTCCGTAAACGCAACAGCCAGTGGTACAGTGTCAGCCATACCAATAGTTAGTGGACTAGGGCCTCGTGATGATCCCACAGGCATAGATGTAGTGTTCCACGTCACTGCCCCACCAGAATCTCTGTTCACAGTGAATGGGCTGTTCCTTCCTGAGGGTCGACTAGGTACCTAATGAGCAAAGTATATAGATCTGTTTATAACTTATGATACCATTGCAGCCAAATTCCCTCTTAAAACGTCATAGGAAAACATTGAATTATTTATCAATAATGATCAGGTTTTTTTTTTATCCCGTTTCAGTTTCTAAATCATTCTTCCCTTTAGATGGACCTCTTCTTTGGATGTTATAATTTTGAAGAAGCTATAATTAGCAAAAACATTTATTTAGTAACTTATGCAGAAGATTTTTGTTATTTTTTATCGTGTTTTTACGCAGCATTCTACAATTTTTCAGTTATAATACAGAATTTCCTGGGTAATTTACCAGTTCTACTGGTTCATTTATACTGATATCAGTGAGTCATTAGTCTAAACCCACAGTCCTGAGCACCAAGGTGGGAAAGCTATTACTACAATTTCCTATGTCTTTGGTAGAACCCTGCCAGGCTATTCTGAAGGGGTATAATTTGCTCATCTGTGTTGGTAGAATAGACAAAATGTTGTTGTTTTTGTGTGTTTTTATAGATCTTATTCTTCTAAGCAAGTAACAAGATAAAATTAATTCATATCATAGCAGAGTCATGGGAAGTGGTTAAAGGGCTTTCATTTATTAGACCTCGGAATTGTGTAAGTTTGACAGAAGTCACACAGATTTTAACCCTTTCCCACAAACCGACGCTTTCTGACTCCTTGCAGATTAAGACTTTTGAAAACATTATGGCAAAATGAGAAATTGCTTAACCCTTTCCCTCATACGACAATTCTGCAGCAGACGACTTTGAACATGTTTTGTCAAAACATAGAAAATCTCCATAATTAAGTGGATAACCTATGACAAAAAGTGGAAAACATTGTGGCAAAAGGAGAAATTGCACGTTTTGTGCAATTTCTTCTTTTGTCACTATGTTTTCTAAAAGCCGTCTGCTGCAGAGGCGTCAGAAAGCGTCTATATGAGGGAAAGGGTTAATACAAGCAATTTCTCCTTTTGCCACAGGTTAAAAACTCTATTCAATAATTGTACTATCATTTATAGATATTCCGCATATTTGCCATGATGTTTTCAATGTTGCCTGCTGCAGATTTACTGAATGTGGTAAAGGGTTAAGCTGTCAAATTTTCTTTCCAAATATTCATATGAAATAAATTTAGGTTCAGTGCAAAAGATGATGTTAGAGTCACATAAATAATATATGTTTTGCTGTCATTAAGACTTTTTGGCAAGATGAAATTAACCCTTTCCCTTATATTGACTCTTCTGTAGCAGGACATCTTTGCAAACTTTGTGGAAAAAAACAAAAATTGCATAAAATAATTGAATATCCACTTCTTCATATGTAACATCTTTTCAAAGCAGACATAATTTAAAGCATTCTGACAAAAGAATAAGACAATTTCTTCTTTTGCCATAATGTTTACAAAAAAGAGATATTACATATTTTTTGGTATGTTTTCAAATGTCGTCTGCTGCATATTTGTACTATCTAGGAAAGAGTCGACCCTTTACCACATGCAATAATTCTACAACAAAAAAGATTTAGGCAAAAAGTAGAAAATCTCTTTAACTGAAAATGTATGTTACAAGCAATTTCTCCTCTTGTCATGTTTTCAAAATTCTTCTGCTGTAGAGGCGTCATAAAGTGTCTGTATATGGGAAAGGGTTCAAATACCTGAGGTAGTACACCAATAGTTCTTGGCGGTGGTCGCTGAGGAAGAGGTGGTGCTACTTCAATATCTGGAATACTTGCACTACTTTTACGAGGTGAACTAGACTGGTTTACAATATCACTTGTATCTAAAATATGAACAAACAGTACATTATGGTTGTATATCATAGTAAGTTCTCTGAAAATATGTTGGTTACTAATTGAACTTGATGCCTACGGTGTTAGCAAAAACACATGTGGTGCCTGCCATTATGTCAGTAATTGAATGCATGACAGACAAATGGAAAGACAAACAACAGTGAAGTGATTCCTATGTGTCTCCCTTGCTAAAACAGGCAACACACAAAAGGATGAAATACGTAGACCCAGTTCAAACTACACATACAGAGCTATTCTTGCAACATTCCTGGTATTGCGCATTTTTCCTCCTTTTCCTGAGATGATATATCAAAACAGATCACTTAACAAAAGATCATATATATGAAATAAAGAAAGCAGTAAATACTACTAGAAGATGATGACATAAGAAAATATTAACAGTTATCTGCCTAAAGTCATTCAATTTTATGTAACAAGTTAATGTCATATTGCAAGCAATACAAAAGTCCCCTACCGGAAGAGGACAGCACATTGTGTATTGTATGTGCATCATGACAAAAACAGCAACGCACTGCATACATTTTGGATACAGTCCTATCAAACATTTCTAATTTCGACCTTTGACCTGTAAGTGTGACCTTGACATTTGAGGTACAGACTTGTGCCTTGTGCGCCACATGTCACCTCATCATGGTGAACGGGTGTGCCCAGTAACTTGGGAATTCTATGATGCATGGTCTTCATTTCGAATTTGACCTCTAAGTATGACCTTGACCTTTGAGGTACAGGCCTGTGTCTTGTGTGCCACATGTCACCTTATCATGGTGAACATGTGTGCCAAGTAACTTGGGAATCCTATGATGCATGGTTGAGATATGAGTCGAATAAGTTACAGTCCTATCAAACATTACTCATTTTGATCTTTGACCTCTTAAGTGTGACCTTGACTTTTGAGGTACAGACCTGTGTCCTGTGCGCCACATGTCACCTCATCATGGTGAACATGTGTGCCCAGTAACTTGGGAATTATATTATGCATGGTTTCTCATTTCGATCTTTGACCTCTAAATGTGACCATGACCTTTGAGGTACCAGGCTTGTTTCTTGTCTCACCTCATCATGGTGAATATGTGTGCCCATTAACTTGGGTATCCTATGATGCATGGTTGAGATGTGAGCCGGACAAGGTACAGTCCTATCAAACTACTCATTTTGACCTTTGAACTCTAAGTGTGACCTTGACCTTTGAGGTACAGGCCTGGGTCTTTTGTGCGCGACATATATCTCATCATGGTGAACATGTGTGCCTAGTAACTTGGGAATCCTATGATGCATGGTTAAGATGCGGGCCAGACAAGGTAGTCCTATCAAACAGTACTTTTTTTTACCTTTGACCTCCAAGTGTGACCTTGACATTTGAGGTACAGACCTTGGTCTTGAGCATGACACGCCACCTCAACATGGTGAACGTTTGCGCAAAGTTTCTTGGAAAACCTATGATGGATGGTTAAGATGCCGGCCGAACAAGGTAGAGTCCTATCAAACAGTACTCATTTTGATCTTTGACCTTTAAGTGAGACCTTGACATTTGAGGTACAGGCCTGGGTCTTGTGTGTGATACGCCGCCTCATCATGGTGAACTTTTGTGCCAAGTTTTTTGGAAATCCTATGATGGATGGTTAAGATGCAGGCTGGACAAGGTTAGGTGAGACTGATGGACTTACAGACTGTCAGACAGACAGAATCGACCAAACCTATAGTCCCAAAACCGGTCTCTGACCAAAAGGGGACTAATAATTGAGTCATGTCAGACAAAGAGCTTCTCTTTTATAAAAAAGTACCTTCAAGAGTGTAAGCATATATCCAGTACAGCTATACTTCTATTTATTTGTGAGACCATTTATCTAGATAAGGTGAGGTGCTCAGGTTTTTCAATCATAATTTGACACTCAAACCATATGAGCCGTCCCGCGAGAAAACCAACATTGTGGACAGCGTAAACTATCAACCCGGATCAGCCTAAGCATGCTACACAGGTTTTAACCAGATAGACACTTCTTGCCTCCTGTGGATTGTCTGTTTTAGGAATCATTACTCTATACCTCTATCCCCCTGAGTCGGCCCGGATCAGTTTGCGAACGCTGCACAGGCTGATCTGGGGGCGATACATTACGCAGAGGCTATAATAGTGTTGGTTTTCTCGCAGGACGGCTCATATGTTGTTAGTAATTAAAATAATCGCCTGAATGAGACGATTATTTTGAGTACCCACTTCATAGGGTTTGGTTGAGTAATTGGAGATGTTTTGTGGAGGAAAAGGCCTGTTTACTGCCCCTTATAAAGTCCTTTGTATCTAGGACTATATTTCAAACAGACAGACAGTGAACCCTCTGGTTAGACTTTGCATGTGCAAAGGCTCACCTGAGTTCAACTGTTTGCATGCGTAATAAGAGCCCTTTTTGTGTGACGTTGCTATATCGTTCGGTGCAGAGCATTGTGTAAAGATGTCTACTTACTTGCACTAGAGAGTGAGGTATTTACAGCACTTGTATCGCTATTAAACACAGACCCGCCATCAGACATGGGGGACATTGGGGAGGGTAAGTTATACCCACCCATTGTTGGTGTCGAAGCACTGGAGCCAAAGAAATCCAAATTTAACAAGTCCACATTATTAGGTTTTGTGGCAACCCTATAAATAGATAGTAAAACATTGTTAGGTGTATATCCTGCCACGAGAAAAGTAACATTTAAGCCTGTTATATTTGACAATGTTTTTTTCAATAATTAAACTTCTTATAGTGATTTTCCATATTAAAAAAATATATAAAAATAAAATATATATATACTAGATGCTTTCAAAGTTGCCTGTTGCAGATTTGCTGTAATAATATGTGGGAAAGAGTTAAGCCCATAAATATTCAAAGACTATAAGACTGAACTAAAATAAAACCAGAATATTAGACAATATTGTTGATGGGTATAGCATGTGGGAGCAGATAATGTAGACCACTTTTGAAACCTCAAAATGGTAAATAGGACATTTTTCTTTCTTAACCCTTTCTCACATGCAGACAAAATTTGATGTATTTGCATCAAATTTCTATTTGAAACATTGTAGCAAAAGGAGAAATTGCTTATAATCAGCAATTTTTCCTTTTGCTGCAATGAAGTCTATTTTTGTCTTTGATTATATTTTCATTTGTAGAGATTTCTTATGTTTTCCCCTAGATGTTTTCCAAGAGGTCTGCTGCATATTAATACTGAGATTTCATACACTAATTTCTATAACTTACTCTAATGTATCCGACTCTGACTGGGATCGCTTCATCATCATCTTTTTATCTATTGGTGTTGTTCTACCTTTTTTCTGAAATATACATTAACATTGAATTTATATATTTATTCTTTCATTTGGGTTTTATGACGAGTTAAATATTATTTCAGTTATAACATGGCAACAGTTCACTTATGCATGATTCCTGGGTAAACAAAGCAGTACTCAAATTCTGTGATGATGTGGTTCTGCCTTGTTTTTTCCATACAAATTACACAACTATTGATTAAGTCGCAAGGAAGCAGACATCAAGCTTGTTTAATATAATAAGCAACAAGATTGATTCGTAACTATACTTATATATATAAAATTTCTTTTTTTGTCGCCAAGTTTTTAAGAAGCTGTCTGCTGCAGAGGCGTCAGAAAGCGTCTATATGAGGGAAAGCGTTAACACATGACAACATGACAACATATTTTACAATCCTATAATTATTAATCTTCAGTTACAAAAAACTTTTTAATATTTCTTTTGTTGTTAATTTCAAGTCCTTTCTATCATTATAAAATAAAATGTTTTGCTGTTTAAATTTACCCTTTCAGATAAATTTTGAAAACATGTTTGAAAACATTTTTTGCAAAAGGAGAATTTGCTCATAATAAACAAATTCTCCTTTTGCCGCAATGTTTTCATCTCCATTCATTCATATCACTATCATTTAAAAAGATTTTCATCGGTCTTGCCAAGAGGTTTTCAAAGTTGTCTACTAGAGATTTGTTGTTTGTGGGAAAGGGTTCAGAAAGGGGAGTTAAATCAAATCATCACCTACCGCAAATGTTGGAGAAAGTCGTAAATTTCCTACAGATTTCTTGATATCATCTACATTAGCCGACGTCTCATGGGTTCCTGTTGGACTAAGTGGTTTGATTTGTACCTTGATTTTTCTGGAAATATCTGTATCTGTAACACGAAAATCAAAATCAATATTTACATGCACAATAAGTTACAGATATTGACTTCAGGCACCAATTATTTTAGTAGTCTTTAAAGAATGGAAAAAAAAGCGTTTAACTGGTTCCTGCATGCAGATGCATCTTAAAAAACCTGAATAAAATATATACTTTCGCCGAGATGATTTAAAAGTCGTCTGTTGCATATTTTTTCTATGTTCAACTTTGAAACAGGACAGAAAATACAGCGGAAAACAGACAATTTACTCATTGAAGGAGTATATCTTTTTTCCCTTTCACACAGAATAAACTGTTTTAAATGACTCAACAAAACCATATACAGCAGAAACTATTTATTATGTAACTACAACATACATATCTCGTCCCTAAAATATCTTTGGCATTCAGGGGCAATGACAGTTGTCAACTGAAGACTTAGTCTGTAGGCTGTATTTCTAGCGTCACTTCAGAAACAAGAGAGCATAGTATATAGGTTGAAACTGGGCTTCAGAAGAGACAAAGTTACTTTCGTTGGTTCAAAAGGTTAAACATAATCTGGCAAAGGGTATTAGCAAACATTTCTATCTTATTCAAAATTTCATTAACATCTTACCTGAATCCGAGTCTGAATCTGACGAGTTCCAGGACTTGGTGTCACCATTTTCTGAACTCAGTTAAAGATCAATAGTTTATATGAATGACAATAAAACAATGTAGGAAGGCAGACATATGTACAGTCAAACTTGTGTGAGCGGTCACATGCGATCAGCGGTCACCGGCGTTAAACGATCACTTTAAATCCCTCCCAACCAATTATACTCTATAAACTACCTTGATCAGCGGTCCCCTTTGAAACGCGGCCAGCGGCCACACTAATTGGTCGAGATTAACTGTAATCTTACTGTGTTCAACCGTCAATCAACACACGACTTGGATTCGCAAGGTGTTAAATTATCGGTTTTTTTCAAACGCGTAAGCTGATTACATGTTAGATCTAGGGTACCGAAAACAGCCAACGTGTGCCGAATGATAATTGCATGATTCATCAACAAGAAGTTGCGATTCTTTTTTCTTCTGTTTACGATGTCGGGCAAAATTGATAAATTGAAAAAGATATTTATGAGCGTTTTAGAGCGAAAGACAGTACAATTATATGTTAAAATGAAAGTTAATGTCTACTTTGAAGCCGCAAGTCAACTTATATTCCCATTTCCATTTTAAATCTAAAGATTATCAAGTACAATTTTGTTCAAGATGTAGACGTAGATTCGGACGCTATTTTTTCCGGATACGTTATTTGGCGAATTTGAAAGTGAAATAATTGATAGTCAAGTTAGTTGTAAACGTCGGCTGATCGCAAATTTGACTGTATCCCTATTCCCTTATCATTCTTAATATAATTCTTACTCTAATAATTCACAATGTACCGTAACACAATTTGTAGCAATATTAATCACATCTGTTAAGGCAATGAATTTAACAATGTTTCCTTTTAGAAGTTACAGCTTTGTCACTAATATGGTCAATTTCAGCTATGGTAATGTATCAATATTATTTACAACTATGTTATGCCAATAACAAGAGGGCCATGATGGCCCTAGATCGCTCACCTGATTTTTTTTTTTTTCACTTTAGCTATATAAGCCCCCCGCCCCCATAGTTTCAGACTTGGCTTGGAGGAATCTGATAGAGGGTCACCCTAGGAACATTTCTAGAAAATTATTGGAAAATCGGCCTGACACTTGGAGGAGAAGAATTTTTAAGTTTTCACTATAGCCATATAAAGCAAAATAGCCCTGACCCCCTGGCGGTCATGTTTTTCGACCAATCAACATGGCTTGAAGGAATCTGATAGAGAGTCATCCAAGGAACATTTCTACAAAATTATTTGAAAATCAGCCTGACACTTTTGGAGGAGAAGATTTTTTTAAGTTTTCTCTTTAGCCATATAAGGCAAAATAGCCCCACACCCTGGCGGCCATGTCTTTCGACCAATCAACATGGCTTGAAGGAATCTGATAGAGGGTTATCCAAGGAACATTTCTACAAAACTATTTGACCAATCAACATGGCTTGAAGGAATCTGATAGTGGGTTACTTAAGGAGATTTTTTAAGTTTACACTATAGCCATATAAGGCAAAATAGCCCTGCCCCCCCCTGGCGGCCATGTTTTTGGACCAATCAACATGGCTTGAAGGAATCTGATAGTGAGTTACTTAAGGAACATTTCTACAAAATAATTTGAAAATCGACCTGACGCTTTTGGAGGAGAAGATTTTTTAAGTTTTCACTATAGCCATATAAGGCAAAGTAGCCCCATGCCCTGGCGGCCATGTTTTTCGACCAAGTATAAAATCTGACATACCAGGGTCAGACAGTTTTCTTAGTACCAGCACAGCTTGGGGGACACACTGTACGAGACTAGACAATAAAGGATACGTTCTGTTTCTGGTGGTCTAATACTGAAGCCTTCATCATCCACATCTGGAGCATTCCCAGATGCCTCACCACTCCCTTGTGTATCTCTACAATAAGATGAGAACATACATAATCATTTCGCACATACATCAGACGACTTTAAAAACATAGTGATAAAAACCTGAACAAAATCTCCATAAAAGATAGCTTTATTGTTAAATAATGTTGAAAACATTGTGGCAAAAGGCACAACTGCTCATCGTGATCAATTTCTCCTTTTGCCACAATGTTTCAAAAGTCGTCTGCTTCAAATGCGTCGGAATGCGTCTGCGATTGGGAAAGGGTTAACCACTGAAAACTATTATCTTTAACCCTTCTCACATACAGCAAATCTGCAGCAGATGACTTTGAAAATATCTACTCAAATTACGGAAAATCTTTAGAAATGAAGGTATAATTACTGGAAAAAAGTTGAAAACATTGTGGAAAAAGAGAAATTGCTTGTTTTGAGCAATTTCTTCTTTTTTCTCTATGTTTTCAAAAGTCGTCTGCTGCAGATGCGTCAGAATGCGTCTATAGGTGGGGAAGGGTTAAGCAAAAACAAAGAAAACCTATAAATGAAAGTATCATTATTGAATGGAGTTGAAATCATTGTGGAAATGGAGAAATTGCTCATTAAGTTTTCAAAGTCTTCTGCTACAGATGTGTCAATTGTGTCTGTAGGTGGGAGAGGTTAATCGGTAGCTGACCTCTTTTGTAAACATTGTGACAAAAGGAAACTGCGGTCATTATGAGCAATTTCTCCCTTATGCCACACAATGTGTTTCAAACAGGTTCAATTAGTATACTTTCATTTATAAAAAATAATCCACATTTAGCCCAAAAATATTCAAAGTTGGCTGCTGCAGATTTCTTGTATTAGGTAAAGGGTTAACCATTTCCCTCATGTATACACATTCTGACGCCTCTGCAGCAGACGGCTTTTTGAAAACATAGTGACAAAAGAAGAAATTGCTCAAAACGAGCAATTTCTCCTTTTGCCACAATGTTTTCCACTTTTAGTCAGAGGTAATCCATTCAATTATAGAGATTTTCCATTTTTTGACAAAATATGTTCAATGTCATCTGCTGCAGATTTCTTGTATTAGGTAAAGGATTAACATATCAAAATTTCAATTGACATAAAACGTCTTAAGATACTAATCTAAGATCTATTCTGGTTGCGAATAGTATGACTGTATCTTGGACGTGTTATACAATCAATATTCTATATCTATATCTATTGAATAGAGCTAAAAACATTGTTTTCAAAAGTCGCCTGCTGCAGAGGAGTCACAAAGCATTTGTATGTTCACATTTATCATATCTGAGGCAGACGACTTTGAAAACATTTAATCAAGATCTAGAAAATCTCTAGAAATGTAGGTACACTATTGCTTGTTTTGAGCAATTTCTCCATTAGTCATAATGTTTTCAAAAGTCGCCCGATGCAGCGGCGTCAGAAAGTGTCTGTATGTGGGAAAAGGTTAAGGTTGACGAAACAACTTACACAGATTCTGTATCTTTATTGTCATCCTTTTCGCTTTTCTTCTTCTTTTTCTTCTCTTTTCGTTTGTTTTTGGATTTTAAAAACCCTTAAATAATAGAAATAGTAAAATTTTATTTGAGAAACCTTCATAATACCTCACATTCCTTTCGAGTACCATTAAGTGATATTTTTACTATCTTATAACACAGGTGCCACATCCCTAACTTCCTGGTATTTTAACCCTTTCCCTCATACGATAATTCTGCAGCAGATGACTTTGAACATATTTGATCAAAAAATAGTAAATCTCTATAATTGTATGGATAACCTATGACTAAGAGTTGAAAACATTGTGTCAAAAGGAGAAATTGCTCGTTTTGAGCAATTTCTTTTTTTGTCACTATGTTTTCAAAAAGCCATCTGCTGCAGTGTCTATATGAGGGAAAGGGTTATGGTAATGATTTCTTTCCCAAATGAACTCAGATGATCAAAAACATCAGAGAAAATACACTTTGCCGATTGTCAGATGGTATCTTGAGTTAGTTTGAATGTTGTTTACACCACTGTCAGCACTATTTAAGTTAACCCCTTCCCTCATATAGACGCTTTCTGACGCCTCTGCAGCAGACAGCTTTTTGAAAACATAGTGACAAAAGAAGAAATTGCACAGAACGTGCAATTTCTCCTTTTGCCACAATGTTTTCCACTTTTTGTCATAGGTTATCCATTCAATTATGGAGATTTTCTATGTTTTGACAAAATACGTTCAAAGTCGTCTGCTGCAGAATTGTTGTATGAGGGAAAGGGTTAAATCCTGACATTTCCTGGTGTAGATTAACCGCAGTACCTCTAATAATTAATTCAATCCAGAGGAACACCATACTACCATTGTTCAACCCTTTCCAAAATATAGACGAGTTTTGAGGCATCTGAAGCAGACATCTTTTTCAAAACATTGTGGCAAAACGGGAAATTGCTCACGCATATGATGTTTTCAAAGTCACATGGTAAAGATTTGTTGTATGTGGGAAAGTATTAACCCTTTCCCTCATACAACAATTTTGCAGCAGACGACGTTGAACATATTTTGTCAAAAAGTAGATAATCTCTATAATTGAATGGATAACCTAAAAGTGGAAATCATTGTGGCAAAAGAAGAAATTGCTTGTTTTGAGCAATTTCTTCTTTTGTCACTATGTTTTCAAAAAGCCATCTGCTGTGGAGGCCTCAGATAGCGTCTATATGAGGGAAAGGGTTAAAGCTTTGATATGACCTGAAGATAGATCCCACACCTCAGATTCCAGCTTCAAGGAAGACACTTAAACCACTTGAGTCGATATACTAGAGAATGACTTCTTTCTCCTTAGTTAGAAACCATTTCTATTACTGAAGTTCTACTTTAATAATAAAACACTGGCATTATCAACTTTTATCAATTTCATATGTATATCTATTCAAAAAGAAGTATTATCAAATTGCTTGCAATATTATTACATGCCTAATTTAAACAGCAAGTCTTTTATTAATTAGGGAACTCTTAAAAGCTTATAATAATTCTCAGATACAGTTTAATTATCTAAAATATGCTACTCATTGCGCTTATTATCCATATTTCATTACTTCAAAGTCTTCTCTTTTAACCCTTTTCCTCATATAGACGCGTTCTGACGCCTCTGCAGCAGACAGCTTTTTGAAAACATAGTGACAAAATTGCTCCTTTTGCCACAATGTTTTCCACTTTTAGTCATAGGTTATCCATTCAATTATAGAGATTTTCCATTTTTTGACAAAATATGTTCAAAGTCGTCTGCTGCAAAATTGTTGTAGAGGCATTCTGACGCATATGCAGCAGACAACTTTCGAAAACATTTTGCCATAATGTTTTCAACTTTATTCAATGATTAAACTTTCATTTATATAACATTGTTACACTTTTGCACTGACGTCTACAAAGTCGTCTGCTGTAGATTGGCTGTATGTGGGAAAGCGTTAAAGATAATAGTTTTCGATGGTTCATAGAATTTTACAGATTACAACCACTATAGGAGTTGCCCACTTACATGTACAACAAAACGGCATATATGGCCAAATGAGTCTACTAGTGGGAAAAGGTTAATCAAATGGTCTGTCAAGCTATCACAAGTTTTGGTAACAAAATAAATGGGAAAAGGTTAATCAAATGGTCTGTCAAGCTATCAAAAGTTTTGGTAACAAAATAAAAATAAATATAAAGAAAAAAAGCTAAATATTAGTAACAGTGCATAAGCAAACAAAAATAATTTGTGCAAAATAAGCAAGAAATTCAAGGAAACCCAACAGAAATAAGTATGCCAGTTCTTTTTACCAGAGAATCCTGCCAATCAACAAGGGAAAAGAAATCTCACAAATGAAGTTTCCAGAAAAAAAATATATCATGCATAATTGTATCTTTAATCCTTTGCAAAATATTTCAGGATGGGAACAAATTGTTTATCACTTTCCCACATACAACTTTTCTGCAGCAGACAACCTTAAAAACATCTATGCAAAAATGTATATAATCTATAGAATACCTCTATAAATAAAAGTATAATTATTGAATAGAGTTGAAAACATTGTGGCAAAAGGAGAAATTGCTCCTTCTGAGCAATTCCTCCTTTTGTCAAAATGTTTTCAAAAGTCGTCTGATGCTGAGGCATTGTTGTTAACAATGTTAACAATGAGGTGGAAAACAATACATTACATTTAATCAATGATGGATTACAATGGAAAAGGCTATGTAATTATCTCATCCCATAACTTCATGCTTTTTTTAAACTTAACCAAATTACCAACCCTTATCCCTTTCCCTCATATAGACACTTTCTGACGCCTCTGCAGCAGACGGCTTTTTGAAAACATAGTGACAAAAGAAGAAATTGCACAAAACGTGCAATTTCTCCTTTTGCCACAATGATTTCCACTTTTAGTCATAGGTTATCCATTCAATTCAAGTCGTCTGCTGCAGAATTGTTGTATGAGAAAAAAAGGGTTAAACACATACATCAAATGTCCATCAGACAACTGTGAAAATATCTTGGCAAAAATATGGAAGTATAATATATCTATAATATTGTAAAAATTGAAAACATGTTGTATATATTCAAGGCAAAATTATTCATCATGAGCAATTTTCCTCTTTTGCCACAATGTTTCAAATGCTGTTTGTTGCAACTGGATCAAATTCATCTGCATCTGAGAAAGGGTTAAAACATCCAGAGAGAAAGGATGGATAATCTGAACTAATGATGGCATCATTTATTATTGGAAGAAAAACCATGCTTGTAATTATTACTATCATAAGCCAACACTAAGTCTTTTTTTTATTATTTTTAGGCTACTTGTAATTTCTATGCTGCAGGTTTTTGTTTTTTAAATAGTACATAATAATTAAGAGAAAAGATTCTTGAAATTTGTTGAGCTTCTTAACCTTTTAACCCCTTACCGCTTTCTAACGCTTCTGTAGCAGAAGACTTTTGAAAACTATGTAGCAAAAGGAGATATTACCCATAATGAGTAATATCTCATTTTGCCACAATGTTTTCAAATCAATAATTATACTTTCAATTATAAAGATTTTCCACATTCTATCCAAATTATGTTGTCTGCTGCAGGGTTGTCATGTATGTGGGAAAGGGCTAATAATCTACAATGTATCTGGATAGTACTTGAACATAGGACTAGCAACAGTGACCACTTTCTTGCAATAAAAGCTGTCATAACTAATCTTAACCCTTCCACACATATAAACAATCTGCTGAAGAAAAATTTGAAAACATCAAGGCCAAAATATGGCAAACCACGATAAATTAAAGTTAAATAAATAAAGGTGAAAAAGTTGTGGCAAAAAGAGCAATTTCTCCTTTTGCTACAATGTTTTCGAAAGTAATCTGCTACAGATGTGTCAAACCTTAGCTGGGAAAGGGTTAAAGAAGCAACAAAAGTAAAGGTTTCAGGAGAACAAAAATCACACAAAAAGTTAAGACAAATGGTGAAGTGGTAGGATAAGTTAATGTTGTGTTAACATAATATGCCTCCCTTTTTTTTTTTTAACAAAATATTATTGTAGAATAATATTGGCAAAGGAGAAGAGCTTTATCAAAAGGCTATGGATGAATTTTGTAACGAGTTCATTTTCTGAACAAAAACTGCTCACATCAAACATGTATCAAAATAAAGTTTTCTTGTAATCAGTGTATAAGAAAGCAATTTCCTACTTCAATGGACAATTACATTTTAACCCTTTCCCTCATACGACAATTCTGCAGCAGACGACTTTGAACATATTTTGTCAGATGGATAACCTATGACTAAAAGTGGAAAACATTGTGACAAAAGGAGAAATTGCACGTTCTGTGCAATTTCTTCTTTTGTCACTATGTTTTCAAAACGCCGTCTGCTTTAACCCTTTCCCTCATACGACAATTCTGCAGCAGACGACTTTGAACATATTTTGTCAGATGGATAACCTATGACTAAAAGTGGAAAACATTGTGACAAAAGGAGAAATTGCACGTTCTGTGCAATTTCTTCTTTTGTCACTATGTTTTCAAAACGCCGTCTGCTTTAACCCTTTCCCTCATACGACAATTCTGCAGCAGACGACTTTGAACATATTTTGTCCTAAAATAATGGAAAATCTCTATAATTGAATGGATAACCTATGACTGAAAGTGGAAAACATTGTGACAAAAGGAGAAATTGCACGTTTTGTGCAATTTCTTCTTTTGTTACTATGTTTTCAAAAAGCTGTCTGCTGTCAACAGTATTTGAATTATATCATGGCATTTCATGGGTAGTTTACCAGTACTACAGATATCATTTATCCTGACACCGATGCAAAAGTTGTAGTGGTATCCGTGCTACTCTGAGTGCAAGGAGGGAAGCCATTACGATCATTCTTAGTCTTAGGTATGACCCAATTGGGGATTGATCTGGTCTTCCTCTACCTCCCCAGACACACTTATAATTACACTGCAGAGAATTTCCAATCTTATTTATAAAACGTATTCATGGTTCTCTCTACATACATGAAATCTTCCTTCTTCGACCTTTGATCTTATGACAAAGAGGTGTACTTTTTTTCTATTAGATGCTGGTCAAGAAGGAAATAAGATTTAATTGATAAATCAGTCAATACTACAGTATGAGATTACAAGATTGGAGTCGGACCTGCAGGGAGGGGAGTGAAACAACTGGATTCAGGAGAGAAGAATTACTGCCTAAACATGGCTAATATGTCCAAGATAGCGAAATGATTATACCTCAAAAAGCATGAAACTAATCAATATGCCATTGGAAAAAATTTCTGTGGGGGGAAAACTGGTATATAACATTTGAAAAATTCAATAAAGCTGCAGCAGAAGACTTTGAAATATATAGTTAAATATATGGAACATCTCTATAAAAGCAACAAGTGCATGCATGAATAATTATTGAATAGATCTGTAAACATTGTAGCAAAAGGAGAAATTGCTCATCATAAGCAATTTTTCCAATTTCCACAATGTTTTTAAGTCATCTGCTGCAATAGAATCCAAATGCATCTGCTTTTGGGAAAGGGTTGATCATAATCAAATACTTTCCCATCCAGTCTAAAAAATATTTATTTCATTGTCTTCACTGTTTCAGTTCTTGTTCTAATACACATAAATTAGCTTGAAACATGAGCATTTACCTTGAAATGTACATCTTACACACTGGCATGATCTAAACAAGAGGGCCATGATTGCCCTGGATCGCTCACCTGATTTAATTTTGTTTCACTTTAGCCATATAAGCCGCGCCCCCTGGCGACTATAGTTTTCGACCAATCAATATGGCTTCAAGGAATCTGATAGTGGGTCACTTAAGGAACATTTCTACAAAATTATTTGAAAATCGTTCTGACATTTTGGGAGAAGATTTTTTAAGGTATCACTGTAGCCATATAAGGTAAAAATAGCTCCGCCCTCTGGCGGCCATGTTTTTCAACCAATCAACATGGCTTGAAGGATTCTGATAGAGGGTCATCCAAGGAACATTTCTACAAATAACTCATGGTGAGCTTAAAAGCTGTATTATCATTGACTATTATGCCACAACAAGAACAAAATGTGAACAACCTGTGAGAACGATCAGTTACATTTCTACAACAAAAGTTTCACACATGCTTACATCGAATACCACCTTAGTGAAATAGAAACACATTTTTAAGCTTCCCCAAAAATATGCTGTTTGTCTGACAACTTTATTTAAATCGATGTACTACAGTTTAGTAATATTCTTTTCATAAGATGTTTAGCAATAGTCGTTCACCAAGTAAAGAATTAAATTGGAATAAATATCCACCCAATCTAATCAGTCTTCATTGATTGATGATCTTTAAAACAATTTGGGTGAACACTGTTATCCCAAATAAAACAAGTTGGGCTTCAGTGTTGGCAATATATCTATTGCTAATCTATCAGCAAAATAACTCTATATATGTAAAAAAAAAAATTGTATATTGGGGCAAAAACCTCGCTTTAAATGAATGACTGAAAAACTCTATAAACTATCAGAATCTGATGTGCGTGCTCAACAACAAAGAAACAGTATTTGTGATGAGTGCTGATCGAGATATCTGAGCACCTAGCTCTGCTAAATAATCCAAAGAACAGACTACATTTATTCAGCAAGAAAGTTGTATACTTTGCTCACATTATGATCATTAAGTATTTTCTGCTTGGAAAATTAAATGACTCAATAAATTCGTCTAGTTAAACCCTTTCCCAAATATATGAAATATGCAGCAGACGACTTAGGAAACATCCAGTCAAAAATATGGAAAATCTGTAAAAATGATAGTATAGTCACGGAATAGAGTTGAAAACATTGTGACAAAAAGGAGAATTCTCATATGCCAAAATGTTTTCAAAAGTTGTCTTCTGCAGACGTGTCAAAATACGTCAATATGAAGGAAAGGGTTAAAATTCTACAATTCTTTAATTAGCATCTAAGTCTAATTTCTAGCTATGGTCATGGTTCTGTTCTGTCTAGTTGAACTTCACACTGTTATTTTCTTGAATTGACTCTTTCCCTTTTGGAGACGCATTTTATCGCATCTCAAACAGACGAATTGAAAACAATTTGGCAAAGGAAGTAATTGCTTATAATGAACAATTTCTCCATTTGCCACAATGTTAACAACATTTTATAACTGTGTACATCAATGTATTCCATATTTTTTTCTTAAGAGGTCTTCAAATCATCTGCTGCAGGTTTGCTGTATGAGGGTAAGGCTTAAACTTAAGCATTTTAATCAAAATGTGCTATTCCAACATGTCCATCAATGTTTATTTTCAACATGTGCCTATAGCAGACTGTGATCACTCAAAGAAACAGTAGTATATAGAAGTCAGTGAGGAAATTAGACTTAACTTATTTACTGCATCTTCCTTCCTTTATCATATAATATTACTCGTTGCCAAAACAAGGTTACTCATAGTGAGCAATTTCTCCTTTTGCTGTGTTTTCAATTCTATTATTCAATAATTAAAATTCAATTTATTGATAATTTCTAAACTTTATAGCTTGTATGTGATCAAAGTTGCCTGCTGCAACTGTTGTATGTGGGAATGACTTATACTTTAACCCTTTCCCTCATAAGGCAATTCTGCAGCAGACGACTTTGAACGTATTTTGTCAAAAAATAAAAAATCTCCATAATTGAATGGATAACCTAGGACAAAAAGTGGAAAACATTGTGGCAAAAGGAGAAATTGCACGTTTTGTGCAATTTCTTCTTTTGTCACTATGTTTTCAAAAAGCCGTCTGCTGTAGAGGCGTCAGAAAGCATCTACATGAGGGAAAGGGTTAATGAGACATTTGTTTAGATGTTAGCGTTTTCTTTAGAAGTCTTTTTCATGGAAAATCTAAAGCTTGCATACCAGATAAAATGTTATCAACTTCAAAACTTAAAACTCTAAAAATAGAAAAATATATTTTTACAAAAATCTATTTAAACTAGTACTATCACTGAAGATGATAAATACCCCCTAAACAGCACCTTGACCTACACCATAACTTAATTAGTAAAAGGGCCATAACTCTGTAAAATATCATGCAATTGTAACCCATTTAGGATATGCACATCTCCTCTTGGTATAGAAGCTTCATGTAAAATGTTATTGAATTCCACCCAGAGGTTTGTAAGAAATAGGCGGGACAAAATATGGCTTCCGACCGACCGACTGCCCGACACAGTGACTCCTATATACCCCCTCTTCTTCGAAGGGAATATAAAAATAATATGGAAACTTAAACATGCTTTCTATTACTAAGCTGATGTTCACAAGAAACAAGGAACTAATTTCTCTCTTCTTCTTGCATTGACAGCATGAAAACATTGACAACACAATGGGAAATATGGCAATTTAGTACGGACTGGAAAAGGTTTCTTTTCAAACATTTTATTATATATTTCACTGTTATATGCAACAATTTTACTTTCATTTATAGAGATTTTCTATATTTTGGCATGGATGTTTTCAAAGATGCCTGGTGAAGATTTGCTGTTATGTGGGAAACGGGTAATACAAAGAGGGAAGTTTTTTGATATAATTTATCAATTAGTAAACTACACCTGAGAAAAAACAAAATGAATTCTTGTTTCGAAAATAATTATATCTGGGTTACTAAGGTATCCAAAAATCTCAAAATGATATTTCAATTATAGTTTAATCTATAAATAATATTATATTTTTTCCGTCTATCTATTTTAAAGAAAAAGGTAATAATTAGTATTCATGATAAGGTTGTTTAAATAGGAAGGCAAAACAAATTAATTTCTAATTAACAAGAATGAGACATTTTAAAAACAGGGATAAGGTATCAATTAGCAACTGTATATATCTAGCCCACAAATGAAAAGTGAATATTCCTTTTTCCACATACAGATTCTAGCTATTTCAGAGTGAAATCCTTATATTAATTTAAAAGTAATGAAAATACTTTTTCAACATCTTTTTTTACATGCTATACCTCTAAAAAACGAACTTCTGAAGAAAAGATCTAGTCTGTATACTAATTGTCTACTCAACCCTTTGACTGCTGGAATCAATTTTGTTAACCCCTTCAGACACCTCTGCAGCAGACACAGCTCTTTGAAAACATGGCGACAAAAAAAGAATTTGCTCAAAATGAGCAATTTCTCCTTTTGTCACCATGTTTTCAACTCTATTCAATTATTGTACCTTCATTTAAAGGGAGTTTCTAAATTGTTTTGGGTATGTTTTCAAAGTCGTCTGCTTCAGATTTGTTGCATGTGGGAAAGGGTTAAGCCTGAGCCACGAATGTGGAGCAAGGTCAGTCAATTCATCTGCTCTATCTGAACAGGCTGCATGTTGGCATTAATATTCCTAGAATTGGCTATGGACTCAATGAAATGCAAAGCGGGACAATTCCATTATATACATTCAGCATTGAAGTGGTTAGGATATTCTACAACCAAAATGGTTTAACAGTGTTTCTGACTTAGAAGAATATTTAGTCTAGTTTATTGACATCTCATCATGGTTTAATTATCAAGAAAGGTATCATTTCTCAAGTGTCAATGGCCGTCAAATCAGTACAAAGCTTCAGAATTATGCTTAGACCAAGATCAAGTTGGTGAAAGAAAACATTGACTTTGCTTAAAATGTTGAAGGCAGCCAAACATTAAATTTACAATGTATGATTTAACAGAAAGGCAGGTTATTCAATCTGTTTTTGTGACACTCACCACATACTGCCCACTTATCTTGTTCCACTTGCAAGGGCATTTTGCAACATCCTCAGCTGACTCATTTTGCCACAATGTTTTCAACTCTATTCAATAAATATTCTTTAATTTAGAGAGATTTTTATTTAATTAACCCTTTCCCTCATACAACAATTCTGCAGCAGACGACGTTGATCATATTTTGTCAAAAAATAGAAAATCTCTATAATTGAATGGATAACCTATGACTAAAAGTGGAAAACATTGTGGCAAAAGGATAAATTGCTCGTTTTGAGCAATGTTTTCTTTTGTCACTATGTTTTCAAAAAGCCGTCTTCTGCAGAGGCGTCAGAAAGCATCTATATGAGGGAAAGGGTTAAAATTGTCTGCTGCAGATTTGTTGTATGTGGTAAAGTGCATATAAAAGCTTAAATAAGGAGCAATACCGGTTTTTTTTCTCTATAATAATCCCTTCAACTTAGATACTCGATAAAATCTTATTAGTAATATATATGACCATATTATTAAGTTTCCAGAATGTAAGAGTTCTGTACAAAAATGAAGATTCTAGTCTAGCACACCCCCCATATCTAGGACATACAATGATACAGCTGTCTGTATGTGGTAAAGGGACACAAAATAAAGATAATGCATGCAATTTAGTTGTTGTCTAATGGCAGCTAGTCACCCACAGACGACATTCAAGCACATGAAAAGTTAAAAGTGTGTGAGAGATTACATGTTCGAGATACTCGCAGCTTCACACTCCGACTTAACGGCCCGGGCTGGTCACCGGGCACTGGGCTTGCACTACCGCTTGAGTCTAAAAATAAAAGATCATATCCAATGTAAAGTTCAGAATATAAAGTGTCTGAAATCTCTTCATCGAAAATAGGTAAAGGAGAAAGTTTAACAGGAAATCTTTGTTAATAGACTCTTGTTCAGCTGAACTCCATATACTTGCCTATTTACATATTTAGCACTCACACATAAAATTTCTTCCTAAATGGAAACAAAAATATTATTTCTTCATGTGAAAAAAACTTTTCCTTAACCCTTTCCCACCTGTAGATGCATTTTGCCGCAATAACAGCAGACGACTTTTGAATATATTGTGGCCAAAGGAGAAATTGCTGAAGATGAGCAATTTCTCCTTTGGCAACAATAATAAAAACTTTATTTAACAATTAAGCTATATTTTATGGAGATTTTTTCAGGTTTTTGCGGGGATGTTTTGAAAGTTGTCTGCTGCAAATTTTTGTATGTGGAAAAGGGTTAAATGAGGGCAGACAAACAGACAAGGTGCAAATCTTGTGTCTGCCTTCTGTACATGATTGCACATCATAACGGCTTAAAGCAGCTGTGTGAATGCTTGTCTTGACTGATGCATCTTTTTCTCAAAATAATTTTCATTATTCTCAAAAACAAACTAAAATCTGTTCAGGTTCATTAAATTTTACATATGTTTTCATTTGAAAGAGTACAGAAATAGCCCAACAGGTAATGAATAAATAAGACGATGTTTGCAACAACATTTTTATTTTATTCAATAGTTCCAATCTCGTCTATAGAAATGTTCAATATTTTTGTATTGATGTTTTTAAAGTTGATGCTGACAATTTGATGGATGTGGGAAATGGTACAACAGATCTGCAGCAGACGGCTTTGAAAACATCTGGTCAGAAATGGAGAAAACCTCTATAAATGAAAGTTTAATTATTGAATAGAGTTGAAAATATTATGTCTAAAAGGAGAAATTGTATTTTTTGAGCAATTTCTTCTTCTGTGACAATGCTTTCAAAAAGTCGTCTGCTGCTGAGGCATCGGAAAGCATCTATTTGTAGGAAATGGTTAACCCTTTCCCTCATATAGACGCTTTCTGACGCCTCTGCAGCAGACGAATTTTTGAAAACATAGTGACTAAAGAAGAAATTGCACAAAACGTGCAATTTCTCCTTTTGCCACAATGTTTTCCACTTTTTGTCATAGGTTATCCATTTAATTATGGAGATTTTCTATTTTTTGACAAAATATGTTCAAAGTCGTCTGCTGCAGAATTGCCGTATGAGGGAAAGGGTTAAATACACCATTATTTCCAAATCTACATCGATGACTTGTAATAGTTCAGTAGACAGTAAAGGCTCTGCAGCTCTACTTTTATCTGCATGGTCTTCATATTATATCAACACATTCTTTATTTTGATTACGTTATTACACACAGTTATGTCCCAGTAGTAAAAAATAATATCGTTGTATTAACTTGTTTATACAATTGGAGTATTATCTAAGGACCAATTTCTTCATACTATAAACAAGAAATTCAGCATTGTGATCATCTTACATTTGCTTTTCCACATACATGATCTTTCTGACACGTCTGCAACATATGACTTTTGAAAATTTGTGGCTAAAGGAGAAATTGCACAAAGCAAGCATTTCACCTTTTTGTCAGTTTTTATTTTTCAGTAAATATACCCTCATTTTTAGATATTTTCCAAGCTTTTGCCTATATTTTTTCTGCTAAATACTTTGTATCAAAAAATGTCTTCCATTGTTTCCCACGTACTACAAATACACAACAAATATTTATTTTTTAAGCGAAGAATGTTGAATCAAAAGATGCAACTAAAATTAAATCCAATATCTTATATGGTTATGGTTAACCCTTCCCCTCTGCAGCAGACGGCTTTTTGAAAACATAGTGACAAAAGAAAACATTGCTCAAAACGAGCAATTTCTCCTTTTGCCATAATGTTTTCTACTTTTAGTCATAGGTTATCCATTTAATTATAGAGATTTTCTATTTTTTGACAAAAATATGTTCAAAGTCGTCTGCTGCAGAATTGTCGTATGAGGGCAAGGGTTAACCTTTTTCACTTGCATCTGCAGCAGAAGACCATTAGTTTAAACTTATTTATTTTAAATCGATTGCGAAACAAGCTTTAAGCTTATATTAATCACGCTCGATGTCTGCTTCCTGGATACTTAACCAGTACTCGCGCCGTTTGTGTGGAAAAATCCCAAAGGAAGAACCCGCTCATCACGGGATTCGAACCCGGGACCTTTGGTACAAGAGGCCGACGCTCTACCTCTGTACCACTGCATGACCATTGAAAACATTATAGCAAAAGAAGAAGCTGCTCATGAGAGCAATGTCTCTTCTATAAGCACAAAGATTCAACTCTATTCATCAATGCTGCTTTCATTTAAGCAGATTTTTCACCTTTCTGTCTACATATAAAGTTACCTGCTGCAGATTTGTTGTACACCCAGGTCTTTATGACATATACTTGTAAATACATCTTGTTTTAAGCTGTACAATAACTGTTTTACATCAAGCCATCATTACACTGGTTCACACAAACAGCCTTACATTTGCCAATGATAAATTATTGTACACACTAGCCATGTTCTAGGAAAGTCAACCATATACTTGCAGCAACCATTGTTTATTCAGATCAAAGTTCACAAATCAGCACAGCTTGATAAAGCTAAACAATGTTCACAAATCAGTTTAAAAAGAAGAGGCCCAAATATTTTTTTTTTTTAAATAATCACTAAAGCCTCAATAACGCAAAACGGCACTGCCCCCTGTGGGCCATGTTCTTCAACCAGTCAACATGACTTGAATACAATCTGGTGCAAGGTCATCTAGGGAATATTTCATCAAAAGTATTTGAAAATCAGCATTCCAGTTGTGGAGGAGTAGATTAAACAAATAAAATTGTAGCCATAGAAACCAGATATTGAATAGATAAAAAAAATGGAATTTAGGAGAGGACATTAAGAGGATGCTACCTATGCAGTTTCAACCCATCCTACCAGATGGTTACAATACAGAGAAGTAGTTTGAAGCCAAAAGTTATTGCATGCACGCTGACAAATCGCCATGACATAAAATTGAGCCAGTGGAGCTGAAAACTCCTGACAAAGAGTGTACATTTTGATAAGATAACATGTAATACTATGTTCAGAATGAATGAATGTATATTGTTTTATGGCGCATCGACAGCTAAGGTCATTTAGCGCGCAATTAAATTTAATTATTCATGATCCCTGGGTAAACAAACCAGTACTAGGCTAGAAAATGTGCCTTGCCCAAGGGCACTTCACCATGACCGTAGTGCCGCGACTGGGGATCGAACCCGGAACACCCGGTTTCGAAATCCCCGACGCTAACCACTCGACCACAGCGGATTCCTACTACTATGTTCAGACCAAGTAACACTGTGTTAAAAGAAGAAATTGTTTATAATGAGCAATTTCTTCTCAGTCTCAAAGTAATGCATGGGTATGTACATATTAAGATTTAGGTCTTGACAACACACAAATATCTTTATATCTATACACTGACAATAATCAATGATAATATAATTTCATCAACAAAGATAACAAGTAAATTTCTTTTAAAAAAAATATTCATTCTTATAACCACTGTCTGCCATACTCTTTCCTCAAGATATGTTCTTTCATACAGTGGAACTACAAGTACAACACACAAAAAAACATATTCATATTACTAATCTTGTCTAGAAACTTTTGAAAGAAACCTTTATACTAGACTTAAGTTTTTGTAGGAACACAAGTGTCGGCCTACCAATAAGTCATGAATTAAAGTTTATCATTTATAAGAGCTGAAAACATTGTGACAAAAGGATATTGCTAATTATAAGCAATTTCTCCTTATGCCACAATATTTTCAACAGTCTTCTGCTGCAGATATGTTGAAATGTGTCTACCAGTGGTAAAGGATTAAATACAAGACTTTTTTATAAGATATGATCCACTATTCAAAGTGCTTATCAAATAAAACAAATGATATTCAAACAAGAGGGCCATGATGGCCCTGGATCGCTCACCTTAATTATACAATGTACTGCAATGCAAAACACATCAAGACAATTATTCTGAATGCATCCTCCACAGTGTTAACAATATTTTCCTTCATTTTGCCTAGTGATCTATATTTTTTTACCTGATATGACCCATATTCCTACATGGACTAGATATCATTAAGACAACATACTGACAAAGTTTCAACTTGCTCGAAGTAAAAATGCGGCCTCCGGAGTTTGAACAATATTTTCCTTTATTGACCTAGTTTCTGATCCAATATGACCCATATTCGAACTTGACCTAGATATAATTCAGACAAACATTCTGACCAAATTTCAAGCTGCTGAAGCAAAAAATGTGGCATCCAAAGTGTTCACAAGATTTTCCTTCAATTTGATCTAGTGACCTAGTTTTTGACCCGGCATGACCCATATTCGAACTTGGCCTAAATATCATTCAGCTCAACATTCTGAACAAATTTCAAGCCGCTGAAGCAAAACATGCGGCTTCTACAGAGTTAACAAGATTTTCCCTTAATTTGACCTTGTGACCTAGTTTCTAATCCAATATGGCCCATATTTAAACTTGACCTAGATATCTTTAAGACAAACATTCTGACAAAATTTCAAGCTGCTGAAGCAAAAAATGAGGCATCCAAAGTGTTAACAAGATTTTCCTTCAATTTGGCCTAGTGATCTAGTTTTTGACCCGGCATGACCCATATTCGAACTTGGCCTAGATATCATTCAGCTCAACATTCTGAACAAATTTCAAGTTGCTGAAGCAAAATATGCAGCTTCTACAGAGTTAACAAGATTTTCCCTCAATTTGGCCTAGTGACCTAGTTTCTGACCCAATATGACCCATATTTGAACTTGACCTAGATATCTTTAAGACAAACATTCTGACCAAGTTTCAAGTTGCTGAAGCAAAAAATGCGGCATCCAAAGTGTTAACAAGATTTTCCTTCAATTTGATCTAGTGACCTAGTTTTTGACCCGGCATAACCCATATTCGAACTTGACCTAGATATTTTTTAAGACAAACATTCTGACAAAATTTCAAACTGCTTAAGCAAAAATTGCGGCCTCTGGAGTGTTAACAAGATTTTCCCTCAATTTGGCCTAGTGACCTACTTCTTGACCCGACGTGACCCATGTTCGAACTTGACCTACATATCATTAAGACAAACATTCTGATAAAGTTTAAACATGCTCAAGTTGAAAATGTGGCCTCTAGAGTGTTAACAAGATTTCGCTTCAATTTGACCTAGTGACCTCGTTTTTGACCTCATATGGCCCAGTTTCGAACTTGTCCAAGATTTTATGGAGATGAACGTTCTGATAAACTTTCATGAAGATTAGATGCAAAATGTAGCCTGTAGAGTGTTAACAAGCTCAAATGTTGACGACGCACGACGCACGACGGACGGACGCCGGACAAAATGTGATCCCAATAGCTCACCTTGCACTTCGTGCATAGGTGAGCTAAAAAGGTCAGCATCAGTGTATGACCAACAGCAACCTTTACCTTGATGTAATGATGGTTTATCATTATGCCAAGTTTCATTGGAAATGTAGTAAGTAACAATCCAATGAGAATTAAAATTGCCATAAAACTGTTGACTTGCAAAAGGTGTATATATGACCCACAGGAGCTTGACTCATGAAAAAAAAAAATCCACCAATACTATATATAAAGTATTGGTGGAATTTTTTTTTCGGATTTTTTTTTTTCATGAGTCAAGCTCCTGTGATATGACCCAGTTACCTTGAACTACAAAGTTATGGGTCCATTACCTATAATGGCCTTGCTATATAGTGGTTTCACATGATTTCATCATCTTTTGAGATGTAGGTGCACAAGTATTATTTGCTTCTGACTTGTATACACATCTTGCTATAAAACTTTAACATTTAGCCTGTAACCTTTTCCCATATACAGATGCGTAAAACAAAATTGAAAACATAAGATTTAATTGCTCATAATGAAAAAGTTCTCCTTTCGCCATAACGTTTTCAACTCAATTCACTAATTTTGCTTAGATGGTTTCAAAGTCCTCTCCTTCTTATTGTATGTGGGAAAGGGCTAACCCGTGTAAGTGTAAAACAAACACTGGACCACAATGGGATTATGGTAGTGGAGGTACTCTGTCAACATACAAGTTTACATTTCTGAACAGTGTAGGTTCAAATCAGCTTGTTTATTGGCTCAATCTGATCAGAATCTGCACAAGATGACCAAATCTTCTAACAATCTTGTAGAAATAATGTATGAACAGTGTAGATTGTGCTATCGAATGCACATATGCACAGGCTGATCTGGATCAACACTGTTCAGCAAATGGACAACCTCAGGTGGCCTCCTTATATGGTGAGCTATGTTAAGTTAATTAACCCTTTCCCTCATATAGACCCTTTCAACCGCCTCTGCAACAGACAGCTTTTTAAAACCTTGCCAACAAAAGAAGAAATTGCTCAAAACAAGCAATTTCTACTTTTGTCACCATGTTTTCAACACGATTCAATGAAATACTTTCCTTTATAAAGATTTTTCATATTTTTTCTTAGATATTATCAGTCCTCTGCTGCAAATTTGTTGTATGTGAGAAACGGTTAAAACTGGAGCTGTAGCTGCAAATACTTCAGTTCTATACACAACTTGCCATAACACTTAAAAAAATATCATTGCAAAATTGTCAAAACCAAAGTGTGTAGAATAGCCCTCCTTTTTCTTCAAAAAAATTATGGTAGCAAGATGGAATTATACAACCACATGGAGTCAACAACAGCACAGGAGGTTTTAAAAGTTGGAAAATAGAAGCATAATGAAATTATCGGATGAACACAAAGTTAATTACATTACCTCTTTCCATTGCCCCATCATTAAAAACTAAAGCCATGCTCAACACTAAAAATCTGACAAATTAATGAACAAACACAATTCTTATTACATTAAGAACTGAAGAGAAACCTTGATGTTTGATTAAAGCAGGTATTTACATGGGTATGAATGAGATATGCATAGACTTAAGCATCAAAAAGATGAAGAATTTCCATTCTAAGAATAGACATAGGAATAAAGTTATGAGCAGCACTCTGCGAAACCCACCTGTCACATTTTTGCATTAACCCTTTCGAAACAACATACAACATATCTGCAGCAGACGAATTTGAAAACATACCTCAAAAAAATGGAAACTCCCTTTAAATGAAAGTTCAATTATTGAATAGAGTTGAAAAGATGGTGACAAAAGAAGAAATTGCTCCTTTTGAGCAATTTCTTCTTTTGTCGCCATGTTTTCAAAAGGCCCTCTGCTGCAGAGGCGTCAGAAAGTGCCTATATCAGTGAAAGGGTTAACTGGTTTGATCTAGCTTTTGCCAATGAGTCATATAAGGTTTCAAGAAACTTCTGTTAAGCAGTTGTACATTAGGATCCTTAGTATGAATGCACAGACCGGTGTTTTTCTATATGTGTAACAAATAAATTAACCCTTTCCCTCATACGACAGCTCTGCAGCAGACGACTTTGAACATATTTTGTCAAAAAATAGAAAATCTCTATAATTGAATGGATAACCTATGACTAAAAGTGGAAAACATTGTGGCAAAAGGAGAAATTGCTCGTTTTGAGCAATTTCTTCTTTTGTCACTATGTTTTCAAAAAGAAGTCTGCTGCAGAGGCGTCAATATGAGGGAAAGGGTTAAGGTTGGTTTTCCTGGAGCACTGCTCATACGTTGTAAGGATAGATCTGTGTATAGTGATCAATGATATTACACATTTGATCCAAGGCAAAAATGAAGACGTTTGAAATAAGGACACAATAATTAGGGTGCAAAAATATATTTCTGAGTGAGGAATGTTAACCATAAACCAGGAGGAAATAATACTGTATACAAAAAGGAGAGAGTTCCTACTTACAAATTGCATCTAAAATGAGGAAGAAATGTGTTAATGCATATTCTGATATCCACAAAATCCTGATTCTTTAGTTTTTCAGTTTTGAAATATTATGCATCAACTTTGTTTGTAGGCTATAAAATGTGTCATGCTTACAAAAGACAAATAAAAGTTTTAATATTACTTTTAATAACTTTTCAGTCTTTCCAATTAAAGCATAAATTATTCCTATCAACATTAGTAATCTATTGTAATGAAATGCAGAAGTTCTGATTTCTCATGAAAGCTAAAAAATGTGAATATTACTTAGCTATTTTCTACCTTTATTCCCAAATGCATTATGAAAATATATGTCCACACCAATGAATGGCCATGCTATCTACAGTCACTGATACTCAATGCTTAGTGTCCAAGAAGAGAATTATTATATCATTGACATGAAACTTATTATTTACATGTTTGTAATGGTGAATTACAGAAAATTTAACTTACTTCATTTCTTAACTTTTACTGAATGTTTATGTTGAAAGATGTAATGACTACAGTAAAACAGTAGACTAGGGGAGTAAAAGGGATTGCTTGATGCTTGATGCACATAAAATAAGACAATCAACTTATCTTACAGACTTAGTTGTGCATACACATTAGGATAATCTTTCAAGCATAACCCTTTTCCACTTACATAAAATCTGTAACAATGACATTTAAAATATAATTAGCAAAAATGTGGAAGATCTCGAATGAAAGGAGATTTATTGATATGTTTATGGCAAAAGAAGAAATTGCTCATTACGTACAATTTTTGTTTTTGCCACACACAAAGTAAAATGCATCTAAATCGCCTTGCTTCAACTCTATTCAATTCTTGTAAACTCACTTTAAATTTTAAATTGTCAGCGGCAAATTTGTGGTATTGGGAAAGGGTTAATATAATATCTCTAGTTTGGGTGGGGTATCATAAGGCATGCTTGCCAAAATGTGACTCATTTAATTGCTAAATTTAACCCTTTCCCTCATATAGACGCTTTCTGACGCCTCTGCAGCAGACGGCCTTTTGAAAACATAGTGACAAAAGAAGAAATTGCACAAAACGTGCAATTTCTCCTTTTGACACAATTTTTCCACTTTTTGTCATAGGTTATCCATTCAATTATGGAGATTTTCTATGTTGTGACAAAATACGTTCAGTCGTCTGCTGCAGAATGGTCGTATGAGGGAAAGGGTTAATCCATTATTCTAGTGTTTCGTAATCATTTTTTGTATTATAGAGAGGTAATGGATATTTGAGTTTTGGGAATGAAATAAATAATACAATACCAGTAAAAATGGCGGAGTCTGAAACACAAAACAAAACAAGCTCTCTTAATCCAAGAAACAAACAAATGAACTTAATCAACTGAAATTTAAATATTTACCCGAAACCATACTTCTTTTGTATAGAATTGCAGCTCGAGAAATGGAAACTATTCTAGCAACAGGAGAATCTGCTCATAGCAAACAATTTGTTTCCATAAACATGTGGAAGATTGAATAAAATATGCATAAACCAATATGGGAACAAACAAGCTTTTTGCATTCAAGGTCACTGTGATCTTGACAGTGAACAAATGAGCTCAAAATGAATAGGGGTCATCTAATGGCCATGTCAAAGCTCCCTGCCAAGTTTGAGTACTGTAGATCCAAGCATAATCCAGTTATCAATCGTAAAAGCTTAGGTCTACCGATTGCAGACAGACAGACCGATATATGCTAAGCCACATACCTCCTCTTCTTCGAAGGTGAGGCATTATAAGTGTCAAAATTAGCAGTTTCTCTTCTTTCCACATCGGAATAATTTGAACAATCTTGGTAAAGGGTCAACCAAGGAACATTTGTGCTAAATCATTTTCAAATGAGACCATTACTTTTAAAGTGTTGGCATTTTCCCCTCTTTCTGATGTTGTTGCAACCATAGATCTACATAGAAATAAACAATTTTGAAAGAGGACCACCTTATTCAAATCAGACAACTCTTAAAATATCCTATCAATTATTAGTTTCATTACTTCTTTAATCTTAACCCTTTCCCTCATACGACAGTTCTGCAGCAGACGAAAATAGAAAATCTCCATAATTGAATGGATAACCTATGACAAAAAGTGGAAAACATTGTGGCAAAAGGAGAAATTGCACGTTTTGTGCAATTTCTTCTTTTGTCACTATGTTTTCAAAAAGCAATCTGCTTCAGAGGCGTCAGAAAGCGTCTATATGAGGGAAAGGGTTAACCCAAAATCGGTGTCATTTTATGCAAAACAACTAATATTTTGTGATTGAATTCCATTTTGTATATTATTTCAATTTTTCCTTCACCAATTCATTAGTGGGTTAGTTATAACCAACAACATCCTGAAGTGCTTCACCCTTTCCCTCATACGACAATTCTGCAGCAGACGACTTTGAACAGAAAATCTCTATAATTGAGTGGTTAACCTATGACTAAAAGTGGAAAACATTGTGACAAAAGAAGAAATTGCTCGTTTTGAGCAATTTCTTATTGTGTCACTATGTTTTCAAAAGGCCGTGTGCTGCAGAGGCGTCAGAAAGCGTCTATATGAGGGAAAGGGTTAATTAAATGTACTCAACTTGCACATTGTCATACAGAAATTTCTCATTGAGATTTTTAACCAGTTTAGATTCAGAGCAATCTGCACCTCCATTTAGTCATACAAGCCTCTTAGAAACATCACATTAATCACATCAAGCCGATTCTCAAATAATTCATTTATTTCATAATTCTGACGCCTCTACAGGAGACGGCCTTTTGAAAACATAGTGACAAAAGAAGAAATTGCACAAAACGTGCAATTTCTCCTTTTTCCACAATGTTTTCCACTTTTTGTCATAGGTTATCCATTCAATTATAAAGATTTTCTATGTTTTGACAAAATATGTTCAAAGTCGTCTGCTGCAGAAATGTCGTATGAGGGAAAGGGTTAAGACAATGCTGGATGTGATAAATCCCAAAAACATGAAATGTCAACATCTACTACTTCACTTTAAATAAGAGGCAACTTGGTACTCCTTCTTCCTGAACATTTTTTTTTTGTTATAAAGGGATTTACACCCCTGGTTGTAAGTTCAATTATATTACAAAGGCTTTACTCTTGTTCATTACAGGTCAACTCATAACAGATTGATTGATTGATTGGGGTTTAACGCCGTCATATCACGGAGGCCAGTTTTTCGCACACCAGTACTCCACGCATCAATCTTCCCAAGCAAACTAATAACAGAAATGAGCCTTGCTCAAGGACACTGAAACACAACCATTATGACCTCGAATCCCACCAAGCCAGTTTTTAATGTAAACATTATCAAAGTACAAATACTCATGCAAGTGCATTTTGCATTTTCAAAAGCCTTAACCAGTACTGTTATCATAATTGAGTGTTTAAAAGTCCATTTGGTTTATCTTGCTAGAAAAGGATTCCTACTTTGGAATACACCCATAAAGGTTTTTAGAATGAACTTATCCAACTATGTCTTATACTGCACATGATTGTACTTTAATCCTTTCCATACATATTTTGATGCATCTACTGCAGATGACTATTTTAACCCTTTCCCTCATACAACAATTCTGCAGCAGAAGACATTGAACATATTTTGTCAAAAAATAGAAAATCTTTATAATTGAATGAATGACCTATGACTAAAAGTGGAAAACATTGTGGCAAAAGGAAAAATTGCTCGTTTTGAGCAATTTCTTCTTTTGTCACTATGTTTTCAAAAAGCAGTCTGCTGCAGAGGCGTCAGAAAGTGTCTATGAGGGAAAGGGTTAAACATTGTGGCTAAAGATAAAAAGGCCCTTATCTATAAACTAGGTTAAAAAGTGAGTTTTTTAATCAAGCTTTTCGAAACCTATGTGATAATGCCGACCTAAAGTCATGCTTCTATTCTAATTGTTTGTGTATACTGTGCCAGTGTTTGAACACTTCAAAGGCTGTCAAGCATGAATTTTATCATTGTCCACAAAAGTGACATCTTTCCAACATGCAGATGTATTTAGACACATCTACAACAGAAGTCTATTGAAAGCATTGTGGTGAAAAGAAAAAAATTGCTCATTATGAGCAATTTCTCCTTTTAACGGGATGTAACTATTCAAGTCTTTTCAATAAGTCAAAATCATTCATATTCCTTTTCTAAATAAAGAATGTTAACCCTTTCCCACATACAGACACCACCAGCTACCTCAGCAGCAGACGACTTTTTGAAAAATTGTGGCAAAATGAGAATTTGCCAATAATGAGCAATTTCTCCTTTTGCTACAGCTTTTTCTACTCTATATTAATAAAGCTAAACTTAAAATAGAAACTTTTCCATTTTTATTTTCAAGATTAGTTCACAAGTCGTTTGCTGCAGAATTGTTGTATGTGGGAAAGGATTAAATGTAAATATCAGGAATCTCACCATATCCTTTTCCCTACTATTGACTATATAAATGTCTAGAAAAGCAGCTGCTGGTGGATTTACCCTTTCCCACATGTAGGCGCATTTTGACGATGCACATCTGCAGCAGAAGCCTTTTGAAAGCATTCAGACACAAGGAGAAATAGCTAATAATGGGCAATATCTCCCTTTGCAACAATGTTTTCAGCTCTGCTCATTAATCATTCTGTCATTTATAGAGATTTTCCACATTTTTATCCGACTGATCTCAGTCCCCTGCAGCATATTTCCTGTATGATAGTAAGGGTTCGTAAGACTTCGATTACTCGGGACCATCAAAGCATTCAGTCAAATACAAATAAACACTTACATCATCATAAAACCATCTAAAGTTTCAAACTGTTTTCACTTTCCTCAACTTGGTATTTATTTCTTATTTCATGAGCCATAAAAAAAAAAAAGGTGCGAACAGTAATACTGTATGCCTCCACATCTGTATGTCTTTTTCTTTTTACTGACTTTGATTAACCCTTTCCCTCATTTAGACGCTTTCTGACGCTTCTGCAGCAGACAGCTTTTTGAAAACATAGTGACAAAAGAAGAAATTGCTCAAAACAAGCAATTTCTCCTTTTGCCACAATGTTTTCCAATTTTAGTAATAGGTTATCCATTCATTTATGGAGATTTTCTATTATTTGACAAAATATGTTCAAAGTCGTATGCTGCAGAATTGTCGTATGAGGGAAAGGGTTAAACAACTAAAATACAACAAAGAAATCTTTTCTCTGGTATTGACCACCATCAATTGAGACACATGTATGATTGATAGAAGTTTAACAAGACTTTCAAAACAATTTCAGTTATATCGGATATCCATTTGACTGGACACCATGGGTTTCCAGTTTCTTTGTACCAATGCTCCACACAACATTCTTCCTGGAAAAACTGGCTAATAAATAAAAGCCATCAAAGCATTGAAAGAGCTCCATTTTATCCCCTAGAATATTGGACAAATTCAGATTGAGAATGAATTTCAAATGTCTGATGAATACAGGCTGGGCCCTGCTATGCCCCCCTCGAAATGAATTGCCTAAGACACAACTTCCATTCTTGGAAAGTTGAAAGCTTTATTCAAGCACAAGACTCGTGATTTCCAATCCTGTACTCTGCCACAAGGATCAATACTATAGATTCACAGAGTTTTGTCTAAGCAGAAACTGTATGCAAATAAATTGTCAAAGAAAACAACAAAATAACCTGATAAGTGCAAACTTAAGCATTTTAATTATAATTAGGGGTTAGGGGTGATGAAGAAATCAGCAATGAACACCTTACCATTTTGAGCAGCTTGACTAACATCTAGTGATTTTAAAACAAAGTTGAAAATTTAATGTTTCAATTAAATAAAACAAGAGGGTCTTGATGCTCTGGTTAGCTCACCTGAGAATGTGCCCTTTAACCCTTTCCCTCGTACGACAATTCTGCAGCAGATGACTTTGAACATATTTTGTCAAAAACTGGAAAATCTCAATAATTGAATGGATAACATAGGACTTAAAGTGGAAAACATTGTGGAAAAAGGAGAAATTGCATGTTTTGTGCAATTTCTTCTTTTGTCACTATGTTTTCAAAAAGCCGTCTGCTGCAGAGGCGTCAGGATCAATAATTTCAGGACGTTAAATTATTCTGATCAATGCAACTTAACCCATTCCCAATTAAAGTGAATCTGTAATATAAGTGCCTTATATTCTATAAACCCATTCAGGGCATGTTTTGTAATCAATTAAAATTATTTTAATACACTTAGTAAAGGGTAACATGAGTAATATTTCAGCCAAATCATCTTGAACTTAGACGATCACTTTTGTTCTTTTCTGAAGCTACCTGGCAGTTATTTTTTTCAACAAATCATAATTGCAAAAGGAATAATTCACCCACCTTATTTTCAAATTAGAAGAGCACTTTCAAAGCAAAAAAAATCTAAATGTTGTCATTTTATCCCCTTGGGTGCAGCCTTGTGGCCCTGCATTTAAATCAATAAAAAAATGGCATAAACAATTTTAGAAGAGCCATGCTAATTCATCTGCAAATCAGACAAGCAATTTCAGAGCAGAATTATTTTGAACTTTTGTCATTTTGACCCCTTTTAAGCATCATGGTGGCCTTGTTTTTCAACCAATCAATATAGCTTGAAATTTTTTAGAAGAGGATCATTTATGAAAAAGTTCTGCCATTATCTTGAATTCAAACATGCAGCTTCAGAGGAGATTTGTTTTAAGATTATGTCATTTCCCCCCTTTCTGACGCCACAGCATCCTATTTATCAATAGAACTTAATAAATTATATGACTATTTAAATGAAAACCACCTAACGAACAGGTTGGTTGAAATGAACTTAATGGTTTGAGGAGATTATTAATGCACATGCCAAGAAATGCCAGATACAGGATGATCACAATAGCTGACACTTTGTGCTAAGTTGAGATGAAAAAACAATTCTGCAGCAGAAGACTTTGAACATATTTTGTCAAAAACTGGAAAATCTCAATAATTGAATGGATAACATAGGACTTGAATTGGAAAACATTGTGGCAAAAGGAGAAATTGCACGTTTCGTGCAATTTCTTCTTTTGTCACTATGTTTTCAAAAAGATATGTTTTCAAAATGATATGAATGATGTAAAATGATTTAAGTAAAAAAACACCTACTAATACCAATATCACTTTAGAAAGCTCAAACATAATTTCTTTCTTGTCATGAATCATTTAATATATATATGTTTACCCTTTCCCAGATACCTCAAATCTATAGAAGACATTTTTTAAGACATCAAGGGGAAAATATAGACAATGTCTATTGATGAAAATGCAATTATTGAAAAGAGATGAATTAAATCATTGTGGCATATAGATAAATTGCTCTCGTGAGTTATTTCTCCTATTGCCACAATGACTTAACCCTTTCCCTCATAAAGATGCTTTCAGACGCCTCTGCAGCAGACGGCTTTTTGAAAACTTAGTGACAAAAGAAGAAATTGCTCAAAACGAGCAATTTCTCCTTTTGCCACAATGTTTTCCTCTTTTAGTCATAGTAAATCGATTCAATTATAGAGATTTTCTATTTTTGATAAAATAAGTTCAAAGTTATCTGCTGCAGAATTGTCATATGAGGGAAAGGGTTAAAAAGTCTTCTGCTTCATAGGGGTAAGAAAGCGTCTGGTTGTGGGAAGAAAGGGTCAAATCCCCGGTTTCAACATCATATATCGAGGGCTTGGCGTGAAACGGTTGTAACTTAAAACCTATTTTGAAAACCCTGGTTTAGGGGCAATTTTGACCCTTTTGTAAACAATGCAAATTTAGGTGCCATTGCTCAGAACGAGCAATGGCACCTAAATTTACATTGTTTACCAAGAAAAGTGATTTAACTCTTATAAAGACTTTATGGCGAGGTGATTAACCTTGGTAAAAAAATACCAATTTTAGATACAACTGTTTCACGCCAAGCCCTCGATATGTGTGTCTGTCAGTCTCTCTCTCTCAGCCTACCTACATCCCTCCCTCTCCATCCATTCAGAAGAAGAACAACAGAAAAATGGTTGCATTTTTTAAAAAAAAATATAAAACCTGAATCTACATTACTATCTTTATTTTCTAGGGACATAACTGTGTGTCATTTCACAAAATTGATCATTATGAGTTATTACTTTGTCACAATGTCTTCAAAAAAAGTATCGTCTCCTGTTATACAAAACCAGAAAAATAAACCATAGAACACAGGTACAATTTAACTAACTAGACCCTTTCCCTTTCGAAAACATTGTAGCCAAAAAAGAAAGTGCTCGTAATGAGCATTTTCTCAATTTGCCATGATGTTTTCTACTCTATTCCGTAATTATACTTTCATTATAATGAGTTTGCACATTTTTGTCAAGATGGTTTCAAAGAAGTCTGCTGCAAATTTGTTGTATGTGGGAAAGTGTTAAAAGCATTAATAACACAGTAGACTCATGGGTATATACCTGTTTTACTCTTTTCACTCATGCTGTCCCGCTTGTCATTCGGACCTACATCAGGCGACATAGGGCGCGGCGCTGGTAAGCTGGATAGGTCAGGCTCTACAAACTCCAGTGGGCCTGGAAAAGGAAACACATGTATGATATTTCTTCAAATTAACCCCAAACCTAAGATGGATACTTTTGTACAAGTCCAAAATTGATAATATGTGAAAGAAAATAAGTATCATTTTAAGACAGTTAAAAAACTTATTCTGTAAAAGAGAAGTTTCTCTATTTTTCAAATATTTCTTAACCCTTTCCCACATATAGCAAATTTGCAGTACACAACTTAGAAAACACATAAGCAAAATTAGGAAAAAATGTCTATAAATAAAAGGATGATTTTTTTACAAGAGTTGAAAACATTGTGGCAAAAGGGGAACTGTTCACAATGTGTCTGTTTTTCAAAAATGGATAAAATGCTATTTGCTGTACAGCAGTAAGATATTTACTGATGCCTTTGCAGCAGACAACTTTTAAAAACATTGTGGCAAATGGGGAAATTGCTTATCATGAGCAATTCCTCTTTTTCACAATATTTTCAACTCTATACAATGATCATACTTTCACTTAAAGATATTTTATATATTTTTGCAGGTACATATTCAAAGTTGCCTACTACAGATTTGTTGTATGAAGGAAAGGGTTAATATCTCTAGGAAAGAAAAATAAATGCCGATTGATATACAATAGGCATGTATTCCTATCTACGTTGAGAAATATCTTAGACAATTCATAGTTATGAAAATTAAAACATGATGCCATGACTAACAAGGCATTTAACATAAGAGGGCTGTGGTGACCCTGTAACACCCAATGGCTCTGTACGATAAGGTGTCGACACTTTCCCCATACAGAAATTTTCTTACGCCTCTGCAGCAGACACCTTGCGAAAAAAATTGTTGCAATAGTCCATAATGCTTTTAACTAATTCAATAGTTTTACATTTATCAAATAGGATGTTTTCAAAGTCGTCTTCTGCAGAATTATTGTATGTGGGAAAGGGTTAATAAACCTATACTTAAACAAGTAATTTTATAAAATATACTTATTGACAAACCCCAATAGGAACAATATCCGAACTTGAAGATAAATACGCATCAAGATCATGTTAACTATATGACACCCATAAAGTTCCAGTAAATTCAGCCTAGTGACCCTTTTTTTTAGCCAACACATCCTTATATTAAAACTAAGCTTAGATACCATCAACTTTCAACAAATTGTGGTCAACAAATAATTAACAGTTGATTGAAGGATGATGGACAATCAGAATCACTTTGTGAAGAATTAATAACACCTTTAACTATGTTAATACTCTGAACAAGACATATTTATGTAATGGACAGTACAAATATTTGAAAGAATACATGTGTTACATGCTTATGAAAATAAATTAGTCAAGTTGTGACAGACAAATAGAGAAGTGATCCAAAACTACCTTAAAGGCAAGTAAAATCAAAACTATTTTTTGGACATATTTGACAATATTTGACATAGACTAAAAGTATTCAACTACAACTAATAGTTCAGTCTTCATCTAAAAATGATAGAACAACACAACTACTCTAAGATAGTATTTTCATTGTCATATTCTACAATAAACAAGAGCTGTCGGACTATTCCACCGCTTATTTAAGTTACTGAGATATGAACTCTAATGTAGTTCAATGCAAAACATTAACCAGAAATTTCTCAAAGGGTGATCATTTGCATTATATGCAGGATAGAGTTATTTAACTTGATTATTTTCATAGGTGGTATGGTTGGGAAGGGTTGTATAACATTTCAATGGAATGCATCAAGTAGTTACTAGGATATGGACTCTTAATGTAGTTGTAACAAAAACCTTTAACCATAATTTCTAAGTAAAAAAGGCAACAATTTGCATCATATGCAGGATAGAGTTATCTCAACTCTTTCCCTCATACAACAAATCTGCAGCAGACGACTTTGAACATATTTTGTCAAAAAAAAGAAAATCTTTATAATTGAATGGATAGCCTATGACTAAAAGTGGAAAATATTGTTGCAAAAGGAGAAATTGTTTATTTTGAGCAATTTCTTCTTTTGTCACTATGTTTTCAAAAAGCTGTCTGCTGCAGAGGCGTCAAAAAGCGTCTATATGATGGAAAGGGAAAGGGTTAATTGGTTGTGTATATAGTTGTGAAATTGGGAAGGGTTGTATAAAGTTTCAATACAATGCTTCAAGTAGTTATTGAGATATGGACTTTTAATGTAGTAGCACGCAAAACTTTAACCAGAAAGGGCCATAACTTGCGTAAAATGCTGGATAGAGTTGTTTACATAGGTGTGATGGTTGGGAAGGGCTGTATAAAGTTTCAATGCAATACATCAAGTAGCTACAAAGTTATAAGCTAAAAAGGGCCATAACTTGCATAAAATGCAGGATAGAGTTATTTAACTTGGAAAATCAACATAGGTGCGATAGCTGGGAAGGTTTGTATAAAGTTTCAAAGCAATGCATCAAGTAAATGCTAGGATATCGACTCTTAATGTAGTTGCATGCAAAACTGTTACCAAATTTCTAGGTAATATACTGGATAGAGTTATCATACTTGATTGTTTACATAGGTGGGATGGTTGGGAAGGGCTGTATAAAGTTTCAATGCAATGCATGTAATAGTTAATAAGATATGGTCTCTTAATGTAGTTGACAAAAGTCTATAACTATAACCCATCAATCCCAGTCTTGCACACAATGGTTTGACCAAAATGGGGCTCAAAATCGATTCCAGAGTTATGGGACTTGACATACAAGGTCATCTAATGACCCTGAATAAGTGTGTGAAGTTTCAAAGCAACAGCATACACAGTGTTTGAGAAAAGGCCTTGCACGCAAAGGTTTGACCAAAATTCTAAGTCCAAAAAGGGGCACAATTCAGTCAAAATCCATTCCAGAGTTATGGGACTTAACATACAGGGTCATATAATGACCCTGAATAAGTGTGTGAAGTTTCAAAGCAACAGCATACACAGTGTCTGAGAAAAGGCCTTGCACACAAAGGTTTGACCAAAATTCTAAGTCCAAAAAGGGGCACAATTCAGTCAAAATCCATTCCAGAGTTAAGGGACTTGACATACAAGGTCATCTAATGACCCTGAATAAGTGTGTTTAGTTTCAAAGCAACAGCATACACAGTGTCTGAGAAAAGGCCTTGCATGCAAAGGTTTGACCAAGCTGGCAAAGCGTACGCCAACGTGATTAAATAAGCTCCCCTATTTCTTCGAATAGGCAAGCTTAAAAGGGAAATAAATTACATAAGTGCAGGATAGAGTTATATTACTTGATAATCTACATAGGTGTGATAGTTGGGTAGGGTTGTAGAAAGTTTCAATGCAATGCATGTAGTATTTAAGTACTTGCATGCAAAACCTTAACCAAGGTGTGACACAGATGCCAAGGCCAGGGTGAGTAGTAGTATAGCTATTATATTCTTTGAATAGTTAAGCTAAAAATCTACTAAAAATTGAACAACACTAAAAGGATTTGAAAATAAAATCTATGTGTTTGTCTTCTTCATGCATATTTACTATATTTTGTTTCAAAGTTTTGATTTTTAAATGTGATCTAATCTGATTGGCTGGAATATAAATGCTTGAACTTAAAATCTTAAAATACTGTTTGGCTCTTGAAATATGTGGTTCAAAATACTGGCATTTATGAAGGTGTTTTGAAATGGCAATATCTTGAATAAAGTGAAATTACAATGCTAATTCATAAAGAAGAACACTATGAGTGATGCTAAGATTTTGCATAACAGATGGATACCATTCATATAGCCAAAATAAACAATAACAAGAGGCCCAAGAGGGCCAGTATCGCTCCACGGCCATACGGCAAAAATTAAATGTCCAAACAGCCATATAAGGCAAAATAGCCCCGCCCTCTGGCGGCCATGTTTTTCAACCAATAAACATGGCTTGAAGGAATCGGATAGAGGGTTTCCCAAGAAATATTTCTACAAAATTATTTGAAAATTTTCCAATCACTTTCGGAGGAGAAGATTTTTTTAAGTTTTCACTTTAGCCATATAAGGCAAAATAGCCCCGCTCCCTGGCTTGAATAAATCTGATAGCGGGTCACCCATGGAACATTTCTACAAATTTATTTGAAAATCGGCCAGACACTTTCGGAGGAGAAGATTTTTTAAGTTTTCACTATAGCCATATAATGCAAAATAGCCCCGCCCCCTGGCGTTCATGTTTTTTGACCAATCAACTTGGCTTGAAGGAATCTAATAGAGGGTCACCCAAGGAACATTTCTACCAAATGATTTGATAATCGGCTTGACACTTTTGGAGGAGAAGATTTTTTGAGTTTACACTATTTTTTTCTTTCAGTTGCCATGGAAACCAGAATTTTACATGGATCCAAAAGATTTAAAGGAATTTAGGAGAGGACATTGAGAGGATGCTTCCTATGAAGTTTCATCCAAATTGGCCAAGTGGATAGGGAGGAGAAGTCGTTTAAAAAAGTTAACAGACGCACGCACTGACAATTCGCCATGACATAAGCTTGCCAGGGGAGCTAAAAACTAAGAACTAGATCTTGTAACATCAGCAATTTTTTTTTTTCCTTGTGGCTGCACTTTAAATGGACTTAAGCAGAAAACTTTTTAAAACATATTACGATAATACCTAGAATAAGCAATGCTCATTGTGCCATTTTTGCATTCTATGAGCTATGCTGTCACTCATTTCATTGAATGTTTTCAATTTTGACAAAGTCTACAAACTACAACTAGATGTAATTTTTCGAACAAATAAACATTTTCATAATAATTGGAATATGAATGCTTATCACCACAGTCACGTTATACCAAAGTCCACAATTAACTAATTCTAACATCATGCATAAGACCAATAGAAGATATTCATGCTACAATCTAAGAATTCCTGTATAACAGCGAGTCATATATGAATTCAACACAAACAAAAATACTTATTAGGGGGGTTGGGGTTTATGTGCACAATACAATTCTAGCGACATGTAACATGTACCTGTGAATTCCCATGTTTGGTGTGCTTCAAACACAGATATTAAACTTTTACAAACAGATCACATTTTGCTGAATTACTGTAAAGTTAGCTGGTTCATCTTTTTGATTGATTGATTGGGGTTTAACGCCGTTTTTAACAATTTCTCAGTTATATCACAGCGGCCAGTTCACCTACTCATGCATTTCCTGGTTTTCTCACACCAGTACTGTAACTCAACACAACAATCTTCCCGAGCAACTGGCTGCTTTTCCACATAGACTTAGCCCATTGGTGGAAGACGAATGACGCATGTCGCATTGACTCTTGTCAATCGTCGGAAAGAAAGTTGGCCGAGCCGGGATTCGAACTCACAACCCTCATCTTTTTGAAACACAGACAACTTTTGAAACCTCGCCTGAAGGCCCTTTGAACCATGTCAGATATAAAAAAGTATTGCTCATAGCAAGCAATTTCTCCTATTCCTGCAGTTGTCAAGTTCATGCCAATTGAATAAATGTCTAGCTGATTGTCTCATTTTAAACTTATTTGTTTTACAGCAATTGCAAATAAAAGCTTTAAGGTTATATTAATAACGCTCAAAGTCCGCTTCCTTCACCCTTTCCCACCTGTAGACGCATTTTGACACAATAGCCGCAGATGACTATTGAAAACATTGTGGCCAAAGGTGACTTAGGGAGATTTTTCAGGTTTTTGTCTAGACGTTTTCAAATTTGTCTGCTGCAGATTTGCTGTATGTGGTAAAGGGTTAATACATAACCAGTACTCGCGTCGTTGGTGTGGAAAAATCGCAAAGGCAGAATCCGCTCATCACAGGATTCTAACCCTGGAACTTTGGTACAAGAGGTCCCTTTAAAAGTCTTCACTTTAAAAGTAGAAAACTGGTAATAGACTATAAAAAGGGTGTATTTTTTAATATGAACTTTGCATTTGATTCTAGGATAAAATATTTACTCAATGCCTACTTAATTTAATCTCTTACTGGTAATTCCAGGTAGTCTTTTTGAACAACAAAATAATCCTTCAATCTTTGTAACAAATAACAAAATCAAAATTGATTTGCTTTTTAAATAATAATGATTTTCAACCTGTCAGGTCTTTTTAGACACCATATAATGTGCGTCTCTACCATGTATTAGCTGTATTATGATTAACCCTTTCCCTCATACGACAATTTTGCAGCAGACGACTTTGAACATATTTTGTCAAAACATAGAAAATCTCGATAATTGAATGGATAACCTATGACAAAAAGTGGAAAACATTGTGGCAAAAGGAGAACTTGCACGTTTTGTGCAATTTCTCCTTTTGTCACCATGTTTTCAAAAAGCTGTCTGCTGCAGAGGCGGGCGTCAGAAAGCGTCTATATGAGGGAAAGCGTTAAGATGAAAAGGTTTTAAACTAAAATTTATTCCATATGTAATTTCACAACTCATTCATTACCTGGCTTTTCTTTTCCTGTAGATTTGGCCTGTATAAACCTATCTAGTAATGTTTGAACATTTAAAAGATCACAGCTTGCTTTTAATTCTTTCTGAGCCTGAAAAAATAAACGAAGAAAAACATTTGGTATCCAAGAACAAATGTTTTGAAATAGTGCTTGCCAAGATTTTGGCATTTTCCTAATACGAACAACATGATACCTCTTCCAGCAGAAAACTTAAAAAGAAAATAGAATATATTTATTCAAACAAGGGGTATTTCAAATGTCTGACTGTTCCACAATGTTTTCAATTCCTAATTAGAATCAAATTATTCTACCAATTTTTTAGACGTAAGAATGTTTTTGTCAAAGCAGATGACACTATTGACTTTAAAATATTGTTTATGTTATCAGATAATGTACAGTAAATTTGGCAAACTTCATAAAACCTGATCTTGAAAATGGATTTCTTGTGCTTTTGGAAATTAAACTTCTTTGAAAAGTTTTGCAAAATTCCAGGAAAAGCATACTATGAAAGAGTATATAAATTTATTATACCAACTAACAAAGGACCTTCAAAGACTGTCACTATTGTTAACCCTTTCCCTCATAAAAACGCTTTCTGACGTCTCTGCAGCAGACGTCTTTTTGAAAACATAGTTACAAAAGAAGAAATTGCTCAAAACGAGCAATTTCTCCTTTTGCCACAATGTTTTTCACTTTTAGTCATAGGTTATCCATTCAATTATAGAGATTTTCCATTTTTTGACAAAATATGTTCAAAGTTGTCTGCCGCAGAATTGTTGTATGAGGGAAAGGGTTAAAATTTGAATTTGTTTTATTATTTAACCCTTTCCTACATACAAATTTTCAGCAGCAAACAATTTCAAAAACAAATAGGCTGAAAAATGGAATATCTCTGAAACAAAAAAAATACATAATTATTGAACAGAGTTAATATTGTGAGCAATTTCTTTTTTTGTCACAATGTTTTCAAAAGTCGTCTGCTGCTGGTGACGTGCCAGAAAGCTTCTATAAGTGGAAAAGGGAACCAACTTACCTGTCCAAACAAAACATGCTCATTTTCCATAGCCCTTGCATAAGTATCTATAAAATCCTTCATTTGACATATATGCTCCTCTTCCAACTCTTGAAAATGCTGAAAAATAATAAAAACAGTCTGGTTTTATCAAACTATTGGGTCAGTAGCTTTTGTCACTGCATCTTTATATGATACTCACAATAATTATAACAGTCACTGCCTAGCATTTGTAAGTATGTTAACGCTTTCCCACACATCTGCAGCCTTGGAAATATGTGTTTCATGAGCAATTTCTCCTTTTGCCACAATTGTTTTTTAACCAAATTTGTTTCAATCGATAAAGGAACAAATGTAAGATTTTATATGATCAAATCTTAAACCCAATGCAATATATTTGATATAATTAAACAAGATGTGTTTGTGAAACACTAATGCCCCGGAATGGCAACATCTAGGTCAAAGGTCAACATCGCCAGGTCAAAAATGTTGGTACTGACAGAAAGGTCATGTCACAAGGAATACACATGTGAAATATGGTGTTATGGTTCAAAAGTAGTGGTCAAGGTTAAAGTTTTTTTTCGAGAATGGCAACATCTAGGTCAAAGTGAAAAATTTTGGTACTGACAGAAAGGTCATGTCACAAGATATACACATGTGAAATGTGGTAGCCGTACCTGTTATGGTTCAACAGTAGTGGTCAAGGTTAAAGGTTTTTTTCGAGAATGGCAACATCTAGGTCAAAGGTCAAGGTCGCAAGGACAAAAATTTTGGTACTGACAGAAAGGTCATGTCACAAGGAATACACATGTGAAATATGGTAGCCGTACCTGTTATGGTTCAAAAGTAGTGGTCAAGGTTAAAGTTTTTTTCGTGCAGACAGACAGACGTGCTGACAGACGTGCAGACAGGCCAAAAACTAGATGCCCACCGAATCGGAGATTCCGGGGGCATAAAAACAAGAGCACCGCATACGGCACAGACGCTCGACTGATAGAAAACAAAAAAAGCTGAGCTGATCAAAAAACCTAACCGGACGACCACGCCGACGCCAGGGTCATGACAATAGCTCGCGTTTTTTCAAAAGTCGAGCTAATAATTGTAAACCCAATATTTGATATGATCAAGTTCTAAACCCAATGTAGTATATTTGGTATAGACTGTTTTAAATTCAGATAAAAGAGATCATTTGAGATTCAGATAATAGAGGCAATGTCATTTGGACAGGGACTTTCGGGAATTTATGACAAGTGAAGAGCATATATCAGCCTTTCTTCTTTTCCATTGTAATCAAATCTGATCTTGTGATATAAGCTTATTAAAACCTTAAATACAAGTGGCATGCAACAATTGTTAAGTTCTTTTAACACTTTCAAATAAACAACAAATTTATGTCAATCAGATGACTTTAAAAACTTCCAGGGTAAATATTGAATATCTCTATAAATGAAAGTATGATTTTTGAAGAGTGTCACAAGTAGTTTCACCTCTTGTCACAGTGTTTTCCAAAAATCATTATCTACACAGTGATATAGAACTAGTTGAAGGAAAAGCACCATGTTTTAACCCTTTCCCACATACAGCAAAACTGCAGCAGACCACTTTGAAATCAACTAGGCAAAAAATAGTTTTGAGCAATTTCTCTGTTTGTCACGATGTTTTCAAAATATCTGCTGAAGACTGAAGAGGCATCAGAAAGCGTCTGTATGAGGAAAAGGGTTAACATTCAAAGAGGCCCCCCCAAGTACTTAGAAGACTTACCGTACAAGAGCCCTGCATTTTGGTTTGAAAATCATTTCTAACATTTTCATATTTTTCAACCAGTAGCCTGTATTCTTCTCCTAAAAAAAGAATAAATAGATAGTTGATCCGATACAATATCTTGAGAGTAAATTGTTTTGAAACATCTGTAAATGTAAAATTATAACATCTTAACATTTGAAAGTATAATTCAGATAATAAAGTTTAAACCTTTCCCTCATATAGACGCTTTCTGACGCCTCTGCAGCAGACAGCTTTTTGCAAACATAGTGACAAAACAAGAAATTGCACAAAACGTGCAATTTCTCCTTTTGACCCAATGTTTTCCACTTTTCGTCATAGGTTATCCATTCAATTATAGAGATATTCTATGTTTTGACAAATTACGTTCAAAGTCGTCTGCTGCAGAATTGTCGTATGAGGGAAAGGGTTAAAGGATTGTTGGAAAATTTGTTTTTTTATCTATAAATTAACAAAAATTTCAAGTTGTCAGCTGAGAAACATTGAAAGTTTTCTGCATCCTATTCTAGAACTTTTACTCTTAACCTTTTCACACATAACGACGCATCTGCAGCGGACGACTTTTGGAAACATTGCGTTAAAAGGAGAAATTGCTCAAAACAAGCAATTTCTCCCTTTGTCTAAAAGTTTTCAACTTTTTTCAGTAATTATACCTACAAATATAGAGATTTTTCAAATTTTTGAGTAGATACTTTCAAAGTTGTCTGCTGCAGATTTGCTGTACGTGGGAAAGAGTTAAACAATATTTCTATTTCTATGTTTATTACACCAGTATTAATCTGAAAACTTCACTTACTTGATTTTTTATACTTTATTTCAGACTGAAAAGAGAAAAAAGAAAACTTCATATCACACAGTCAATCTCATTTCACTACATCATTTTCCCCTCAATAATATTTCACTATGCATATATTTTCAACTGCTTTTGGGTAGGACGGCAACACACATAAATAAAGCATGTAGATTTTGAGGCAAACATCTATGACTTGGCGGATCAGCACACACAAAATCTAAAGAATATTTTCTACAAAGGAAGTAGATAAACATACAGATTCTCATTGAACCTTACGTTCAAGCATGGGTTTCAGGGCTCTTTGATAAGGGGTGTATATCGCATTCTAAAATTCTTATTTAACAATCTATTTCTATGTTGTAGGTGTTAAAAATAAGCGTCTCACTGAGAAAATTCCTTCAGAGATATATTGTGAGGAAAAGAGCTTAGCTAGACCGTTTCTCTCTCTCTATTGATAACACAACTTTCAACAATTTTTCAATTAAACCCCAACTTTACCTGGGTAAGTTACAAGTACTACTGGTCCCTGTATCTGGACATACGCCAGTCGTAATGCAAACCCAATACCATAACCCCGAGTGCCAAAAATGGCAGCCATTACTATCATTTTTAAAGTCTTTGGTATGACCCGGCCGGGGATCAAATCTGGGACCTCCGATACCCGAGGCGGACACTCTACCACTGCACCTCCGAGTTGGTCTTCTCTCTGTCCAGCGGAAAAGGTACTAGTTGGCATATCTGAACACTAAAGGTTCAGATCAGACAGCCAGTACATCAGCTCCATCTTATCAAATAACAGGAGCTTATGTCAAGCTTGTGTATATATGCCCAGTGAAGATCTTGATAAGACTCACAGATTCACAAACAAAATAGAGCAACAAGTATCTATATTAAATGGACAGGTTTAAAAAGAAGTTAAATTGTGTAAATAAATCAATAAAGTGTTTCTATGACATGAGAACAGTTAACATACCTTTTCTACGTCTTTAGCTGATGCATTTTCCCGTTTCAATCTTTCTAGTTCTAAACATCTAGTGTGATATAATTCTTTGGCCTGCAAAATTTTAAAAGTTGGAGGCTTAATGCACACTTCAATTGCATTTGTAATTGGATATATACAAGAATTATATTCAGAGTCAAAATATGATGGGAAGACAGACCACAGAGAAATGATCCATAAGTGCAATCCTACAAAAGTAGAATACACAACAAGAGCTGTCAATAAAACAAGAGCTGTCGGAGGACAGCGCGCTCGACTATATGCCGCTTATTCACATAAAGCACTATTTCATTATATTGCACTTAAGTACTATTAACCCTTTCCCTCATACGGCAATTCTGCAGCAGACGACTTTGAACGTATTTTGTCAAAACATAGAAAATCTCCATAATTGAATGGATAACCTATGACAAAAAGTGGAAAACATTGTGGCAAAATGTTCTAAGTAATTCAAGGGCCATTACTCCATATTTAGGATACAATGGAGTTATCTAACCTATTTGTACGATGGTCCTTAACAAATGTATGAAGTATGAAGTGATTTGAATTATGAAACTTTAGCGTTGAGCTAAACGCAAATGTTAAAACTGACCGAGTCCAAAAATAGCAAAACCTTGAAAAAAGGTTTACCAAATGTTTGACATCATGCAAAACCCGTTTGATATGTTGAAAAATTATATTTGATAAATGAATGATCACAATTAGAAAGGAATATAACCAAAAATTATGAATTTATCTAAAATTCTCAAAATCAAACAAAAATCATGTTATTTATTCCCAAAAAGTCACACTCAGCATCTTCAACATACAATGTGAAGAAAGGTATTACATGTAATTATATTCCAAATATGAAAGCCCTAACACAAGTACTTATTGAGAAAAATTAAAAAATTAAATGAAAATTTCCAACTTGCCCTAAAACTTTAACCACACAAAATCATGTTTTTTACCCCAAAAAGAAGGTCACACTCAGCATCTTCAGCATTCAAATTAAAGAAAGGTATAATATGTAACTACATTCCAAATATTAAAGCTGAAGCACAAATACTTATTGAGAAAAATTAAAAAATTAAATGAAAATGCCAACTTGCCCTAAAACTTTAACCACCCAAAATCACGTCTTTTACCCCGAAAAGAAGGTCACACTCAGAATCTTCAGCATACAATATGAAGACAGGTATTAGATGTAATTATATTCCAAATATAAAAGCCCTAGCATATTAAAGTACTTATTGAGAAAAAAAAAAATAAAAAAAAATTCCAACTTGCCCTAAAACTTTAACCACCGAAAATCAGGTTTTTTACCCCAAAAAGAAGGTCATACTCAGCATTTTCAGCATTTAATGTGAAGAAAGGTATAAGATATAACTATATTCCAAGTATTAAAGCCGTAGCACAAATACTTATTCAGAAAAATAAAAATAAAAAAAAAAATTCCAACTTGCCCTAAAACTTTAACCACTGAAAATCATGTTTTTTACCCCAAAAAGAAGGTCACACTCAGAATTTTCAGCATACAATATGAATACAGGTATTAGATGTTATTATATTCCAAATATAAAAGCCCTAGCATATTAAAGTACTTATTGAGAAAAAAAAAAATAAAAAAAAATTCCAACTTGCCCTAAAACTTTAACCACCGAAAATCAGGTTTTTTACCCAAAAAAGAAGGTCACACTCAGTACCTTTAACATTCAATGTGAAGAAAGGTATAAGATGTAACTATATTCCAAATATTAAAGCCCTAGCACAAATACTTATGAATGAAAATGCCAACTTGCCCTAAAACTTTAACCGGACGCCGACGCCGGGGCGAGTAGTAAAGCTCTCATATTCTTCGAATAGTCGAGCTAAAAACTTTTTGCAGAAAAAGTCAGAACAAAAATCCTTGAAAAAGTTACCTTCTCGTAAAAGGGTTAACCTTTTACCTCAAACGGCAATTCTGCAGCAGACGACTTTGAACGTATTTTGTCAAAAAATAGAAAATCTCCATAATTGAATGGATAACCTATGACAAAAAGTGGAAAACATTGTGGCAAAAGGAGAAATTGCACGTTTTGTGCAATTTCTTCTTTTGTCACTATGTTTTCAAAACGCCATCTGCTGCAGAGGCGTCCGAAAGTGTCTATATGAGGAAAAGGGTTAAGTGAATAATTGGATTTTACCCAGATTCATTGTATTTTCTAAGTTGAAAAAGGATTGAGAAAGGACCATATTTCTGACAAAAATCTTCACCGATTTATGAACTCTTGTCTGCTGATGAAGGTTATGATGGTCAATAAGAAATATAAGAGCATAAGCTATATTTCTAATGCTTTTGAAAAAGAGGGATGGTACGAAAAACTTAATCAAAATTCTAAGTCAAAAAAGGGCCATAATTCTTACAAAAACATTGACAGAGCTATGTACTCGTGTCTGTTGATGGAGGTAATGATGGTGAACCAGTATTGCAAGTTTCAAAGCAATACCTGTAAAAGTTTTGAGAAAAAGTAAGCTGGTACAAAAAACTTAACCAAGGTGTAATGCCAATGCCGATGCGAGTAGGATAGCTTGCCTTTTCGAAAAGAAGAAATTGCTCAACATTCAACTTTTTCTTATTCCCACAATGCTATTAACCCTTAAGCAAAACTGTATTTCTAGTTTTAAGAATGAAAGATTGTTTACTCCTAATCTCATGAAAGCAGATGGTTCTATAGATTTCGAATTAGGTAAATAAACAAGAGGGCCCTAAATCGATCACCTGAGTGGTAATAAATTAGAAGAAAATATTTAACTGCAAATATCTGAGAAAATTTGATTAGGAGTGCAAATGAAACTGCAAGGAGTGGACACTGTTAAAGAAATAGAAAAATGGCTTATCAGTAAAGGCCATTTGTATTTTGAAATATAACATAAACTTTAATATTGATTGATTGATTCTGGTTTAACGCCGTTTTTAACAATTTCTCAGTTATATCACGGCGGCCAGTACACCTACTCATGCATTTCCTGGTTTTCTCACACCAGTACTCCATAAAATAAACTTTTGTCAATCGTCGGAAAGAAAGTTGGCCAAGCCGGGATTTGAACTCACATCCCCTGGATTGACAGCCTGCATCTCTATTGACTGAGCTACCGGGGCTCGGCTGAACTTTAATAAAAATGGAATTAAAAAGTTTTGTAATTTTGTACCTTTCCTGATGCCGCCTTGCTGTCCTGTTTTTAAATGAAATCAACATGGCTTGAACAGTTTTTGTAGAGGGTCACTCAAAGAACATTTCTACCAAATTATCTTGGAATCAGACAAGCAGATTATGGCGGAAACGGATTTTAAAGTTTGGGTATTTTTCTCACTTTCTGATGCCGCAGCAACCAAAGTTCTACACAGAATGTAAGTCTTTGAACAATTTTGAAAGAGGACCAACAAAGGAACATTTCTGTGAGGTAAAGTTGAAATTGGTCCAGTGGAATGGTAGAAGTTGTCATTTGTAGCTAAAATTTCAATTTACCCCTTTTGTGACAAAACCTGGTTGCTATGATTTTGTAACCAATCAATACAGGTTAGACGAATTAAGTAGAGGATCACTGAAGTAAGATTCCTATTCAATTTTATTAAAATGAATTTTCAAATTTTGTCATTTTGCTCCTTTTCTGATGCTGCCTGACTGCCATGTTTTTCAACCAATCAGTATTGCTTGAATTTTTGTAGAGGGTCACCCAAGGAACATTTTTACCATATTATATTGGAATCTGACAAGCAGATTCAGAGGAGAAGATTTTTAAAGTTAGGACATTTTGCCCCCTTTCTAATGCTGCAGCAACCAAAGTTCTCAATGGAATTTAAATTTTTATACAATTTTGAAACAGGGCCACCAAAGCAACATTCAGTGAAATTGGTCCGGTGATTAAGGAGGTGATAATGTTTAAAGCTAAAAGTTAATGACGGACGACGATGGACAGAGAGTGATCAGAATTGATCACCTTGAGCCTTTGGCTCAGGTGATCTAATAAAAGATAACCTACCCTATGTAATGCATTGGTAGTATTTTGTATTGACTGTACAATCTGCTGTGTCTCTGACTCCCCCTCTTTCATCTGTAGAAAAATAAAGCCAAACTAGAACTGTCACCAAAGATTACTTTATACACCAACAAACTATTTCATTAGTATAAACAAAGTTCAAGGACTCTTAACATTAGTATGCCTGATATGATAAGAAATAGAGCATTCCACTGTTCACATATGTCACCTGCAAAAGTTGGATAAAAAATGCACCGAGGGATAACTCTAAAATTATACATCATGCTAGAATTTAAAACAAGAGGGCCATGATGGCCCTATTTCGCTCACCTAAATTATACAATGTACTGCAATGCAAAACACATGATGACAATTATTCTGAATGCAACCTCCAGTTTTAAAAAGATTTTCCTTCATTTGGCCTAGTGATCTATATTTTTTTTTCCTGATATGACCCATATTCCAACATGGACTAGATATCATTAAGACAACATTCTGACAAAGTTTCAACTTGCTCAAAGTAAAAATTTGGCCTCCAGAGTTTGAACAATAATTTCCTTTATTGATCTAGTTTCTGACCCAACATGACCCATATTCGAACTTGACCTAGATATAATTCAGACAAACATTCTGATAAAATTTCAAGCTGCTGAAGCAAAAAATGTGGCATCCAAAGATTTTCCTTCAATTTGGACTAGTGACCTAGTTTTTGACCCTACATGACCCATATTCGAACTTGGCTTAGATATCATTTAGATACAACATTCTGATCAAATGTCAAGCTGCTGTAGCAAAAAATGCGTCTTCTACGGAGTTAACAAGATATTCATTCAATTTGGCCTAATGACCATATTTAAACTTGACTACTAGATATCTTTAAGACAAACATTCTGACAAAATTTCAAACTGCTGAAGCAAAAAGTGCGGCCTCTGGAATGTTAACAAGATTTTCCTTCAATTTGACCTGACATGACATGTTAAAACTTGACTTACATATCATCAAGACAAACAATCTGATAAAGTTTCAACATGCTCAAGTTAAAAATGTGGCCTCTAGGGAGTTAACAAGATTTCTCTTCAATTTGGCCTAGTGACCTATTTTTTAACCGACATGACCCATATTCGAACTTGGCCTAGATATCATTCAGCTTAACATTCTGACCAAATTTCAAGCTGCTGAAGCAAACAATGCAGCTTCTCCAGTGTTAACAAGATTTCCCTTCAATTTAGCCTAGAGACCTAGTTTCTGACCCATATTCGAACTTGACTTAGATATTTTTAAGACAAACATTCTGACAAAATTTCAAAACTGTTGCAGCAAAAATTGCGACCTTTTTCCTTTAATTTCTAGTGACCTACTTCTTGACCGAACATGACCCATGTTCGAACTTGACTTACATATCATCAAGACAAACAATCTGATTAAGTTTCAACATGCTCAAGTTGAAAAATGTGGCCTCCAGAGTGTTAACAAGATTTCCCTTCAATTTGACCTAGTGACCTAGTTTTTGACCTTATATGGCCCAGTTTCAAACTTGTCCAAGATTTGATGGAGATGAATGTTTTGATAAACTTTCATGAAGATTGGATGCAAAATGTAGCATGTCGAGTGTTGACAACTGCAAATGCTGACGATGCACAACAGATGGACGCCGGAACAAATTTGATCACAATAGCTCACCTTGCACTTCGTGCATAGGTGAGCTAAAAAGTGTGCACTGCACAGCTGCATGTCACAAGCTATCAATATCCCAAGTTTGAAGTTGATAGACATGCTTACATAGTTGACAAGATAAAGAACAAGAGGCCTAAGAGGGCCTGGCCTGTAACCCTTCACTGCCATTAGGCAAAAATAAATCACAATTGCCATATATCGGTAAGGCAAGACAGCCCTGCCCCCATGTTTTTTAACCAATCAACATGGTTTGGTGAAATCTGAGAGGGTCACCCAAGGAATATTTCTACAAAAACTATTTTAAAAGCAGCCAGATACTTTTGGAGGAGAAGACTTTTAAAAGTTTTAATAAAGCCATAAGAGAAAACAGCACTGCCCCCTGGCAGCCATGTTTTTAGAATAATCAACATGACTTGAAAGAATATTTCTACAAAATCATTTGAATCAAAAAAAAAGTTTTGGAGGGGAAGTCATTCTTTTGGTTGCCATGGAAACCATAATATGGGAGAGGACATTGAGAGGATGCTACCTTTGAAGTTTCATCCCAATAGGCCCAGTGGTTACAGAATAGTCTTATGAATAAAACAGTTAATAAATGCAAATATGATGCACAGCAGACAATTTACTATGACATAAGCTTGACTGTCCAGGTCAGAGGACCTAAAAATGTTTCATTGGTGTCTAATTTGTAACTGTTTTTCCATTGTATGTGACATTAAACAATATTTAACAACATTTAGTTATCATGTTATGCAATAATGCATTACTCAAAACTACAATTGAGGACAATGTAGACGAAGATGAGTCTGCACATTTGTAGTCTTATCATTGTCTACATTATTTGCTACTTCTTTATCAATATTAAGTGAACTCTAGTCCATACACATGTAAGAACTTGTAAATTATCAGAGGGGATGATGAGGTTTGTGGAAATTCAGCAGGTTAAGGGTTAAAACAATATCTCCTATACATGTTTTTAAAAATATTCTTTTCTTCTTTTTTTTTTATCTTTTCCGATATGTTTTCAAGACAACTACTGTTGAGGGGCAAGTAGTTTTCTGTATTCATTGTATAAGGGTAGGCTTGATCTTACTTTAACCCTTTCCTTCATATAGACGCTTTCTGATGCATCTGTAGCAGACGGCTTTTTGAAAACATAGTGACAAAAGAAGAAATTGCACAAAACATGCAATTTCTCCTTTTGACACAATGTTTTCCACTTTTAGTCATAGGTTATCCATTCAATTATGGACATTTTCTATGTTTTGACAAAATACGTTCAAAGTCGTCTGCTGCAGAATTGTCGTATGAGGGAAAGGGTTAATGCTATATAAAAGTACAACAAATAAACTGTTAAAAGAATCACAGACCACAGCAAGAAATATTCCAATTTTCAAGACATAAATGAGCAATGCTTTAGAAAAAACAACTTTTGTGTAATTATCACAGCTGCAAAAAATATCTATTTGCACAAACATGCTTTCAGATCCAAATAGACATTGTTTGTCGATACCTTCTATTACTTATTGACAAACAGTGCAGAGCTAGATTAGACTGCGCTGATCTGGATTAACAACGATTGCAAAAGCCTGAAGAATAGCTTTGCAGAACATCACTCAAACTCAGGCCTTACAGATTTGTGACGTTTATGTTGTTCCTCGCCATATCGGACTATGTCTTTCATCAAGTCAGACCAGGTGTGGACAAGTTGCATGTGTAAACTAGCCAATTTTTCTGCCAGAGTCTTTAGGATATTCCAGAATGGGGAAAAGGTTCTGAAAAAAAATATATATATAACAGTAAATAGCATTCTCTTATCAACTAGTTCAGCTAAAAAATATACACAGTTTGTCACACATCATAGCTAAACAATTTAAAATTATTCAATATAGTTGGAATAAGAATTTTCCTGTATGGTTGAAGTTGGAATGAGTCAAAATTGCTAGATCGATCTTTTCGTTACACTTTCACACATACAACAATCTGCAGAATACAACTTTAAAAACAAACTGTACAGAACAAAGAGAACCTCTAGCATCAAAAGTATGATTTTTGAACTAAGTTGCAAACATCGTGCAAAATGAGAAATTGCTCATTGTGAACAATTTCTATTTTTATGCCCCCTTCAAAGAAGAGGGGTATATTGCTTTGAACAATGTCGGTCGGTCGGTAGACCAAAGCTTGTCCGACTGATAACTCAACAATGCCTGGACTTATGGTCTTCAAACTTGACTTTGTTTGGCCTGCCCAGTAAATGAACCCTATCGATTTTGAGGTAATCGGGTCAAAGGTCTAGGTCACAGTGACCTTGAATGCGAAAAGCGTGTCCAAGTAATAACTTGACATTGCCTGCACCCATGGCCCTCAAATTTGACATGGAGGCTTGGGATGACCAGTAGAGGACCCCTATTGATTTTCTTTTAGGTCTCGGGTCAAAAATTCACACATGGCGCTAAGGGGGGGGGGGGCATATTGTTTGACAAACACCTCTTGTTGTCAAAATGTTTTCAAAAAGTGTCCCGCTGCCGCAATCTCAAAAAGTGTCTGAAAGTGGGATTTACAACTGTCATAAGTTTGATTTAGGCTTTTATTTCCTGATGATCACTAGTATACTGTCAATGCCCTCAGTAGATGATAGATAAGGCACTCTAATACCACTTAAACATTACTTAGGCAGAGGGATAAGGACTGCTTCCTTACTCATTACAAAATAATCAAGATGTATTCCTTTTTTTCTAAGAATTAATTGACACCTCATTTCAATAATTGTAAGATGATCCTGGTAATACAGGCAGTGATAGTGTAATCAAGCTTACCCAACTTGTGAGCTATTAGTAGCAACTTTCGCCAGTTTAATCAACAACTTGCTATATGTTTCCTCCACCTGGCAGCTGTAAAAATATAATAGAACTTTTAGAAGTACAGCTGAACATGATATAATATTGAACTTTCCCTGGCTAAATAACCACAAGATGCACCAACAGCATGTGACGTTTTAAACTTTTTGTTTCAACAGAAGAAATTGTGCATCAAAACGAAGTTCTCTGTTTCCAAATTATACTTTTGAAAATATTGATTAAAACATGCAATTTCTCTTTTTCTGACAATGTTTCAAACTCAGCATCAAATTCAGACTTCTAATTTTCTAGATATTACAATATCTTAGATCCGACTAATTCAGTATGGTGAGTCAAGTAGTTTTAAAGCAAAATTTCAGATCAAGATTTGTTAATGGAATACCTTTCACGGAGGAAGTCTATCAGGTCCTTGGTGGATGTCTGACCATGTTTCATGTTATGATACAGCGCATAGAACCCATTGTTCTTTCCTCCCTAAAACAAAGTAATAAAAAAAATTGACATATCATTACCAATATAGGCACCAACAGACAACTTTTAAGACATATTGACAAAAACATGAAAAAAACTCCAAAAAAGAGAGTAATTATAAAAAAAAGTTAAAAACATCGTGGCAAAAGGAGAAATTGTTTGTCTGCTGCAGAAGCGTCACAAAGCGTCTACAATGGGAAAGGGTTAATAGCAGATCAAATTCTTCAATTGATATCCCACCAGTAAAACATAAAACGTAGATCGTCTCAAATGATTGCTTTTAAGATGTTAAAATATTTTCTCAGCAATTTTTCAAACACAAAAATAATCATCCAGAAGGCAGTCATGCTTCAAAAATTAAATTAGCATTACACTACTCGAAATACCATTTTTCAACAAATAGTTAAATGAAGTTATATGAAACTGCTGGGGGTTCTATCCCATGATACATTAATCATTGATGATGTATTGGACACTTCATTTTACCTGCTTTTTACGATGCATCTTTCAATCGATAAGTAGTTCACTGGAATGCGGATAATTCGCGAAAGGGTACAAAGCATATATAGTAGACTGCGACTTGGCTCCCGTTACAATCATAAGAAAAGAGCCTATTTTCCTATTTAATTTGAAAATTTAACCCACCCTAAATTTACAACTTCGAAAAAAATAATGTCCAAAAAAATACGACAAATAATTCTGTAAAACATGGAAAAATAATATATTTAGATAAATAATGCACAAACCTGATTTTATAAATCCAAAGAAGAAAAAAAAAAACTAAATACATGTAGTGTAAGTAATATTATTGCTCCTAAATAATTTTCTTATCATATAAAAATAAAAGTGCGAAAATCGAACAAAGCATTTTGTCGGTGTCTGGTGTTTTTCTCCTCCAGGCAGTAAACATCAAAGTAAATTATGTCACTATTAACCGGATAAATGAATTTTGTAATATTTATTGTGCTAATGATAAAGTTGAAAACATTGAGGAATTTCTCCTTTTGCCGCAATGTTTTCGTATGTTTTGGGCTGCATCAAAATGCGTATGTTAGTAGGAAAGTGTTAAGTAAGTCATAAATTCAGATCACACAGGAATCTTTCATAAATCACCCTCTCATTGCATGATTGGACTACACATCACAAAAAATAGTCACTATATTTTGCCTTTATATAAAAAACACATTGTCCTGAACTTTTTATTTAAGAATTCAATTTAAAATAACTGGCTTAACCCTTTCCTTCATATAGACACTTTCTGACACCTCTGCAGCAGACGGCTATTTGAAAACATAGTGACAAAAGAAGAAATTGCACAAAAAGTGCAATTTCTCCTTTTTCCACACACAATGTTTTCCACTTTTAGTCATAGGTTATCCATTCAATTATAAAGATTTTCTATTTTTTGGCAAAACAGGTTCAAAGTCGTTTGCTGCAGAATTGTTGTATGAGGGAAAGGGTTAAAAGATAAACTTTAAGTCACTGATGTTTACCAAAGTTACCCACTCTTGGTTACTTATTATCCATTTTCGACGGTACTGGCCACATTAAAAATGAAGGCATATTTAGTGAGTGCAGAGCGTAAAAAGAACAACGACAGAAATAACAAGGAGTTGGTGGAACCGAATGATGCTCCCCATAAGGGCTTTGTCAAGTGATAATAGGCATTGTCTGATAGAACTACCATTGACTAGTGATCATACCTGCAAATTAGTAGCATAAATTTGTAAAGATATATTATTTGTTTTATTTGTTACTTATTACAGTGCTGTTGTGTCTAGAAGAGTTGTTGGACACATTAAGCGAATGGTAACCCTATCCAAACAGGTCATGGTCATAATACAGACTTTATTAAAAGAAAATAATAAAAACAAGGGAGTTAATTCTTATTATTTATCATAGAGTTATGGTTCTTGTGTAATGCACTTCCTCTCTTTAATATCTCTATACATTTCAAGTTTCATCGAAATATCTTTAGTTCTTTTCGAGTTATGGTCCTGACATGGAAATCTTAAGTCTAACAAGGGAGATAATTTGAAAATTATTCACTATAAAGTTGTGGTTCTTGTATTATGTATGTATATTTTAAGTTTCATTGAAATCTATTCAGTACTTTTAGATTTATGCTCAATGCAAATAAAGTGTGACAGACACACGGACGCGCAGACAAAGCGACAACTATTATGCTCTCCCAAACTAGTTTGCGGAGCATTAAAATAAATAAATATAAAGGAAATAACAATGTAAATGTCAAGAGTTACAGGAAGTAATTTGCTATGTATGTATGGTATTTGAATAAACCAATGTGTCAGCTCTCTTGATTTAAAATGGTAGATTGTTCTTGTCAAAGGTAATTCTTACAATGAAATAAATTGTTATCTTATTGGTACTTGCATGTGAAAGTGTATTTGAGCTATACTCAAGAAAAATTAAGATAACATATCCTGTTGTGTCCTAGTTTCGTGACCTTAAGCATCGATTTTCGCGCATGCGCATTTCGATATGAAGAAGCGAGTGGTCAAAATATTATTTTATTTTAGATAAGATAAGTATGAATGAATGAATGAATGTATATTGTTTTATGGCGCATCGACAGCTAAGGTCATTTAGCGCGCAATTAAATTTAATTATTCATGATCCCTGGGTGAACAAACCAGTACTAGGCTAGAAAATGTGCCTTGCCCAAGGGCACTCCACCATGACCTCTTAAGTATGAACATAAACTGGTAACATAAACAAAAATAAGAAATAATTGAAAATATGTCTCAAATATATGCCTGTTTATCGGTTGGGAACGTCTAAACGCTTTCCCCTCAGTTTGTGACCTAGTTACATAATGCCAAAATATAAAGGAAAGTAACCGAAAGTAAAATGTAAACTTAGAAAAACACTTCCATGACATTAATGAGTTATGCAGACAAAAAATATTGCTCGAAAAATTGATTTCTTATATGTCATGAAACGAGTGCAAGGGCCGGGCCCAATGTAGGAGAGAGAAGGATAATTATTGTACTCGTGGAAAAAATACCTGCCTATACAGTTATGCTAATTAAAGGTTCAAATAGACATTTGCTTTTCAGACGCTTCTAACACTCTATGCAGATTTGCATGGTGATCAGGATCTACACCGGTCACAAATGGCTTACATTTAGTTTTAGTAGAGCATCATTGGCAGTAACGTCAATTGTTGATGGAGGCCAGTAAATTGGAAGAAGAGGGGCTTAAGAGTGAAGACCACTCATTTATTCTTTGTTGTGAGAATAATCTCCAAGATCTGTTTTGTCTGAGAGACCTTAGAGACATAAACTATTCTTCCAAAAAGGACCAAATGGTCTAGTGAAATTAGGTTTCATAACGTGCAAACTCATGATCTAGGATTTGGAATCAACATTCTGTCAGATGAGATTGACGCTTTTTCCATTCTGAAGAGGAACACTAAAAACGGTGCCTCATTTGTTTTGATATAACATCATTACGTAAACACCTTGTCCCTTTCAATGTTTTTGTTTACGAGTTGGTATTTTGATAGAAGAAAAACAACTGTTCAATTCCAGTTGAAAAAGATAAAAATACAACAGGTGTCAACAGGTGGGTGGGGCAAGCAAAAACATCATTCGATTTCCATCAAGATCCGTGAATGAAGACGCAAATCGATTAAAACTAAAAAAATCCAAACAGATAAACATGTCTGTTTAAATAATTACCCAAAAGCTTTCCGCAAATGTTGTCATTTTGCATTTAAACTGTGTTCACATCATATGAAAATGGCGATTACTGTTTTGAATGTTCTGCGCATGCTCAGAAATTGCCACCTCCATCTTCATTTTCACTGTGGAGTAGAAAGTACGCGTATATTTGGTATAATTAAACAGTTGTAACTGTTCTGTAAGATGTACACAGATAATTAAGAATATGTAGCAATATTGATCACACATCTTCATGTAGTAGTAGAGACCAAATACGTCTTCGATTTATAGATATTTTGCTTTCAACAAATCCGTTAAGGTTTTTCTTTCCTTTTTGTGAATGGTTAGTGATTCCGATGAGGTTCTCATCGTCGGATGCACTCTCCTATTGGCATATCTTACACTTCTGTGCTCTCCAAACTATTCATTTGGTGAAAACTATTTACAGTTTAGACGCATATCACATGATTAGAATTGTCCTAACTTGTTTACACTATTTTAATTCCGAATGAGTGCATACTGATCCATCTTCCTGGGATTATCCCATTTAAAATGCCATTTTGATATATTGACAATATTTAAAATTCATTAAAAATAGCCTTACGAAACAATACGTGTCATTTAGTAAGACATATAACATCTAGCATTTAGTTTGTTTGGGCATACCTAATACTTATTTAGTCTGGAGTTAAAGCTTTTGAGTGTAGGTGCTTCAACTACTGTTGATGGTAAGTTATTCCAGTCATTAGTAATCTTATCCTAATATTATAGGTTTCTTTTCTTATTTCTGTTCTAGCTCTGGTCTTTACGGTGGCACTGAGGTGACATCCGCAACACTTTATTTATATTGTGGCCACAACTTAGTTTAGCCAATCAAAACAGCCGTTTCATCTTTGCTGCCTATTCACTTTTGTTGAGTACAAATGGCGTTTTAGTATCAGGGGAGATTACTGTGTTATTACCATAAAGCAGCAAAGATGAAACGGCTGTTTTGATTGGCTAAACTAAGTTGTGGCCACAACTTGGTAAATTGTGGTCACAACTTTTTTTTATCTTGTGGCCACAATATAAATAAAGTCTTAGTGCCACCGTACGTCTTACAAAGCTTATATTTATGACCTCCTTATTTGTAGCAGCATCCCTCGTGCTAAGTAGTTGTATCGAGGTCTTATCTAAATTATTCAGGAGTTTATCTTGCTATGTATTTTATTTTAGTTGTATCTTTAAATTAGATCCCTCACGCACACTGGGAGGCTTAAAAAGTAGTTTATACCAGGAAAATGCCAAGATATCTGCATAATTATAATCTACACATGGATACAAACTTTTGCAGAAAAAAACACACACAAAAACGCATAATAGCCTAGTATAATCGGTAAATTGTTAAACTTTTAAGTTTCTTAAGCCAGAGCCAGTGCATGAAAAAAAAGTAAAAATTGCCATTTCTGAACAGTGTAGGTTTAGATCATCATGTCAACCATCAGAATCTACATAAGTTGATAGCATTTTGATAAGTAATATGTCAACAGTGTATCTATACTGTTCATAGAAGCCAGCTTATACATTTTACTCATGCGCTGGCTAATAGACAACTATCTGTTAAATATATTAGCAGACAATGCCTGTAACTTCTAAATTAAGTAAAGAACGCATAGAGTTGACTTAATTGCGCCTAACATAATCAAGTTCATTTTTAGGTCTATGTATGTACCATTAAAACCAGACCTAAATTTCACTCGATCGTATATAAATCTGATGACTACATCATACGTACAGGTCGTCTCGGATTGACATTTGAATCAGCCAATCAAATTGATGCTATAAAATCATTAGGTATAAAACAGGGGAGATGACCCATGCAGATAATAGCATTAATGCCGAGCGCGAGGGTAAACAACGTGACCAAACAATTAATGCAGATAAGTTAACTCTGTACGGCGAAACAAAATAAAAGATTAAATAATGTATATAAACAAGAGAGAGAAGCGGTATTTGTCGATTGTTCCGATTGTATAGAACCGAGCGATGGTTGTATCGTAAAATATCATTGGATACACAATGAGCAACTTCTCATACATGTATGTAAGTGTTAAGGGTCAATCAGAGAAAACCTTTTATGTGGTGTCGTCAGTTCCAATATTTGTGAAGCGAATAATTTTGGTCCGATTTGAAAGAGATTGTGTATGTATCTCGTCGTAGAATAAAATTACTTTATTGCAACATTGTCAGTGGATTATTAACTCACTGTTTTAAAAAGATTCTTATTAATTAAATAAGTGATGAATTTTACTGTTTAACGTTGCCATTAACATGTGACACCATTAGTAAAAGTAAACAAAGTGTTACAAAGCATCGTTTGTTCAGAGGCAAGACGTGCTGGGATATGTTTCCAATCAAGAAAACAATGGAATATTATGTTATTCTCGAGAAAATATTACGCTTGGTGCACATTTAGTGAGAATTGTTTTGATAAGGATTCTGGAGATTTCGTCTAACTACCATTTCGTCTAAAAGGTTTAAACTTATTTATTTTACATCGATTGTGAAACAAGCTTATATTAATCACGCTCGATGTCTGCTTCCTGGAAATTTAACCAGTACTCGCGCCGTTTGTGTGGAAAAATCCCAAAGGCAGAACCCGCTCACCACGGGAATCGAACCCGGGACCTTTGTTACAAGAGGCCGACGCTCTACCTCTGTACCACTGTCTTCCACTGTACCACTGTCTTCCACTTCCATTTCGTCTAACTGATACTATAGAGTAAACGGGGTAGAGATTTCGTCAAATATATATATATATATCGATATGAAGGTGTTATAGAAAGGTGTTAATTGACCGATTATAGTAAATGACAACAAACAATTTCAATTAGTTTTAACATTTTATGGTTTTAATTCGTAATTGTAATATGTATTTGTTATAATTTCATTTAATATTTACAGTAAATTCAATATTTGTCCTCAATGTTTTCAATTATTTTCCCAAAATTTTATTTTTTTTCCCCTATCTTAATTCTTGTTACTTTTTATAATTTTCATATTTCTACCAGAACATAACAACATTTTAAAGAACATAATAATCTTTGACGTATCCAAAGTACATAGTGAATGACAAAAATAAATACATATATACAAATATACAAAATATACAGGCAATATACAAGGAAGCGGGTTTTTAATTATGAGTCCTCGTCGTGAAATCTGTCCGAACTTCCAACTGTACCCAGACCAGATATCCGACTGCACACTCGTAGAAGCTGGCTGGTGGTTAAATCATCATCTTCATATCTGAAACGAAAATCAACAATTAAATCAATAGTTCATAGTCATTACTTATCATTAAAAGAAAAACTAAAGTTTTAAAATTTTGAATCAGTGGTTTATTTATTTATTTGAAGACTATTTTATTTTTACTCACTTATCCCAAGCATCAAATAGACGACCGTGGACCTCGCGGTACCTTTTCCTGTGGAGTCTGGTGAGCAGATTTTCCGACACGAGACGGACCTGAAGTTCTACGGTCTCAGACTCGCCACGTAGAAACGGAACGAGAACGTAGAACCCCAGATCTGCCCGTCCAGCCCTGGAATTCATTCGTCAATGCCATCCTGAAATAAAAATTTAATAAATAAATACTTGAATAAGTAACTATGTTTTCAAAGTATTCTCCTGCAGATGTGTTGTGTGTGGGAAATGGTTAATTATAATACTTATATTTTATAATTTATCTTTATGAACTGAAGGAAAAATTATTATACCTTCTACGTCATTGTTTGTCCTGACAGTTTCTCTGAACACACTCCAGTTCTCCGGACGCCACATCTGGTTTGTTATCCATGTCCGCTTAACATATTCAACTACTTTAAGCACCGGTCCCCCAACATCAGCGGCCTGCGTAAAAAGAGCTTCAAAAGCGCAGGAAATATGCTCTGCTGGCAAGAAAGGTAGAGCCATCACTTTTCGCAGGAAGTCGTACTTGTCGCCCTTGGTCATGTAAGCGGTTGCAAGTCCCTCACCCTGCACCTTTCTAGTGCGTATTCTTCTAGTAGGTCTACTAGTATGTCTACTATTGTGTCTACTATTGTGTCTTCTTCTAGTGTGTCTACTATTGTGTCTTCTAGTGTGTCTTCTTCTACTAGATCTTCTAGTGTGTCTTCTATCGTGGTCTCGTCTGTCATGATTGGAAGGGAAGAGTCTGTTTGGTCAAGATCTGTTCTTACAACGAATGTTGTGTTCAAAGTACGAATGGGCGAAGTGGGCGGTATGTATTCTGGTATTTCCATATCAAAGTCCTTACACCGTTCACATAGCCAGTCTAACTGTAGGTTACCCAGAACCATGGCTTTGTACTGTGCTGATGTTACTCCGGTAGTATCCCCTGTTGATATTAAATTCATACACTTTTTTATTTTTTAACTACTTAATTGTATATATATCAACATAATGGGAAATTGAAGAAAAATAGAAGTCGTTAAAAATAAACGATGGCTCCTTTTCTTACATGAATTATACCTCTTTCAAATTAATCAAAAAATTACGGGAATACTATAGTTATATCACGTTCAGTCACTCGTCAATTCAATGAAGAAAAATAGAAGTCGTTAAAAATTAACGATGGCTCCTTTTCTTACATGAATTATACCTCTTCCAAGCTTTCAACTCAATCAAAATTACGGGAATAGAATAGTTATATCAACATCGCGGGAAAAGAAGAACTACTGAGAATAATTGTCCAAGCTTTCGGCTCAATCAAGATTACGGGAATAGAATAACTATATCACATTCAGTCAGTCATCTTGAATCATTATAGGAAAAAGGGAAGTCGTTAAAAATAATCGAGGGTTCTTCCAATATTAATATATATCGACATTACGGGTACAGGACAATAAGGTAGACGACTTTCGACTCTATACACATTAAGAGAGAGAGAGAGAGAGAGAGAAAATAATCAATCTTACCGTTTTTAAGATTGATGCTTACTCGATGCTGCCATCCAGCGCAACTGTCACAGCATATTGCGTGCATTCTTTCACTGACCCTACTGGAACAACTAATACACACATACACATTCATCTTGCAAATATATTTTTTAAATGATGGCCACTCGGTAAACATTTTTATTTATTGGAAATGGATACAAATAGCGTAACAAACAGAGGGTTTACCAAAAGACAAAAATAAACTCTTTAATTCACAAGTTGTTTTTAATTAGCATTAAACATGTTTGATTAAAGCCGATCATCCATTCAATAGAAAACCTTTATTTTTTAATAATTAATTACACCACAACACAATTAGAAGTATTCCGTCAATCATTTACACAAAGTCGATAAACAGTTAATTGAAATAAAGTGCAATAAACTATATAATTGAAGTAAAGTGTAACAAGCAAATTCATGAAATTTATATCCCCCGCTTGCAGGAAATATTGAAGGAAAATGTTGAGGTTAGGTTTAAACATTTTTTATTGAACATGTATGACAGGGTAAATTAAACGAACTTGGCCAAGGTTGTTACCAAGTTTGAAAAAAAAAAAATTCACATTTGTGGCAGTTATTGCACGGAAACAGCAAGAAACGACATTTTTTGTTAAATAAGGGGCCATAACTCCACCGAATAAAGTCCGCCGAAAGTGATATTCGAACTTGGCCTAGCCCTTAAGGCATTTAACGTTGTTACCAAGTTTGAAAAAAAAAGGTTCACATTTGTGGCAGTTATTGCACGGAAACAGCAAGAAACGACATTTTTTGTTAAATAAGGGGCCATAACTCCACCGAATAAAGTCCGCCGAAAGTGATATTCGAACTTGGCCTAGCCCTTAAGGCATTTAACGTTGTTACCAAGTTTGAAAAAAAAAGGTTCACATTTGTGGCAGTTATTGCACGGAAACAGCAAGAAACGACATTTTTTGTTAAATAAGGGGCCATAACTCCACCAAATAAAGTCCGCCGAAAGTGACGATCGAACTTGGCCTAGCCCTTAAGGCATTTAACGTTGTTACCAAGTTTGAAAAAAAAAGGTTCACATTTGTGGCAGTTATTGCACGGAAACGGCAAGAAACAACATATTTTGTTAAATAAGGGGCCATAACTCCACCAAATAAAGTCCGCCGAAAGTGATATTCGAACTTGGCCTAGCCGTTAAGGCATTTAACAGACGGACGGACGGACAAACCGAAATTAATAACCCCCCTTTTTTTCTTCGAAAAAGCGGGGGATAATAAACGATATAATTGTAAATGTTATAATAAATAACATTAGAATAAATATAAACATCATGCATATAGACATATGGTATTTTTCATGTTTCGTACAGTACATCTGGACGGAGGTTACAAATCATATTCTATTCTGTTCTGCAATGAATAACAACATTTTATTAATATAAGAACACATTGGAATATATTGGACATAAATGGTAAGTCAAATTTATTAACTGAACTTATAAACAATTATAATATTTAACTTCTAACTATATAGTATACTACTACGGTAGGCATACGTTGGCATACATCACAGGTCACTTTTTATACTTTGTCAAACATCACAGGTCATTTTAATTTATGCAATGAAGTGGGAGGAGTTAAAACAATAATTGACAGGTGTCCCGTCTGTTTACACATATTATATCAGTTAAAGTTTATCGATGAAGTGTTTATAAATAGAAATGTAAACTACAAATGGAGGACTAACAAGGGAAATAACTTTTTTAAATTCTTATTTCTTTTCTTCGAAGTTTGACGTCAAATTAAATAAAGATTTTTTAAAACGAATTTCAGAGAGGCCAATATTCTTTGCATCTTCTGAACCTTTATTAAGTACAGCACACGCCTCTTTATTTCGTATTATTGTACGTATGTTTTTTACAGATTTAACTTTTTAAATTAACCCCTGATGTTTGTCAACCAAAATAGTACGTTGACAAACACCACAGGACATTCTCCTTCAGTTCAATCTCTCAACACACATGTTCTAGTTGATGGCTTTGTGCATTGGGAAAATGCATTGCACGGCACGCATGTGAACAGACCCTAAATACATTACATATGCGTAAAAATTACCCCTGGTGTTTGTCAACGTATAACTGAAACCAAAACTATACGTAAACATATGCGTGAAAATGACGCCTGGTGTTTGTCAACGTATAAAGTTAACACAAATTATACGTAACATCACAGGACATTCTCCTTCAGTTCAATATCTCCATACACTTATTCTAGATGATGGCTGTCTGTATGGGGGAAATACATTGTAGGAAACGAACTCGCATGCACAAATCACATATGAATGTATATTGTTTTATGGCGCATCGACAGCTAAGGTCATTTAGCGCGCAATTAAATATAATTATTCATGATCCCTGGGTAAACAAACCAGAACTAGGATAGAAGATGTGCCTTGCCCAAGGGCACTCCACCATGACCGAATTGACGCGACTGGGGATCGAACCCTGTTTCGAAATCCCCGACGCTAACCACTCGACCACAGCGGATTCCACACACAAATCACATGTACACACGGACATATGAACATACCCTAAATACAAAACATGCATGAAAACAACCCTTGATGTTTGTCAACGTATACATTTCCCCAAAAACATACGTTGACAAACATCACATGACATTCTCCTTCAGTTCAATCTCTCCATACACTGATTCTAGTTGATAACTTTCTGCATGGGGGAAATGGATTGTAGGGCACGGTCTCGATTGAAATTATCACATGTACACACGTACATATAAACTGACATTAAACGCATAATATATGCGTGAAAAAGACCCCTGATGTTTGTGAACGTATAAATTTCACCAAAAATATACGTTGACAAACATCACATGACATTTTCTTCAGATCAATCTCTCCTTTCACTGATTCTAGTTAATGGCCTTCTGCATTGAGGAAATGCATTGGAGGGCACGAACACGTGTGAGATGATCACAAATATACTTATGAACAAACCCTAAATACATATCATGCATACAAACGACTCCTGATGTTTGTCAACGTAAAAAATACACCAAAAGATATACGTTGACAAACATCACAGGACATTCTCTTCAGATCAATCTCTCTATACACTGATTCTAGAGGAAGGTCAGGGAAATGCATTGTAGGGCACGAACTCGTATTTAATTATCACATATACACACGTACATATTCACAGACCCTAAATACATAACTTATGCGTGAAAATGACCCCTGATGTTTGCCCGGTTTGGCCACGTATAGAGTTAACCAAAACTATACGTTGCCAAACATCACAGGACATTCTCCTTCAGTTCAATCTCACCCATCTCTCCATACACTGATTCTAGTTGTTGGCTTTCTGTATGTTGGCAATGCTTAGTAGGGCACGAACAGGTATACAATGATCACCAAATTATACACACGTACTTATGAACCAAAACTATACGTTGACAAACATCACAGGACATTCTCCTTCAGTTCAATGTCTCCATACACTGATTACTAGTTGACGGCTTTCTTCATGGGGGAAATGCATTGTAGGGCACGAACACGTATACAATGATCACATATACACATGTATCTATGACCAGACCCTTAATACATAACATGCATGAAAACGACCTCTGATGTTTGTCAACGTATACATTTCACCAGAAATATACGTTAACAAACATCACAGGACATTCTGCTTCAGCTCAATCTCTCCATACACTGATTGTAGTCGATGGCTTTCTGCATGAGGAAAATGCATTATAAGGCACGAACACGGAAAAAAAGGATCATATATAGACACGTACTTATGAACAAACCCTAAATACATAAAATGCGTAAAAATGACCCCTGATGTTTGTCAACGTATACAGTTAACCAAATATATACGTTGACAAACATCACAGGACATTCACTTATTCTAGTTAATGGCTTTCTGTATGGGGGAAATGCATTGTAGGGCACGAACACGTATGAAACGATCACATATACACACGTATATATTAACAGATCCTAAGTAGACAACATATGCGTGGAGATTACCCCTGGTGTTTACCAACGTATGAAGTAAACCAAAGCAATACGTTGACAAACATCACAGGACATTCTCCTTCAGGTGAATATCTCCATACAGTGTTTCTAGGTAAAGCATTGAAATTGACCCCTGACGTTTGTAAAAGTATAACGTAAACCGAAATTATACGTTGACAAACATCACAGGTTATTCTCCTTCAGATCTATATCTCCATACACTGTTTCTAGGTAAAACTTTGAAATGACCTCTGATGTTTGTCAAAGTATAACGTAAACCAAAACTATACGTTGACAAATATCACAGGTCATTCTCCTTCAGATCAATATCTCCAAACACTGTTTCTAGATAAAGCTTTGAAATGACCCCTGATGTTTGTCAAAGTATAACGTAAACCAAATATATACGTTGACAAACATCACAGGTCATTCTCTTTCAGATCAATATCTCCATACACTGTTTCTAGGTAAAGCTTTGAAATGACCCCTGATGTTTGTCAAAGTATAACGTAAACCAAATATATACGTTGACAAACATCACAGGTAATTCTCCTTCAGATCAATATCTCCATACACTGTTTCTAGGTAAAGCTTTGAAATGACCTCTGATGTTTGTCAAAATATAACGTAAACCAAAACTATACGTTGACAAACATCACAGGTCATTCTCCTTCAGATCAATATCTCCATACACTGTTTCTAGGTAAAGCTTTGAAATGACCCCTGATGTTTGTCAAAGTATAACGTAAACCAAATATATACGTTGACAAACATCACAGGTCATTCTCTTTCAGATCAATATCTCCATACACTGTTTCTAGGTAAAACTTTGAAAAGACCCCTGATGTTTGTCAAAGTATAACGTAAACCAAAACTATACGTTGACAAACATCACAGGTAATTCTCCTTCAGATCAATATCTCCATACACTGTTTCTAGGTAAAGCTTGGAAATGACCTCTGATGTTTGTCAAAGTATAACGTAAACCAAATATATACGTTGACAAACATCACAGGTAAATCTCCTTCAGATCAATATCTCCATACACTGTTTCTAGGTAAAGCTTTGAAATGACCTCTGATGTTTGTCAAAGTATAACGTAAACCAAACTATACGTTGACAAACATCACAGGTCATTCTCCTTCAGATGAATATCTCCATACACTGTTTCTAGATAAAGCTTTGAAATGACCCCTGATGTTTGTCAAAGTATAACTTAAACCAAATATATACGTTGACAAACATCACAGGTCATTCTCCTTCAGATCAATATCTCCATACACTGTTTCTAGGTAAAGCTTTGAAATGACCTCTGATGTTTGTCAAAGTATAACGTAAACCAAACTATACGTTGACAAACATCACAGGTCATTCTCCTTCAGATGAATATCTCCATACACTGTTTCTAGGTAAAGCTTTGAAATGACCCCTGATGTTTGTCAAAGTATAACGTAAACCAAATATATACGTTGACAAACATCACAGGTCATTCTCCTTCAGATCAATATCTCCATACACTGTTTCTAGGTAAAGCTTTGAAATGACCTCTGATGTTTGTCAAAGTATAACGTAAACCAAACTATACGTTGACAAACATCACAGGTAATTCTCTTTCAGATCAATATCTCCATACACTGTTTCTAGGTAAAGCTTTGAAATGACCTCTGATGTTTGTCAAAGTATAACGTAAACCAAATATATACGTTGACAAACATCACAGGTCATTCTCCTTCAGATCAATATCTCCATACACTGTTTCTAGGTAAAGCTTTGAAATGACCCCTGATGTTTGTCAAAGTATAACGTAAACCAAATATATACGTTGACAAACATCACAGGTCATTCTCCTTCAGATCAATATCTCCATACACTGTTTCTAGGTAAAGCTTTGAAATGACCTCTGATGTTTGTCAACGTATATATTTGGTTTACGTTATACTTTGACAAACACCAGGGGTCATTTCAAAGCTTTACCTAGAAACAGTGTATGGAGATATTGATCTGAAGGAGAATGACCTGTGATGTTTGTCAACGTATATATTTGGTTTACGTTATACTTTGACAAACATCAGGGGTCATTTCCAAGCTTTACCTAGAAACAGTGTATGGAGATATTGATCTGAAGGAGAATGACCTGTGATGTTTGTCAACGTATAGTTTTGGTGAAATGTATACTTTGACAAACATCAGAGGTCATTTCAAAGTTTTACCTAGAAACAGTGTATGGAGATATTGATCTGAAGGAGAATGACCTGTGATGTTTGTCAACGTATATATTTGGTTGACGTTATACTTTGACAAACATCAGGGGTCATTTCAAAGCTTTACCTAGAAACAGTGTATGGAGATATTGATCTGAAGGAGAATGACCTGTGATGTTTGTCAACGTATAGTTTTGGTGAAATGTATACTTTGACAAACATCAGAGGTCATTTCCAAGCTTTACCTAGAAACAGTGTATGGAGATATTGATCTGAAGGAGAATGACCTGTGATGTTTGTCAACGTATAGTTTTGGTTTACGTTATACTTTGACAAACATCAGAGGTCATTTCAAAGTTTTACCTAGAAACAGTGTATATAGATATTGATCTGAAGGATAATTACCTGTGATGTTTGTCAACGTATATATTGGGTTTACGTTATATTTTGACAAACATCAGAGGTCATTTCAAAGCTTTACCTAGAAACAGTGTATGGAGATATTGGTCTGAAGGAGAATTACCTGTGACGTTTGTCAACGTATATATTTGGTTTACGTTATACTTTGACAAACATCAGGGGTCATTTCCAAGCTTTACCTAGAAACAGTGTATGGAGATATTGATCTGAAGGAGAATGACCTGTGATGTTTGTCAACGTATAGTTTTGGTTTACGTTATACTTTGACAAACATCAGAGGTCATTTCAAAGCTTTACCTAGAAACAGTGTATGGAGATATTGATCTGAAGGAGAATTACCTGTGATGTTTGTCAACGTATATATTTGGTTTACGTTATACTTTGACAAACATCAGAGGTCATTTCAAAGCTTTACCTAGAAACAGTGTATGGAGATATTGATCTGAAGGAGAATTACCTGTGATGTTTGTCAACGTATAGTTTTGGTTTACGTTATACTTTTACAAACGTCAGGGGTCAATTTCAATGCTTTACCTAGAAACACTGTATGGAGATATTCACCTGAAGGAGAATGTCCTGTGATGTTTGTCAACGTATTGCTTTGGTTTACTTCATACGTTGGTAAACACCAGGGATAATCTCCACGCATATGTTGTCTACTTAGGATCTGTTAATATATACGTGTGTATATGTGATCGTTTCATACGTGTTCGTGCCTTACAATGCATTTCCCCCATACAGAAAGCCATTAACTAGAATAAGTGAATGTCCTGTGATGTTTGTTAACGTATATATTTGGTTAACTGTATACGTTGACAAACATCAGGGGTCATTTTTACGCATTTTATGTATTTAGGGTTTGTTCATAAGTACGTGTCTATATATGATCCTTTTTTTCCGTGTTCGTGCCTTATAATGCATTTTCCTCATGCAGAAAGCCATCGACTACAATCAGTGTATGGAGAGATTGAGCTGAAGCAGAATGTCCTGTGATGTTTGTCAACGTATATTTCTGGTGAAATTTATACGTTGACAAACATCAGAGGTCGTTTTCATGCATGTTATGTATTAAGGGTCTGGTCATAGATACATGTGTATATGTGATCATTGTATACGTGTTCGTGCCCTACAATGCATTTCCCCCATGAAGAAAGCCGTCAACTAGTAATCAGTGTATGGAGACATTGAACTGAAGGAGAATGTCCTGTGATGTTTGTCAACGTATAGTTTTGGTTCATAAGTACGTGTGTATAATTTGGTGATCATTGTATACCTGTTCGTGCCCTACAAAGCATTGCCAACATACAGAAAGCCAACAACTAGAATCAGTGTATGGAGAGATGGGAGAGATTGAACTGAAGGAGAATGTCCTGTGATGTTTGGCAACGTATAGTTTTGGTTAACTCTATACGTGGCCAAACCGGGCAAACATCAGGGGTCATTTTCACGCATAAGTTATGTATTTAGGGTCTGTGAATATGTACGTGTGTATATGTGATAATTAAATACGAGTTCGTGCCCTACAATGCATTTCCCTGACCTTCCTCTAGAATCAGTGTATAGAGAGATTGATCTGAAGAGAATGTCCTGTGATGTTTGTCAACGTATATCTTTTGGTGTATTTGACCAAACATCAGGAGTCGTTTGTATGCATGATATGTATTTAGGGTTTGTTCATAAGTATATATGTGATCATCTCACACGTGTTCGTGCCCTCACAATGCATTTCCTCCATGCAGAAGGCCATTAACTAGAATCAGTGTAAGGAGAGATTGATCTGAAGAAGATGTCCTGTGATGTTTGTCAACGTATATTTTTGGTGAAATTTATACGGTGACAAACATCAGGGGTCGTTTTCATGCAAGATTTGTATTTAGGGTCTGGTCCAAAGTACTTGTGTATATCTGATCATTGTATACCTACCTGTTCGTGTCCTACAATGTATTTCCCCCATGAAGAAAGCCGTCAACTAGTAATCGGTGTATGGAGACATTGAACCGAAAGAGAATGTCCTGTGATGTTTGTCAACGTATAGTTTTGGGTCATACATAAGTACGTGTGTATAATTATGTGATCATTGTATACCTGTTCGTGCCCTACAAAGCATTTCCCCCATGCAAAAAGCCATCAACTAGAGCCAGTGTATGGAGAGGGTGGAGAGATGGGAGAGATGGAATTGAAGAAAAAATGTCCTGTGTTGTTTGGCAACGTATAGTTTTAGTTAACTCTATACGTGGACAAACATCAGGGGTCATTTTCATAATTTTCATAAGTTATGTATTTAGGGTCTGTGAATATGTGCGTGTGTATATGTGATAATTTCATACGAGTTCGTGCCCTACATTGCATGTCCCAGACCTTCCTCTAGAATCAGTGTATAGAGAGATTGAACTGAAGGAGAATGTCCTTGTGATGTTTGTCAACGTATATTTTTGGTGAAATTTATACGTTGACAAACATCAGAGGTCGGTTTCATGCATGATATGTATTTAGGGTCTGGTCATAAGTACGTGTGTATATGTGATAATGGTATACGTGTTCCTGCCCTACAATGCACACCCCCCCCCCCCCCCCCCCCCTCCCAATGCAGAAAGCCACCAACTATAATTAGTGTATAGAGAGATTGTGTTGTTTTGGTTAACTGTATACGTTGACAAACACCAGGGGTCATTTTTACGCATATATGTTATGTATTTAGGGTGTGTTTATATGTACATGGTTATATGTGATTATTGCATATTTATGAGTGCCGTAGAATGAATTTCCCCCATGCAGAAAGTCATCAACTAGAATCATTATATGGAGATATTGAACTGAAGTAGAATGTCATGTGATGGTTGTCATCGTATATCTTTGGTTAATTGTATACGTTGACAAACATCCGGGGTAATTTTCACGCATGTTATGTAATTAGGGTCTGTTCATAAGTATGTGATACTTTCATACGTGAATGTGCCTCATAATTCATTATCCCAATGAAAAAACCATCGACTAGAACTTGTGTATGGAGAGATTGAACTTAAACAGAATTTCCTCAGATGGTTGTCAACGTATATCTTTGTGATATTTATATGTTGTCAATCATCAGAGTTCATTTGCATGCATGATATAACTATTTGCATCTGTTAACCAGTATGGGTGTAGGTGTATGTATACATGTATGCGCCCTACAGTACATTTCCCTCGCGGAGAAAATCAGCAATTATAACCTGTGAATGGAGAATACTGAGATATGGACTCTTAAACTCTAACCATAATTTATAAGTAAAAAAACAACAATGCAATACATGTAAGTTTAAACTTATTCATTTAACATCGATTGCGAAACAAGCTTTAAGCTCGGCGTCTGCTTCATGGATTCCTAACCAGGCCCTGAAACTATAAAACTTTTAAAACGTGCTCCATGCTCAGAAATGAACTCCATGCTCCAAATAAGGCTTTTGATTGGTCAATTTGGAGAACGAATTTGCTTCTGGCCAAACAGATACTTGAGCACAAATTCTGAGCACAGATTAAAATTTTATAGTTTCGGACCCAGTACTCGCGCCGTTTGTGTGTAACAATCCCAAAGGCAGAACCAACTCATCACGGGACCGTTGACGCTCTACCTCTGTGCCACGGTCTCCCAAACGTATACATGTAGTATATATAAGCATGCACATTCGTACTCGCGCCGGTTGTGTGGAAAATCCAAAAGGCAGAACCCGCTCATCACGGGACTCTAACCCGGGACCGTTGACGCTTTACCTCTATGCCACTGTCTCCAAAACGTATACATGTAGTAAATATAAGCAAGCAAATTCGTACTCGCGCCGGTTGTGTGGAAAAATCCCAAAGGCAGAACCCGCTCATCACGGGACTCGAACCCGGGACCGTTGACGCTCTACCTCTGTGCCACGGTCTCCAAAACGTGTACATGTAGTATATATAAGCATGCACATTCGTACTCGCGCCGGTTGTGTGGAAAAATCCAAAAGGCAGAACCCGCTCCTCACGGGACTTGAACCCGGGACCGATGACCCTCTACCTCTGTGCCAAGGTCTCCCAAACGTATGTATACATGTAGTATATATAAGCATGCAATTTCGTACTCGCGCCGGTTGTGTAGAAAAATCCAAAATGCAGAACCGGTTCATCACGGGACTCGAACCCGGGACCGTTGACGCTCTACCTCTGTGCCACCGTCTCCCAAACGTATACATGTAGTATATATAAGCATGCAAATTCGTACTCGCGCCGGTTGTGTGGAAAAATGGAAAAATCCCAAACGCAGAACCCTGTCATCACGGGACTCGAACCCGGGACCGTTGACGCTCTACCTCTGTGCCACGGTCTCCAAAACGTGTACATGTAGTATATATAAGCATGCACATTCGTACTCGCGCCGGTTGTGTGGAAAAATCCAAAAGGCAGAACCCGCTCCTCACGGGACTTGAACCCGGGACCGATGACCCTCTACCTCTGTGCCAAGGTCTCCCAAACGTATGTATACATGTAGTATATATAAGCATGCAATTTCGTACTCGCGCCGGTTGTGTAGAAAAATCCAAAATGCAGAACCGGTTCATCACGGGACTCGAACCCGGGACCGTTGACGCTCTACCTCTGTGCCACCGTCTCCCAAACGTATACATGTAGTATATATAAGCATGCAAATTCGTACTCGCGCCGGTTGTGTGGAAAAATGGAAAAATCCCAAACGCAGAACCCTGTCATCACGGGACTCGAACCCGGGACCGTTGACGCTATACCTCTGCGCCACTGTCTCCAAAACGTGTACATGTAATACATATAAGCATGCAAATCGTACTCGCGCCGTTTGTGTGGAAAAATCCCAAAGGCAGAATCCGCTCATCACGGGACTCGAACCCGTGACCGTTGACGCTCTACCTCTGTACCACGGTCTCCCAAAACATATATACATGTAGTATATATAAGCATGCACATTCTGAACCAACGTGTGATGCGGACGCCAGGTTGAGTAGAAGAGCACTCATATTTTTGGATAAGTCATACTTAGAATGGATAACAAACGCACCAATATACTTTCAAAACATGTCAATTTACCAGGGCCGACCGAACCCGAGGCCGAACTGACCAGAATTCACTAAATAAAATACATAAAACGAATAATTGCGGATAACTATTATGTTTAAATAGCTTGCTCTTCAGCACATCCACCCGCGATGGCGAGAATCCGTTATAACAAATAAGGGTGTCCCAAATAAAGGTAAAAGCAACGCCCTTTAATAGGTCCCGCCCACACCTCTGGTGTTTGTCCGAAAAATTACCTGCGATGTTTGCCATAGTATGTTTACCATACTACTACACATAAGACATAATAATCCTTCTTGACGATAAGTTAGACGAAATCTCTACCCCGTTTACTCTATAGTATCAGTTAGACGAAATCTCCAACATCCTTTTGATAACACCTTTCCTCTAAATGATATATAAACCGACCGTCAGTAAATATTATATATATATGCGTGTGTGTGTGAACCACAGGCCCCATTGTCACATCTAGAGCTATGTCACTGCAGTTATAAAATTGTAAAGTAATAACGAGTGGCTAAATCTATATAACAACTTGTAATATCGGGTGTAATATCGACCGTCCATTTATATCTGGCTTAAACTCAAAAGCACTGTCAGTCTCATTTTTCAACAAAAACATAAAGATCTGCTCACAAACACGCTGTACAAATTGAGTTTATTTTTAATCTGTATACATACGTTCTTGGAATTCCCCACACCCACCCAGTGTTACGATAGGCGTTCACATATATATATACTCGTGTCGAATGGATTAAACAAGGAAGATAGTTTAAATGAATTATCGTGTTACACATTTTGTTTAAATGGTAAGTTTGATACAGTATAAAATCTTAGTTATATATTTAGGATTTTGTTTATATTTTATAATACCTGGGCAGCTTTGGTGATAAGACTGATTGGAATTTCCAAATAAATCTATTAAGGTGTGACCCTTTCACATGGTATATATGTATTACACTATTAATATATCGTTCATAATATAAATCTTGAAGGGTTAACACGTTCTGAAGTAACATACTGTATCATCCACTTGTAAATAACTGCTGTCTTTTGTAACCAATGTGGGAAAAGAAAAAATACAGTGTACTCTATTCAACTATGAACACGTTATGCTTTTTACCACATTGATCTTCACTATGAACAAGTTATGCTTTTTAATATGAACAAGTTATGCTTTTTAATATGAACAATTTGTGCTTTTCCCACTTTGATTTTCAATTTGAAAAGTTTATGCTTTTCCCACATTGATTTTGAATATGAACAGTTTATGCCCTTCTGACATTAAATTTTCAATATGAACAATTTGTGCTTTTCCCACAATGTATTCAACTGTGAACCAAACTAAACGTCATCTGATTTAACCAACATGTTGTCTTCTCATGTTGAAAATACCATGTGTATTAGAAATCAATTTGCTTGAACAGAGACATATAAATATATTGTATAATTTGCATTTCTCTGGTTATAAGTCTAGGTTTCTGTAATCGGAATGTGATTTTATAGTTTGACTATGGATAGTTTGACTGTTCACATCCGTAATCTTGCTAAATCGAATCGATTTTATCACACAATTTATGATGAATCATGCAGGTGAATGTTGACAATCACTAAAACAGCTAGTTGAATTGTGTATAGATGTAACTATTTATAGACTCATAGGTACCTTTCTATGGAACAGTTGATCGTCGTTTAACCCTTTCCCTCATGTAGACGCTTTCTGATGCCTATGCAGCAGACGGCTTTTTGAAAACATAGTGACAAAAGAAGAAAATGCACAAAACGTGCAATTTCTCCTTTTGCCACAATGTTTTCCACTTTTTAGCTCGCCAGTACGAAGTACAGGAGAGCTTATGTGTTACCCCCGGCGTCGGCACCGTCGGCACCGTCGGCACCGTCGGCGTCGGCGGTGGCGTAGACACCTAGGTTTAAGGTTTGTGTTTAAGGTTTTCATTTGGGTTTTAAGGGTTTATACCTTTAGGAACCATTTGTCATCCATCTACGCACACCACTACACCCGTCCTGACCCTGGGTAAAGGTCAAGTTCATTTCTACTTGGTTCTACTTGGTTCAGTTACAAGGTTTAAGGTTTGCGTTTAACGTTTAACATATCACTCTGCATTCACTATTATGACATTGATTGCTTTCATATTTAGTTTATACATTTAGGAACTATTGGTCATCCATCTACGCACACCACTACACCCGTTCTGACCCTGGGTCAAGGTCAAGGTCATTTCTACTTGGTTCAGTTACAAGGTTTAAGGTTTGCGTTTAACGTTTAACATATCACTCTGCAGTCACTATTATGACATTGATTGCTTTCATATTTAGTTTATACATTTAGGAACTATTGGTCATCCATCTGCGCACACCACTACACCCGTCCTGCACCTGGGTCAAGGTCAAGGTCATTTCTACTTGGTTCAGTTACAAGGTTTAAGGTTTGCGTTTAACGTTTAACATATCACTCTGCATTCACTATTATGACATTGATTGCTTTCATATTTAGTTTATACATTTAGGAACTATTGGTCCATCTACGCACCCCACTACACCCGTCCTGACCCTGGGTCAAGGTCAAGTTATATCAGAGTTATTGCCCCTTTTCTGTCAAAAACTTTTTCGTCACGTTTTCAAATAACTTTTTTTCTACTCAAAGGATTAGATTGAAACTTCTGACAAATGTTTATATCAATGTGTGTGATTGGTTCACAAAAGGGGGATAATCCAAATAATTTTATATCAGAGTTATTGCCCCTTTTCTGTCAAAAAATTAAATTTTCAAATAACTTTTTTTCTACCCGAAGGATTGGATTGAAACTTCTGACAAATGTTACTTTTTTTTTTATTCGACGTCTGTCTCTCTATTTTTTTTTTTATCCGGCGTCTGTCTGTCTGTCTGTCCGTCACACTTTTTTCGTCACGTTTTCAAATAACTTTTGTTCTACTCAAAGGATTAGATTGAAACTTCTGACAAATGTTTTTATCAATGTGTGTGATTGGTTCACAAAAGGGCGATAATCCAAATAATTTTATAATCCAAAGTTATTGCCCCTTTTCTGTCAAAAATTTAAATTTTCAAATAACTTTTTTTCTACTCAAAGGATTGGATTGAAACTTCTGACAAATGTTTATATCAATGTGTATGATGGGTTCACAAAAAGGGGGATAATCCAAATATTTTTATATCGGAGTTATTGGCCCTTTTCTGTCAAAAATTTAATCTACTCAAAGGATTGGATTGAAACTTCTGACAAATGTTTATATCAATGTGTATGATGGGTTCACAAAAGGGGGATAATCCAAATATTTTTATATCAGAGTTATTGCCCCTTTTCTGTCAAATATTCAAATTACTTTTTTTCTGCTCAAAGGATTGGATTGAAACTTCTGACAAATGTTTATATCAATTTTTGTGATGGGTTCACAAAAGGGGGATAATCCAAATATTTTTTATATCAGAGTTATTGCCCCTTTTCTATCAAAAATTTAAATTTTCTGACAAGGCGCCGGCAGGTGACACACGTGCTCCGGGGAGCACTCCATTCTAGTTGAACTTAGAATTTGTGTCAAAAGTATTGAAAAGGTGTATTATCTTGCAATAGGTGATACTGTGCGACTTTACCTAATACTTTAACTGTTCTGAAGTAGGCCCTGATATACGATGGCCCTGATAGGCGAGCTATATTGTCCTCCGACAACTCTTGTTGTCATATAGGTTATCCATTCAATTATGGAGATTTTCTATTTTTTGACAAAATACGTTTAAAGTCGTCTGCTGCATAATTGTCGTATGAGGGAAAGGGTTAAGCTCTTTCCCCCTCTTTCAGAAGCATTTTGAGGCATCTGCAGCAGAGGACTATCCGACTTTTGAAAACATTGTGTCATAATGAGCATTTTCTTCTTTTGCCACAATGCTTTCAACCCTATTCAATAATTATACTTACGTATAAAGGGAGTTTTCATTTTTGTGCCTTAACCCTTTCCCTCATACGACAATTCTGCAGCAGACGACTTTGAACGTATTTTGTCAAAAAATAGAAAATCTCTATAATTGAATGGATAACCTATGACTTAAGGTGGAAAACATTGTGGCGAAAGGAGAAATTTCTCTTTTTGAGCAGTTTTTTATTTCGTCACTATGTTTTCAAAAAGCTGTTTGCTACAGACTCATCAGAAAGTGTCTATATGAGGGAAAGGGTTAAGGCTAGATGTGCTTGCCAGAATATAATCTGAGCCTTCTCTGACCCTTACACAGCCCTTTTTTTACGATTCTTGATATTTCATCTTGCTGTGTAAGCCGGAAAAAAAAAGAGAACAAAAAAAAGGCTTCTAGCTACGGGTCAGAGAAGTCTCGGATTAGCCAGAATATAGCAATGTAAATACATTTGAAACGCATGTTTGGGAAAGGGTTAACCCTTTCCCTCATACAGACGCTTTCTGATGCCTCTGCAGCAGACAGCTTTTTGAAAACATAGTGACACATGAAGAAATTGCTCAATACAAGCAATTTCTCCTTTTGCCACAATGTTTTCCACTTTTAGTCATAGGTTATGAATTCAATTATAGAGATTTTCCATTTTCAAGAAAAAATATATTCAAAGTCGTCTGCTGCAGAATTGTCATATGAGGAAAAGGGTTAAGAAAACACTTGATTGTGTAAGTGTCATTGTGTATGCACTATGAATGATAAGACTTAATATGGATTTTAATGTGAAGGATAATAATCAGAGCTTTACATAAGGTGTGTTTTGCATGTTCCAAAATTCTCATTTTGAGTTTCCACATCATAGGGTTTGGTTGGACAATATTAATTTTTAAAGAGTGATATTGTTGGGATCCTCACTATCTAGACCTGTGAATTATGTAGATTTTTAAAAAACTACGATTTAAACTGTGATGTTATTTAGGTAACCTATGATGTGCTATGTACATGTAGTTATGGGACTTCCTGATTGGAAACAGGAAACCATGATGATCAAACCTGGATAAACAGCAGTGTGCAGAACAAATTATGGAAAAAGTATTATATCAATCATGATGAGAAATTTCTCTTTTTTTCACAATGTTTTCAAAATGATATATTTAACAACATAAATCTCAAAAGGTGTTTTGATGAAAGAATTTCAGATCGCCCACCTGTAGCTTTTCTGGGGACTCTTAACAGAAAATACAAAAATACACAGAAAATACAGGGAAACCATGGAAAAACCATGGAAAATAACAAGGAATTTAATGTTAAGATGTGGAAACGCTGGAAATGGTCCGAATACTCTGGGTCCACGGATCTATTCTAGGGTGTTCACAGAACCGTTCCGGGTTTTTCCATGGAATTTCCGGCTTGTCCACTTAAATGTACTGGATTTTCCATGGAAAGTGTCAGATTATGATCCCAAAGTATTCCTGGAAAGTTGTCCGAATACTCCAGGGATTTTCCATGGATTTGAGTAAGAGTCCCCGGAAAAGCTACAGCTGGGCTGAGGTAACTGATTTTGTAATATTTCATATATGGTATACTTCACTTGATTGATCTCTTCCCATAAACGGATGTATTTTCACACATCTAAAGCAGATTACTTTTGAAAGTGTTTGTCATTTTGTGGAAAATATTGCCTTGATGATTTTAAAGACAATTTTTTTGAGTATGTATGTCAACTTTACCACTTGCAGACGCATTTTGACACATCTGCAGCAGTCGACTTGTAAACATTTAAAACAAATGGTGAAATTGCTCATGTTTTCTTCTCTAGTCAATTGCTTTCTTTTGTAAAGATTTTTCATATTTCACAGTGCCTAAATGTTTTCAAAGTCATCTGCTGCAGATGGTTAACCCTTTCCCCAATGTGGACACATTTTGACTCCTCCACAACCGTCTTCCTTTGAAAACATTGTGAGAAAAATAGTATTTGCTCATAATGAATAATTTCTCCTTTTATCACAATATTTGAAACTTTGTTCAAAATTTATACTTTCACTTTCAGATTTATTTTACATTTTTTCAAAGATGTTTTCAAGTTATCTGCTGCAGATTTGTTGTATGCAGAGCTCCAGATAAGGGGTGTTTTGTTGACCATCTAATCCTATGATGTGGGTACTCAAAAGAATTGTCTCAATGAGACGATTCTATTCTTTTGAGTACCCACACTATAGGGTTTGCTTTAATAATAACAGAGAAAGTGTGGGAAAAAGAGCTGAATACTCCTCCTTATCTTGACCTCCGGTATGTGGAAAAGGTGTAAGAACATGAAACACGTGGGAGACAGTGGTGCAGAGGTTACTAGCATCGGCCTCTCGTTTCAAAGGTCCCTGGTTCAAGTCCCGTGATGAGCGGGTCCTGACTTTGGGATGTTGCCACACAAATGGCGCGAGTACTGGCTAAGTCTCCAGGAAGCAGACATCGAGCGTGATTAATATAAGCTGAAAGCTTGTTTCGAAATTGATGTAAAATAAATAATTTTTAAATTAGCATGAAACACTAGGCCACTGTGACTATAATCTGGAGGTGTGATTGATGTTATCAAACTGAAAGACATGGAATTTCTAGTGGTTGTACCATACCTACTTTCAATTTCATCATAAGAACAAAAAACCCAATTGTAGTGCTATAACCCTTTCCCTCATACGACAATTCTGCAGCAGACGACTTTGAACATATTTTGTCAAATGATGGAAAATCTCTATAATTGAATGGATAACCTATGACTAAAAGAGGAAAACATTGTGACAAAAGGAGAAATTGCACGTTTTGTGCAATTTCTTCTTTTGTTACTATGTTTTTCAAAAAGCCGTCAGCTGCAGAGGCGTCAGAAAGCGTCTATATGAGGGTAAGGGTTAAAAGGGAAACCTGGACTATTAGAAATCAATTTGTGGAATTCTGTAACTTCTTCTGTGAGACAAATTACTTTTGAAGGATTTACTGGGGAGGACTTTGGAAAAACATTGTAGGAGAAGGCGATATATTACTCATAACTTAGAAATCTGCTAATTTCTAGGGGATTTTTGTCAACTGGTTTTACCTTTCCACAAAGGTTCATGTTTTATAACTGGCTATATTATTTATTTAGTCGTTTAAACTTTTAACAAAAAAAGGCGAGGGTGATTTTCTTTTTGGTGACTGTTAGCAATAGACACACCTTTAGCATCATTTGAAATTTTGACTAATCCACTAATGTGCTACTTGTCAGCTGAATGACACAATAAAAGTCGGAAAGCAGCAAGTAGGTGAAATTGCTGCTGGTGTTTGGATTCCAACAATTCTTTTTCTTCTTCTTCTTACTCTTCTTCTTCTTCCTCTCCTTTTTCTTCTTCTTCTTCTACTTATTTTACTTCTACTTCTTTAACTTATTCATCTTCTACTTCTTCTTTTTCTTCTTCTTCTCCTTCTATAACTTCTTCATCTTCTTCTTCTTCTTCTTCTTCTTCTTCTTCTTCTTCTTCTTCTTCTTCTTCTTCTTCTTCTTCTTCTTCTTCTTCTTCTTCTTCTTCTTCTTCTTCTTCTTCTTCTTCTTCTTCTTCTTCTTCTTCTTCTTTTTCTTCTTTTTCATCTTCTTCTCCTTCTTCTTCTTCTTCTTCTTCTTCTTCTTCTTCTTCTTCTTCTTCTCCTTCTCCTTTTTCTTCTTTTTCATCTTCTTCTTCACAATACTCATTGGCAGTGCACTATGGATTTCTTAATAGTGAATTGATTATATAACACACAAAGGAAAAAAAATGATCAATAATTGTTTAATAGCCAGCAGTTTCGTTATCACTAGTTATGCTTGTTCTCATCATGCACTGGTGTTTATTATCCCTTACCCACTTAAAAGATGCTCTTTGATGCATCTAGTGCAGAAGACTTTTTGAAAACATTGTGGTAAATGGAGAATTTACTTATTATGAGTAATTTCTCTTTTTGACGCTATGTTTTCAACTCTTTCCAATAATTATATTTGATTTAAAGAGAATTTCCTTATTTTTTGGGCAATGTTTTCAAAGTCATTTGTTGTATGTGGGCAATAAAATTGTAATGTATGAAATACAAAACATGTTTCTGATAAAGACAAAAAAATAGCACCCATGTTTTTATCAATTATCCAGTACAGGACGACTAGAAGTCTTAATAACAGTTTTCAAATTTGTTTGCTGCTGGAGCATTAAATAAAGAGTCCAAAACTATCATACTTGGAAAATGGATTGATTAATACTTCATCTCCTTTCTTCAAATCATAAAGTTTTAACCCTTTCCCACCTGTATTTTTTAGCTTAGACAACTTCTAAGGGTAATTAAAATGTCTTAACCATTTCCCTCATACGACAATTCTGCAGCAGACGACTTCGAACATATTTTATCAAAAATAGAAAATCTCTATAATTGAATGGATAACCTATGACTGAAAGTGGAATACATTGCGGCAAAAGAAGAAATTGCTAATTTTGATCAATTTCTTCTTTTGTCACTATGTTTTCAAAAAGCTGTCTGCTGCAGAGGCGTCGGAAAGCGTCTATATGAGGGAAAGGGATTCATGATGCAGTGTAGGTGGAGACCATGATGCACCTACATGTACAGTTGACTCCTGTTAACGCGAACATGCGATTATTCAAATATGCAGTTTAACCCTTTCCGTCGACATACGTACAGCAGTTCTGCAGCAGACGACTTTGAAAACCTTTAAACAAAAACGTGAACAATCTTCTTAAATGAGAATTTAATAATTTAAAAAGAGTTGAAAACATTGTGGCAAAAGAAAAAATTGCTTGTTTTGAGCAATTTCTTCTTTTGTCACAATATTTTCAAAAGATGTTTGCTTAAGAGGTGTGAGAAAGCGTCTAGCTGAGGGAAAGGGTGTACTCTTCTTGGAAGGCATTTATCTTTTGATAACAGAGAAGCAGCAGTTCTGATTGCTCAGATGATCAATCAGAACTGCTGCTTTCCTGTTTTCTTGATATAACTTTATCACTGGCTTGCTTATTCAGTAATAAATGAATAACAAACCTATAAATACATTTCTATGAATTATTATAATTTAGCATGCCTCGATAAATGTATGGGTCCCTTTCAACTTTTCAGTTACCAAGAATACACTGTAACTTGATCTGTTTTAGATTTGAAACTGTTGAGTAAAATTCTATTTATCCCTCACCGTTGCTACAATGTCTCTCAAACTTACTTTTTTCACCATAGAACAAGAATTTTGCAGATGACTCTTAATATGTTGGTGTACAAATATTAAAATTCTTAACAAAGAAAATGTTTTGTCAATAGAGTGGAAAACATCACAAGCAAAATAAAAACTACATATATATGATAACCATTTTTACATTTTTCTACAATGTTTTCCAAAGTGGTCTGAATTCTATCCTTACCATGAGATTTAACCCTTTCCCTCATATAGACGCTTTCTGACGCCTATACAGCGGACGGCTTTTTGAAAACATAGTGACAAAAGAAGAAATTGCACAAAACGTGCAATTTCTCCCTTTGTCACCATGTTTTCCACCTTTTGTAATAGGTTATCCATTCAATTAAAGAGATTTCCTGTGTTTTGACAAAATATGTTCAAAGTCGTCTACTGCAGAATTGTCGTATGAGGGAAAGGGTTAATCATTGTCCTGACTGTCAGATCATAACATATGATGCTTATCTATAATTTCAGTCAAAGAAGGATTAGCATACAGCAAGGAAGTCATGGTGATACAAGCATTGCAGCATTGTTAAAATAAGCTCTAAGAAACTTTATCAATCTGTCATGATGTTATTAATTGTTTATTGTTTATTGATTGACTCAATGTTTTCTGCAAAGTATGACTAAAATGGGATATGGTTTTATTCTTGCTGTGTTTTTCTGCAAAGTATGACTAAAATGGGATATGGGTTTATTCTTGCTGTGTTTACACACACAAACATCATTTGAAGAAAAGAACAGAAGACCCTAAATAAAAAGTGATTAGATACAAGACATGGTTCAAAAAGAGAAAGCTGTTTTCAGATCCTGATGATTATATATCAAAATGAAAAGAGTTAAACATTTATGTGAGGGTTTAAACTGTAGTAGAAGGACAAAGATGAACATAAAGTTCTACAAATAAGGCTGTTATAATTTCCATTATATTATGTAAAACATGGAGAGCTAGCTTCACCTTAATAAACAGAGTGAGATGAAGTAATTTAAAAGATGTATTCAATCAGCAACGGATAATACTACTGTTTTTTTAAATATTTAAAACGTTTTTGAGACTGCTGAACTATTGGTGTGACCTAACCTTTGCTGGTAGTTATTGACCTTTTTGTGCGACCTTACTGTTGCTGGAAATTATTGAGATACTGGTTCGACCTTACCATTGCTGGAAATTATTGAGATATTGGTACGACCTTACCATTGCTGGAAATTATTGAGATATTGGTACGACCTTACCTTTGCTGGTAATTATTGACATATTGGCGTGACCTTGCCTTTGCTGGTAATTCAGTTGTTTCGTGATGGGATAAAGTTAGCGCAATGTGACAAGGATGTCAACAATAGTAAGTAGATCTTTACTTTAAATATTCAACTTCCCTATGCAGCAGCAGACTTTCCGAAATATTGTGGCAAAAGGAAAAATTGCTCTTACTTGTTCAATGTTTTCAACTCTATTTGATAGTTATGTCTACATTCATTTACAGAGATTTTCCATTTCTTTGTCTAGATGTTTTCAAAGTTGTCTGCTGCAGAATTGTTTTATGTGGGAAAGGGTTAATACACTACCTTAAATATGCTAATTTCAGATTCTACCTTCTATTGAAAACAATGTATTCAACTTGCATTGAAATCTCTCTCCCACTTGCGGGCACATTATGAGGCATTGCTGCAGATAACTTTGGAAAACATTGTGACAAAAAGGAGATATTACTCACAATGCTCACTCAGGGGATAATTTGCAACAAGTTTTTTTCTACTCTTTTTAATGATTATACTTTTAGTTATTTGCACTATGTTTTCAACATTTGTCTTAGCATGTCAAAGTTGTCAAAGATTGTCTTTAAATAGACATGTACTTGAAATAGTGATCATTTCGAGAAAATGGCTGTTCTATTTTACAGTGACCTGATTTGACCCATCTCTGGCAAAACCATTTTGAATAATGAATGAATGAATGTATATTGTTTTATGGCGCATCGACAGCTAAGGTCATTTAGCGCGCAATTAAATTTAATTATTCATGATCCCTGGGTAAACAAACCAGTACTAGGCTAGAAAATGTGCCTTGCCCAAGGGCACTCCACAATGACCGTAGTGCCGCGACTGGGGATCGAACCCGGGACACCCGGTTTCGAAATCCCCGACGCTAACCACTCGACCACAGCGGATTCCTCCATTTTGAATAAACACAGATTATTATCATTACTTTATTATAAGAAACTATCAATTTGTGAAGAACATTCTTTATATAGGGATAAAAGTTAACAATTTTGACTAACTGAAGACTTGAAAAATGATCTGCTAATTAATGGCAAAGTGAATGTATTTTAACCCTTTCCCTCATATGACAATTCTGCAGCAGATTACTTTGAAAATATTTTATAAACAAGAGGCCCAAGAGGGCCAGTATCGCTCCACGGCCATAAGGCAAAAATAAAATCTCCAAACAGCCCTGCCCCGTGGTGGCTATTTTTTTTACCAACCACCATGGCTTAAAGGAATCTTGTAGAGTGTCACCAAAGGAATGTTTCTGCAAAATTATTTGAAAATATGCCTGACACTTTCGGAGGAGAAGATTTTTTAAGTTTTCACTATGGTCATATAAGTCAAAATAGCCCCGCCCTCTGGCGGCCATGTTTTTCGACCAATCAACATGGCTTGAAAGAATCTGATAGAGGGTCACCCAATGAACATTTCTACAAAATTATTTGAAAATCGGCTGAACACTTTCGGAGAAGAAGATGTTTTAAGTTTTCACTATAGCTATATAACGCAAAAAAGCCCCGCCCCCTGGCGGCCATGTTTTTCGCTCAATCAACATTTCTTGAAGGAATCTAATTAAGGTTCACACAAGGAACATTTCTACAAAATTATTTGAAAATCGGCCTGACACTTTTGGAGGAGAAGATTTTTTAAGCTTGCTCTTTAGCCATATAGGCAAAATAGCCCCGCCCTGTGACGGCCATGTTTTTTTACCAATCAACATGGCTTGAAGGAATCTGATAGAGGGTCACCCACGGAACATTTCTACATAATTATTTGAAAATCTGCTGAACACTTTTTGAGAAGAAGATTATTTAAGTTTTCACTATAGCTATATAAGGCAAAAAAGCCCGCCCCCTGGCGGCCATGTTTTTCGCCCAATCAAAATTTCTTGAAGGAATCTAATAAAGGGTCACCCAAGGAACATTCCTACAAAATTATTTGAAAATCGGCCTGACACTTTCGGAGAAGAAGATTTTTTAAGTTCTCACTATTTTTTTCTTTCGGTTGCCATGGAAACCAGAATTTTGAATGGATCAAAAAAATTTGAAGGAATTTAGTAGAGGACATTGAGAGGATGCTTCCCATGAACTTTCAACCAAATTGGCCAAGTGGTTAGGGAGAAGAAGTCGTTTAAAGGAAAAAGTTAACGCACGCACGCACGCACACACGCACGCACGCACGCACGCACGCGCGCACGACGGACAATTCGCCATGACATAAGCTCGACTGGCTTTCAGCCAGTGGAGCTAAAAACCAGAAAATCTCTATACCGGTAACTAAATTGATAACCTATGACTAAAAAGTGGAAAACATTGTGGCAAAAGGAGAAATTGCTCGTTTCCAGCAGTTTCTTCTTTTGTCACTATTTTTTCAAAAAGCCGTCTGCTGCATAGGCGTCAGAAAGCGTCTATATGAGGGGAAGTATTTGTTATAGTGATTATATTTGCAAAACTATTGAAACATGCACAGTGTTAAAAATGGAATAAAGTCATATTTTGTGAATTAAGTATCTTAACTCTTTCCCTCTTAACACCCTTCCCCACATGCAGATGTCTCTACAGCAGACAACTTTTGTAAACATTATGGCAAAGGGATAAATTGCTTATAAATAATTTCTACTCTTGCCAAGACATTTCAAAGCTTTTTAGCTCACCTATGCACAAAGTGCAAGTTGAGCTTTTGTGATCGCTCACCGTCCGTCATCCGTCGTTGTCGTCGTCGTCCGTCCGTTCACATTTTTCTACAAACAACTTCATTTCCTAAACCAATTACCTAAATTCAAAATAATTTTACACGAATGTTCCTTGGGTGGATCTTTTTCAAACTTGTTCAAAGAATTCTATTCCATGTAGAACTTTGGCTGCCACGGCAACAAAAAAGGGGATATTAACCAAAACTTAAAAAATCTTCTTGTCCAAAAGTACTGGCCCGATTTGAAAATATTTCCGATCCGTGGAAAAACATGGCCGCCAGTGGGCGTAGCTTATTTTCCTTATATGTGCATTGTTAAAACTTTAAAAATCTTCTTGTCCAAAAGTACTGGCCCGATTTGAAAATTATTTTGCACAAAGGTTCCTTGGGGCACCCTTTACCAAGATTGTTCAAATATTTCCGATCCGTGGAAAAACATGGCCGCCAGAGGGTGGAGCTTGTTTTCCTTATATGTGCATTGTTAAAACTTTAAAAATCTTCTTGTCCAAAAGTATTGGCTCGATTTTAATTTTTTTTTGCACAAATGTTTCTTGGGGCACACTTTACCAAGATTGTTCAAATATTTCCAATCCGTTGAAAAACATGGCCGCCAGGGGGCGGAGCTTGTTTTCCTTATATGTGCATTGTTAAAACTATCAAAATCTTCTTGTTCAAAAGTACGCACAAATGTTCCTTGGGGCACCCTTTACCAAGATTTTTCAAATATTTCCGATCTGTGGAAAAACATGGCCGCCAGTGGGCGTAGCTTATTTTCCTTATATGTGCATTGTTAAAACTTTAAAAATCTTCTTGTCCAAAAGTACTGGCCCGATTTGAAAATTATTTTGCACAAATGTTCCTTGGGGTACCTTCTTCCAAGATTGTTCAAATATTTCCGATCCGTTGAAAAACATGGCCGCCAGGGGGCGGAGCCTATTTTCATTATATGTGCATTGTTAAAACTTTAAAAATCTTCTTGTCCAAAAGTACTGTCCCGATTTGAAAATTATTTTGCACAAATGTTCCTTGGGGTACCTTCTACCAAGATTGTTCAAATATTTCAGATCCGTTGAAAAACATGGCCGCCAGGGGGCGGAGCCTATTTTCATTATATGTGCATTGTTAAAACTTTAAAAATCTTCTTGTCCAAAAGTACTGGCCCGATTTGTAAATTATTTTACACAAATGTTCCTTGGGGCACACTTTACCAAGATTGTACAAATATTTCCAATCCGTTGAAAAACATGGCAGCCAGGGGGCGGAGCTTGTTTTCCTTATATGTGCATTGTTAAAACTTTAAAAATCTTCTTGTCCAAAAGTACTGGCCTGATTTGAAAATTATTTTGCACAAATGTTCCTTGGGGCACCCTTTACCAAGATTGTTCAAATATTTCCGATCCGTTGAAAAACATGGCCGCCAGAGGGCGGAACTTGTTTTCCTTATATGTGCATTGTTAAAACTTTAAAAATCTTCTTGTCCAAAAGTATTGGCCCGATTTGAAAATTATTTTGCACAAATGTTCCTTGGGGCACACTTTACCAAGATTGTTCAAATATTTCCAATCCGTTGAAAAACATGGCCGCCAGGGGGCGGAGCTTGTTTTCCTTATATGTGCATTGTTAAAACTATAAAATCTTCTTGTCCAAAAGTACTGGCCCGATTTGAAAATTATTTTGCACAAATGTTCCTTGGGGCACCCTTTACCAAGATTGTTCAAATATTTCCGATCCGTTGAAAAACATGGCCGCCAGAGGGCGGAGCTTGTTTTCCTTATATGTGCATTGTTAGAACTTTAAAAATCATCTTGTCCAAAAGTACTGGCCCGATTTGAAAATTATTTTGCACAAATGTTCCTTGGGGCACCCTTTGACAAGATTGTTCAAATATTTCCGATCCGTTGAAAAACATGGCCACCAGGGGGCGGAGCTTGTTCATAGACTCATATAGGGAAAAACCTTTAAAAAATTTCTTGTCTAAGAGTAGAGGGCCAGGCCTTTAATATTTGGTATGTAGCATCATCTAGTGGACTTCTACCAAGATTTTTTCAAATTATAGCCCTGGGGTAAACAATGACCCCATCCCGGGGGTCACTTGTTTTACGGTATATATACTCATATAGGGAAAAACCTTTAAAAATCTTCTTGTCTAAAAGTAGAGGGCCAGGCCTTTGATATTTGGTATGTAGCATCATCTAGTGGTCTACCAAGATTGTTCAAATTAAAGCCCTGGGGTCAAAAATAGCCCCACCCGAGTCACTTGTTTTACATATACTCGTATAGGGAAAAACTTTAAAAATCTTGACTAAAAGTTTAATATTTGAAATCTAACTTCATCTAGTGGACTTCTACCAAGATTGGTCAAATTATTAAAGCCCTGGTCTCAAACATGGCTTTAACCCTGGGATCACTTGTTTAACACAGACTTGTTAAGGTTAACACTTTAAAAATATTCTTGTCCATTTGCCATGAATGTTCTTTGGGTGTCCCTCTACTAAGAATTATTTTGATAGGATGATAAACATGGCCACTAGGGGGTGTTGCTTGTTTTCCGTATATATTTATAGACAAAGAACAATGAAAACTGTTTAAGTTTGATTAAATCAGGTGAGCGATATAGGACCATCATGTTCCTCTTGTATTAATAAAACTTTTATTTATTTTAGAAAGTTTTCATATTTAACCTAGATGACAAAAGCGCCGTCTCGCGAGAAAACCAACATTATGGCCTCTGCGTAATGTATCGATCCAGATCAACCTGCGCAGTCCGCGCAGACTGATCCGGCCGACACATTCCGTCTCAGGGGTATAGAGGTATAGAGTAATGATTCCTGAATCAGAAAATCCTTAGAGAGGCAAAATGTGTCTATCAGGGTAAGCCTGCGCGGCATGCTTAGGCTGATTTTCTCGCAGGACGGCTCAAAAGATTTTTTATCTGCTCAAGGATAGTTGTATGAGGGAATGGGTTAATATGTCAACTTTGGTTTGAATTGTTGGTAGCCAGACATTATCCCCTTCGTTAAAAACTGCATATGCGGATATTAGTCCATTCGTCATTTTGTGCATGGCAGACATAAGCCCCTTCATAGGCGGACATATCACCTTCATCATTTATTACATAATGGACATTAGCCCTTTCATTATAAAAGAAGCATCGTCAAAGACCATACAATAATTGGCTGTAATATTAAAATGTATTTAACCCTTTCCCTCATATAGACGCTTTCTGACGCCTCTGCAGCAGACGTTTTTTTCGAAAACATAATGACAAAAGAAGAAATTGCACAAAACGTGCAATTTCCCCTTTTGCCACAATGTTTTTCCACTTTTTGTCATATCGAAAAATTATGGAGATTTTCTATTTTTTGACAAAATACATTCAAAGTCGTCTGCTGCAGAATTGTTGTATGTGGGAAAGGGTTAACATTTTGCTTATAATGACTTAGATAATAATCAAATTAGATAATTTATAAATTGAAATTAAAAGGAAAATATACAGATTTTCATTAAAAATATTTAATCCGCAATTTGTGTGTTTAACAGTTTGCCTGTAAACATTAATACCTATTATCAACACTAGCAATTTCTTCTTTTGTCACAATATTGTTTTCAGTACTCTAAATGTGCCTGACGTACAACCAATTATCACTATACTTGGCAAAAAAATAGGACGGGCATATTTTGTGACATTTGGCGCTCTTGTTTAATAAGGGGATAATGTCTCAAGGGGCTAATGTTCGCCATTCTGAATTGTTTTGGACATTGTTGTTAAGTTTTACTGTTTTATGTTGTATTGAAATGACATGTGGCAGCTGAGTTCATGGAACAACCCATTAAACCAAAGTAATAAATTGTGGTCAATAAAACTGACACTTGGCGATTAAGATTACGTATTGGCCAAAGAGGCATACTAAACAATCAATCTCTTGCATCAAGGACATGCTATAGTCAAGAAATAGTACTTTCAAAAAAAAAAATTGACATACGTAGCTGAAACATTCTTTTATATTGCGTAAGTTACCAGTAGTCTACAAGTCAGTCAATTGTAGCGCTAACCCCACAACCCTGAGCACCATGGAGGGAAAGCCATTATTACCTCTTATAAAGTCCCAACCTGGGATCAAACCTGCAACTTCTCGCACCCTAGGCGGACACTCTTCCACTACATCACTGAGGCAGACATCTGCTTTGAAATCCTAAGAGAAATTGAACATATTTATAGTTTTTAATAGACTTGAAGTGTTTTGTTTCAGGGTTTTGTGTTTCTAATACTGCTTGCTGTGTCTTTCATACTCATACCAACAGTTGCAGATAAAAGGACATGTAATGCTGGAAGTAAGTACTCATTCATTCTGCACTGTGTTTTTCAGGTTATGAACTTTTAACCCTTTCCCACATACAGCAAATCTGCAGCAGACGACTTTGAAAACATGGAAAATCTCTATATATGAAAGTTGATCATTAGAAAGAGTTGAAAACATTGTGGCAAAAGGAAAAATTGCTTGTTTTGAGCAATTTTTACTTTTGTCACAATGTTTTCAAAAGCTGTTTGCTGTAAAGGCGTTGGAAAGTCTCTATATAATTTGAAAAGTGATAATCAATGATAAATGTTAAACACCGACAATAGACAGGATATCTTAATTGTTACAGTTTTTTTCTTAGCTCACCTTAGCACAAAGTGCTCATGGGGAGTTATTGTGAACGCCTTTTGTCAGGCGTCCAACATCTGGCATCCGTCAACATCTTCTCCTCAGGAACAAGTAGGTCAATTAGGATGAAACTTCACAGAAAGCATCCTCTCAATGACCTCACCAGAACTCCTTCAAATTGTTGGGATCAATGCAGAATTCTGGTTTCCATCGCAACGAAACCAAAGAAACTTTAAAAGTCTTCTTCTCCCAAACCAGTTGGCAGATTTTCAAATAATTTTGTAGAAATGTTCCTTGGATGACCCTTTATCAGATTCCTTCAAGCCATGTTGATTGGTCCAAAAAATGGCCACCAGGGGGCGGGGCTATTTTGCCTTATATGGCTATATATAGTGAAAACTTAAAAAATCTTCTCCTCCGAAAGTGTCTGGTTGATTTTCAAATAATTTTGTAGAAATTTTCCTAGGGTGATGACCCTTTATCAGATTCCGTCAAAGCCATGTTGATTGGTCGAAGACTATGGAAGCCAGGGGGCGGGGCTTATTTGCCTAAAGTGAAAAAAAATAATATCAGTTGAGCGATCCAGGGCCATCATGGCCCTCTTGTTTTATTTATCTCTTTTACCTACTGCAATTTGACCTGTGAGAACAACTCTCTAAGGGGAACCTTAATGGATATTTAACCCTTTCTCACAGACAGCAAATCTGCAGCAGAAGACTTTGAAAACGTCTTGTCAAAAATATGATAAATATATTGTATTATTATTGAATTGGGTTAAAAAACCTTGTGACAAAAGTCATCTGCTGTATGAGGAAAGGGTTAATCAACCATTTTTACATTGACTAAATAATTGTATGTACCAGTAGTATGATGTAATATGGGAATGTTTTACTACATAAACAGTTTGATTGTCACCATAACAGTTTATGTGAAAATTGTATTTGATCAGTGCTCCAGGAAAGCTACACTGGCCACAAATGCCTAAGGTTGGTTTTTGAAGAGCGCTGCTCATATTTTTCTCACCCTTTCCCATGTATACAACAAATCTGCAGCGACTATTTTGTTAACATCTAAGCAAAACCATGGTAAATCTCTATGAATGAAAGTGTGATGATAGAATTGAAAACATTGGCAAAAGGAGAAATTGCTTATTATGTTGCGAACATGTTATAAAAATTCATCTGTCTGCAGAGGTGTAAAAATGCATCTGTTTGAGGGAAAGGACAAGGTTTAGATAAAAATCTTTGAAACATTCCAATTTCAGGTATTGTACCTGTGAAACCCTACTTTTTGGAGACACAGGATATAATTCTAGAATGTTCTAGCCATGATGAAGCAAGCAGGCTTGCATTCTTCATTGGAAGGGACCGAGAACCAGTGGATGAGAGGTTTATTATAGTCAGGAATGACACATACATCAAAGTAAGTTGTGTTTTAACCCATTCCCATATGTAAACAGCAGATCTTAAAAAAGCCGGTGACCGCTAATAGCATGTGACCGCTCACACAAGTTTGACTGTATGTCTATAGATTGAAAACACCTAGGCAAAAGTATGAAAACTTTATATAAATGAAAGTATAAATTGATAATTATTGAACAGAATGGCTAAAGGAGAAAGCAATTTTTCCTTTTAACCCTTTCCCTCATACGACAATTCTGCAGCAGACGACTTTGAAAGTATTTTGTCAAAACATAGAAAATCTCCATAATTGAATGGATAACCTATGACAAAAAGTGGAAAACATTGTGGCAAAAGGAGAAATTGCACGTTTTGTGCAATTTCTTCTTTTGTCATTATGTTTTCAAAAAGACACCTGCGTCAGAAAGCGTCTATATGAGGGAAAGGGTTTTAAAAGCTCCCATAACTCTGAAATGGATTTTGACTTAATTGTGCCCCTTTTTGGACTTAGAATTTTGGTCAAACCTTTGCGTGCGAGGCCTTTTCTCAGACACTGTATAAGCTGTTGCTTTGAAACTTCACAAAGTTATTAAGGGTCATTATATGACCCTGTATGTCAAGTCCCATAACTCTGGAATGGATTTTTACCGAATTGTGCCCCTTTTTGGACTTGAATTTTGGTCAAACCTTTGCGTGCAAGGCCTTTTCTCAGACACTGTGTATGCTGTTGCTTTGAAACTTCACACACTTATTCAGGGTCATTAGATTACCTTGTATGTCAAGTCCCATAACTCTGGAATGGATTTTGACTGAATTGTGCTCCTTTTTGGACTTAGAATTTTGGTCAAACCTTTGCGTGCAAGGCCTTTTCTCAGACACTGCGTAAGCTGTTGCTTTGAAACTTCACACACTTATTCAGGGTCATATATATACTTTACCTAATGCTATAACTGTTCTGAAGTAGGTCCTGATAGATGATGGCCCTGATAGGCAAGCTATATTGTCCTCCGACAACTCTTGTTTTGCAATGTTTTCAAAAGTCATCTGCTGCAGAGGCATCAGAAAGTTTCTATTTGCAGGAAAGGGTTAATAATTTCTCTGATACAGACAACAGAAGATCTTTTTGTCCAAATGAAACATTTGCAAAGTAATTATGAGAATTTAAGTTGATTTTGATTTACAATAGATTTTCATATTGAAAAAGCTAAATCAAGTTTCAAGTATTTGTCGCCATATTGTTGTTTATGATTACCTGCTAAGTTGCATTTGCATCATTGCAACATACTGTTGGTCAGAGTTTGTATGCTGTAAACTGGTACAGGTATTTTTAGTTTCAATTTCAATTTGTATATTTTCAGTTGAAGATACCTAATATAACAGCGGATGTTGTTAAAGACTACAAGGTACAAAAGCTAGTGAGATGTGTTGATTTAGGCTCTCGTGTATGCATGGACAACGTGTTTGTTAAACTGGAATGTAAGTATAATTGCTAGTCTGCCAGCAAACTAGGTTACACTACTGCGAATGCATATGAATGCACATTATTTAGAAAAGTTTGAAGCAATTATCTGATGTTATTTCTAGAATTTTGCTTTGAAGTTATCTAATGAAAGGCTTATATTATATGGAAGATTAGAAGCTTACATTTAACTTCCACATACAACAACATTTAACTTCCACATACAACAACGTTTAACTTCCACATACAACAACGTTTAACTTCCACATACAACAAATCTGCAGCTGACGACTTTGAAATTATCTAGACAAAAATATGGAAATTTCATATAATTGAAAGTTTGATAACTGAATAATGTTGACCATTTCCCACATACAGCAAATCTGCAGCAGATGACTTTGAAAACAAAGTGTCAAATACCTGAAAATTCTCTTGATTGTTAAATTAAGTTGAAAACATTGTGGCCAAAGGAGAAATTGCTCATCATGAGCAATTTCACCTTTGGCCTCAATGTTTTCGAAATTTGTCTGCTGCAGAGGATTCAGAAAGCATCTGTATGTGGGAAAGGGTTAAAAGGTAGAAACCAAAATTTTGTTGATCAAACTGCCTTCAATATAATAATACACTGTTTTCTTTTTCAGATTATCCCAGAAATGTGAGAGACATAGCCTGTATAGTGAAAGATTTCAAAACACTGTCATGTGACTGGAATTTGGGAGTGACCTATAAAGTCAAGCGAAACATTAACATCTCCAGTGAATTTAAATTTCATCTGACCACTTTCTCTAACTCTAATTACCGGTATGTATTACTTTATCTTCCTTTACCAAGATTGCCATGTTGAAACCTTGCTTTAATTCTTTTGCACCTACAGAGACATTTTTACGCACCTACAACAGACTACTTTACAAAACATATTTTTGTTGAGATTGTTTCTAAGTCGTCTGCTCCAGACTCGTTGTATGAGGGAAAGTATTAAGATAAATGTACCACTGTCTTCTAGAGCTCCAGATACATGTATTGCAAATGTTGTGGGTACTCAAAATAACTGTATCCATGATAGTTTTAATTTTTTCTTAACACATCCATGCCAATCCGCTTCTGAGAGATGACCAGTGTTTGCATGTTGATGTATTTAAAGCAATTTTGAGAAAACAACAATGTAAGAAAAGCAGTAATGGCAAGATATGAAAATAATCTACTTTTCTGCAAGTTTTTATTTATTGTGATCACATTTTGTTAGGCGTCCGGCCATCATGCATCATCAACATTTACTCTTGTTAACACTCCACAGGCTACATTTTGCATCCAATCTTCATGAAAGTTTATCAGAACATTCATCTCCATCTAATCTTGGACAAGTTCGAAATTGGGCCATATGAGGTAACAAACTAGGTCACTAGGTCAAGTTATTCAAACTATCAGAATGTTTGTCTTGATGATAGGTAGGTCAAGTTCGAACATGGGTCATGTCAGGTCAAAAAGTAGGTCACTAGGTCAAATTGAAGGAAAATATTGTTAACACTCCAGAGGCCACAATTTTTGCTTCAGCAGTTTGAAATGTTTGTCTTAAAAATGTCTAGGTCAAGTTTGAATATGGGTCATATTGGGTCAGAAACTAGGTCACTAGGCCAAATTGAAGGGAACTCTTGTTAACACTGTAGAAGACACATTATTTTCTTTAGCAGCTGGAAATTGGGTCAGAATGTTGAACTGAATGATATCTAAGCCAAGTTCGAATATGGGTCACGCCGGGTCAAAAACTAGGTCACAAGGCTAAATTGAAGGGTAATCTTGTTAACACTCTAGAGGCCACATTTTCAACTTGAGCATGTTGGATGAAAAAGTAGGTCACTAGGTTAAATTGAAGGAAAATCTTGTTAACACCCTAGAGGACGCAATTTTTGTTTCAGCAGTTTGAAAAAGTAGGTCACTAGGCCAAATTGAAGGAAAATCTGGTTAACACTCTGGATACTGCATTTTTAACTTGAGCATGATGAATATTTATCAGAATATTTGTCTTGATTATATGTAAGTCAAGTTCTAACATGGGTCATGTTGGGTCAAAAAATAGGTCACACCGTCAAATTGAAGGGAAATCTTGTTAACAATCTAGAGGCCGCAATTTTTGCTTCAGAAGTTTGAAATTTTGTCAGAATGTTTGTCTTAAAAATGTCTAGGTCAAGTTCGAATATGGGTCATATTGGGTCAGAAAATAGGTCACTAGGCATTTTTTGCTTCAGCAGCTTGAAATGTGGTCAGAATGTTGAGCTGAATGATATCTAGGTCAAGTTCGAATATGGGTTATATTGGGTCAGAAACAAGGTCAATAAAGGAAAATATTGTTCAAACGCATTTTTTACTTTGAGCAAGTTGAAACTTTGTCAGAATGTCCCAATACCTAGTCCTATCTGTTGCAGTTTAATATGCGTTCTTTCCTACCTAAAGACCCATTTGACTTATCTCCAGCAGATGTCTTTTGAAACTGTATGACAAAAGGAGATATTGCTTATCATGAGCAATTTCTCCTTTACCCACAATGTTTTCAACGTAATTAAATAATAATAGAATTTATTTATAGACATTTTCACTAATTTTGCTTAGATGTTTTCAATGTTGTCTGCTGTAGATTTGTTGTATGTTTGGAAAGGGTTAAAAAGGGTATAGCAGCGACATTCATTGGTTGTGACAATGCTATTATGATCAGTGTTTGATCGAGATCATGGGGTGATCTATGTACAAATCGTAAAAACAAAATATTCCACATATATAGGAAACCTCTTAACCCTTTCCCTCATACGACAATTCTGCAGCAGACAACTTTGAACGTATTTTGTCAAAAAATGGAAAATCTCCAAAATTGAATGGATAACCTATGACAAAAAGTGGAAAACATTGTAGCAAAAGGAGAAATTGCACATTTTGTGCAATGTGCAATTTCTACTTTTGTCACTATGTTTTCAAAAAGCTGTCTGCTGCAGAGGCGTCAGAAAGCGTCTATATGAGGGAAAGGGTTAATTAAATGACTTTTAAATGGAAGTTGCTTAACCATTAATGAACTACAATAAAGACATAAACCGACACTTTGAAAGTTTGACAATAGAAATGTTTCAAAAAGCGTACAGTTTTGTTATTCAATGTTTGTGTGTTGTGTTGAATTATGTGTTAGTAAGAGTTAATTGCAAAAAATTAAATAAGTGCTAGTAGAAATAATTGTGAAAATGGAAAATAATGTTTGTGTTTTAAACTGTGACTAATTATCTGAAACCAAAGCGCACTCAATGGATAATATTTTATTGATGTTGGTTTCATTTAAGCAATTTTGTGCGTTTTATGTGTCTTTTTATAGTTGGCTTTTATGATTCGGGGTCTGTTTGTTTTGAATGGTCTGTTAGAATTAAAGTGAATTATAGCATTTTTATGGTCAAATCACTGTGTCAGGCAGTCTGCTGTTAACCCTTTCCCTCATACGACAATTCTGCAGCAGACGACTGAGCGTATTTTGTCAAAACATAGAAAATCTCCATAATTGAATGGCTATTGACTAAACCTAAACCTATGACTAAAAGTGGAAATCATTATGGCAAAAGGAGAAATTGCACGTTTGTGCAATTTCTGCTTTTGTCACTATGTTTTCAAAAAGCTGTCTGCTGCAGAGGCGTTCGAAAGCGTTTATATGAGAGAAAGGGTTAAGGATAGAATTATAATCTTTTCTAGTGTTTAGTGTCTTTGTTCAATGTGGTAAAGAAGTTGTCAAAGACCCTTGATGAAAACATTTTGAAATTTTTATACTTTGATAATATCTCAGGAAAGAAATGAATTATGTAAAAGTTATGTACCCAAAAGTTGTTTAACTGGTGATTAATTTTAACCCTTTCCCCATAGACGCTTTCTGACACCTCTGCAGTAGACAACTTTTAATGATATAATGAGCAATTTCTTCTTTTGCCACAATGTTTTTCAACTTTATTCAATGTTTATTCTATCTATTTCAAAGTGAGAAAACCAGGAAATGCATGAGTAGGTGAACTGGCCGCCGTGATATAACTGAGAAATTGTTAAAAACGGCGTTAAACCCCAATCAATCAATCAATCAATCTATTTTAAAGAGTTTCCATATGTTTGTCTGAATGTTTTCAAAGTCGTCTGCTGCTTATATGTTGTATCTTTGAAAGGGTTCATATGTAAATTTGACTGCTTCACTAAAAAAAACCAAACTTCAGAACTTTACAACAAGCAAATACCCAGATCAGCTTCATAAAGTCTTTGCACAATCTGACTGTTCAGTTTGATTGCAGTAATTGCCACTAATTTCAAAACCTTTGACAGGCTGGTTTTTAGCCCACTATGCACGAAGTGCAAGGTGAGCTTTTGTTAATCGCTCACCGTCCATCGTCCGCCCGTTCACATTGTCCTACAAACGACTTCTCCTCCTAAACCAATTAACCAAATTCAAAATAATTTTACAGGAATGTTCCTAGGGTGGATCTCTTTCAAATTTGTTCAAAGAATTCTATTCCATGCAGAACTTTGGTTGCTACAGCAACAAAAATATATGAAATTAACCAAAACTTAAAAAATCTTCTTGTCTGAAAGTAGAAGGCCCATGCCTTTGATATTTAGTAAGGTAAGATAAGATAAGATAATTTTATTATAGTGACATGGTGACACGTACAAAATATGAATAAAAACGAAACATCAGGCAAAGACACCCGGCCATGTTTGGCCTATCAGTCACTTTAACATATCCTTGGGGGACCCTCTACCAAGATTGTTAAACTTATTTCGGTCTGTTGAAAAACATGGCCGCCAGGGGCAGGGCTTATTTTCCTTATAATGTGTATACTTAAAACTCAAAACAAATTCTTATCCAAAAGCACTGGCCATATTTGAAAATAATTTGGCACAAATATTCCTTTTGGGGTGGGCTTACAAAGATTGTTCAAATTTTTCCGATCTGGTGGACAAAATGTTAGCCAGGGGGCGGAGCTTATTTTCCTTATATGTAAATATAGTGAAAACTTTGAAAATCTTCTTGTCTAAAACTGTTCTTGCCAAAAGCTTAGATATATGATGTGTAGCATTGTCTAGTTGATCTACAAAGGTTGTTCAAATTATTTTCCCGGGCTCAAAATTAGCACCGTCTTCGGGTCACCTGTTTTACAAAGAGATATGTATGGAAAATATTTTAAAATTTTCTTGTCTGAAACAGAAAGGCTTAGTGCTAAGATAATTTGTGTGTAGCACTGTCTCATGGGCCTCTACCAAGATTTTTCTAATTATGCCCCAACATAGGGGTCACATGTTTTATATAGGGAAAAACTTAGAAAATCTTCTTGTCTGAAACCAAAAGGCCTTGAGCTTAGATATTTGGTATGAAGCATTGTCTAGTGGTCCTCTTCCAAGATTATGCCCTGGTCATTATTGGACCCGCTGCTACCAACCTGTTTTACATATAGAGATATATATAGGACAAAACTTTGAAAATCTTCTTATCTGAAACAGACCTATCAGTTTCCTCAAGTCATATTAATATGACAAAAGACAGACAACATTGGTTGGGTTATATATCTTGTGGCAAGTGGAAATAACCTGGTCATTGGGGCTCTTGTATTAGCTTACCTGAACATTGGCATTACAAATCGTATTGCATAACTGATCCAGGGCCCCCTTTAGTTTACCCTATGTTTTGATGTTTTCTGCTGCAGATTTAATATATCTATAGGTACTACCTATTTACGAAAAAAACGCAAGATAATTATAAACAAAAATTAAAGAGCATACTTTGGCCATAAAAAAGGATTTATAAGTAATTGACTAGACAATAATAATGTTAATGTCATGTTTCGTGCATTATCAAAAAATATTTGCAATTCGTATTGCCGCGTCTATTATTACGAACAGAAAATAATAAAGTAAAGACTTTCAGAACATCAAGGAATACATTTATAATGAACGAGGTTAAAACATGATGGCCAAGATGATCCTAAATCGATCACCTGCATTATGGTAAAGAAGCAAAAAGATCAGCTCTTTGCTGATGCCACCTGGCAACTGCCTTTTTCAACCAGTCAATATGACTGGAACAAATGATGTAAGGGGTCACATTTCTGCTTAACCCTTTCCGTATTAGAGACGGTTTCTGAGGCCTTTGCAACAGACGATTTAGGGAAAGATTGTCGCTAAAAGAACAATTGCTCTTTATGAGAAAGTTATCCTTTTGCCACAATGTTTGATAAATAGCTCATGTATAGGAATTTGGGGTATTTCATGTTGATACCACTTTTTTGCGGGAAACGACGTCGCTCCATTGACGTTACGCCAAGATAAAGTGTTACGGAAATGACGTAACGTCCTTCTTTGGCTACGATACAGTCAACATTTAGGTTCAGGCGTAGAAGTCTAATGCTGTCGTTTTTTTGACGAACGGGAAAACATATTTCTTACAGAGTTCCATTTATTTTTAATGTTAATTCCCCCAAAACACAGCACTTTAATAAATATCGATTTAAAAAAAAATATATTAAAAAGACGACAATAATTTAAAAAATCCGTGTTTTTCGTGTCATTTTATACATACCCAAAATATCGATTTAAAAAAAAATATTAAAAAGACGACAATAATTTTTTTTCAATCCGTGTTTCTCGGCTCATTTTATACATACCCAAAATGGCGGCCCCCATGGATTTGGCCAGTTTCATTTCAGAAAGCTTCATGGGTTATTGAAAAAAAAAAAAAAAAAAAAAAAAAATCTCACACCTGTTAACTATAAGCGAAAAAACCCATTCATGGGGTTTTTTCGTATTAATATTGGAAAAGATTAACAGTGACTTTTTTTCCTTTAGCTATGATTGTCCCCATGGTAACTGGACATCATGTTATTGGAACCAGGACGATTTTACTAGATTTAGGATCAATTCAAAGATTGAGGTGCTTGTAACAGTGTCCAACTTGGTACAGAATATAACAGTGAACACTCGAAAAGTGTTCTTGCGGGAGGACATAGGTAAGCAAAATCTTTGTTTGTCTGCAATGGAGACATTTGTCTGTCTGTCTGTTTACACAATATAGTTTTTAAAAATCTTCTTGGTCAAAAGTACTAGCCAAATTTGAAAATAATTTGTCACAAATGTTCATTGAGTGACCCACTACTGAAAGTTTTCAAATCCTTTTGATCTGTTAAACACAGCCACCAGGGGACAGCAGGGGTCAGGGATCTTTTTGCTTATATGTATAGAGTAAAAACTTTGAAAACTATTGAAGTTCTATTAAATCAGGTGATTCCATAACAGTTGTTCATATTTAAGTCTAAGAAAAGAGAGGATTCTATTTTCTAAATTCCTTGCAGACGGTGAAGGCTTTGGTTAAACCTTGCATATGTATAGGCATACCCTAGTCTTCAATGTTGTGCCTGGCACTTCTCGTATTTCATTAGAACTTAGATTACAGATATTAAAATCTTAATTTCTACAATTGTTAAAACTCTTTATTGTAACTATTCTCAGTTGCTTTTGTTGACAATCAATTCCACCTCAATAAATGTGCTGTTCTGTTCTGTAATTGAAAAACAGGGATGAACTGAACACAATTTTTATTTCTACTTTTGAAGCTGTAAGCGTTAGCAGCACAAATTAATATTCCATGTTCATATAGTACAGAAAAGTATTCCTAAAAGATATTTAAACCAAACAATAAAAGTGTTATATTTGTTTTTCAGTAAAACCTTCTCCTATTCAATTACTGGCCTTCAACTTGACGCAAAATACAGCCTGTGTTTTATTGTCATGGGAACAGAGTTCATGTATTATGCCAATTTTACACAAAATTATCTACCAGTCAAAGTGTAATAAAACAGAAAATATACAGGTATGTTAAAACTTGTTTCTGATTCGAATCTTCAGCTAAGACTGCTTCCAATCATTTGTTGGTAAATGAGAATCAAACTGAAACAGACAACTTCTAACACCATAATGGAACAAATGACTTATGAAATATCGTGGTAGTTAAAAAAAAAATCTCAATTTCAATCATTCTTTTTGTCTCGCCCACGATAGTGGAGTGAGACATAGCAGTCACTTTTCCGGCGACGGCGGCCGCTTTTACAAAAAGCTATATCTCGGCAACCCCTGCTTGAATTGTTCTGAAACTTTGTTAGCTGTATTGTTTGGTCATGGGACATCTGTCAACGTCAAAATTTTCAGGGTCAAGGTCATAATTGTGCAGAACTTGACCTTTGTTAGGTAACTCAACCTCAAAATTTAACCTTTCTTATATCTCAGCAACCCCTGCTTGAATTTTTCTGAAACTTTGTCAGATGTATTGTTTGGTCATGGGACATCTGTCAATGTCAAAGTTTTCAGGGTCAAGGTCATAATTGTGCAGAACTTGACCTTTGTTAGGTAACTTAACCTCAAAACTTAACCTTTATTATATCTCGGCAACCTCTGCTTGAATTTTTCTGAAACTTTGTCAGATGTATTGTTTGGTCATGGGACATCTGTCAACGTCAAAATTTTCAGGGTCAAGGTCATAATTGTGCAGAACTTGACCTTTGTTAGGTAACTTAACCTCAAAACTTAACCTTTCTTATATCTCGGCAACCCCTGCTTGAATTTTTCTGAAACTTTGGGACATCCATCAACGTCAAAATTTTCAGGGTCAAGGTCATAATTGTGCAGAACTTGACCTTTGTTAGGTAACTTAACCTCAAAACTTAAAACTTTCTTATATCTCAGCAACCGCTGCTTGAATTTTTCTGAAACATTGTCAGATGTATTATTTGGTCATGATACATCTGTCAACGTCGAAATTTTCAGGGTCAAGGTCATAATTGTGCAGAACTTGACCCTTTCTTATATCTCGGCAACCCCTGCTGGAATTTTTCTGAAACTTTGTCAGATGTATTTTTTGGTCATGGGACATCTGTCAACGTCAAAATTTTCAGGGTCAAGGTCATAATTGTGCAGAACTTGACCTTTGTTAGGCAACTTAACCTCAAAACTTAACCTTTCTTATATCTCAGCAACCTCTGCTTGAATATTTCTGTCCCAAGTTTATTATTTATCATGACATTTTGATAACAATGCATTGACAGACACTTACTTTTTCCCATTTTATCAACTTTACTTTCTTTTTGCATAGTGATACCATTTAATATCTGATTTTCTTAGATGGGCGAGACACCCTCAGCACAAGGTCTTGTTCCTTTTTTGTAGATAATGTTTATTAGCTTTTATTAGCTCACCTGAGCACGAAGTGCGAGTTGAGCTATTGAGATCGCTTTTCCTCTGTCGTTGTCCGTCTGTCCATCCGAGCGCACGAATGGACACTTGTTGGGTACTGTCCAAATCCTAAAGCCCACCCACCACATTTATAATACTTTGATAAGTATTTTTTTTTCATTATTTTCTAATGGGTACCTAATTAGCATATTAATGCTATATATTCCGTAAAAGGGGGTTAATTACGGAATAAACCATATTCTTATTGGGTATACCCAACAAGAAAAGATCAAAGGAAAATACCCAACAAATACCCGTCCGTCCGTCCGTTCACTTTTTGCTACAAACAACTTCTCCTAATTGATTTCATAATAATCTAATAGGAATGTTACTAAGGTGGTCCTCTTTCAAAGTTGTTATAATAATATAATTACATGTAGGACTTTGGTTGCTGCGGAATCAGAAAAGGGAAAAATGGCCAAAACTTTTAAAATCTTCTTGTCCAAAAGTACTTGTCCGATTTAATAATTGTTTAGCACAAATGTTCCTTGGGAGACCCTTTACGAAGATTCTTCAAATTATTTTGATCCATTGAAAGATATGGCCAACAGGGGGCGGAGCTTGTTTTCGTTAAATGTGCATTGTAAAAACTTTGAAAATCAATCTTCTTGTCCAAAAGTACTAGCCCAAATTAAAAATAATTTGGCACAAATGTTCCTTGAGGGACCCTCTACCAAGATTCTTCATATTATTTGGATCCAATAAAAAAAAACATGGCTTCTAGGGGGCGGAGCTTCTTTTCCTTATATGTGCATTTTAAAAACTTTAAAAATCTTCATGTCCTAAAGAACTGGCCCGATTTAAAAATAACATGGCACAAATGTTCCTTGAGGGAACCTCTACCAAGATTGTTTGAATTATTTGGATCCGATAAAAAACATGGTCTCTAGGGGGCAGGGCTTGTTTTCCTTATATGTGCATTGTAAAAACTTTTAAAATCTTCTTGTCCGAAAGTACTGGCCCGATTTAAAAATAATGTTGTATACAATTATTGTTCCTTGAGGTACCCTCTACCAAGATTGTTCAAATTATTCGGATCCGTTAAAAAACATGGCCTCTAGGGTGTGGACTTCTTAGATTTAATTAAATCAGGTGAATGATCTATAGGACCATCATGGTCCTCTTGTTTAAGACCTTACAGCTTGTTTCAACAACTTAACCCTTTCACACCTGCAGACTCATTTTGATGCATGTACAGCAGACAATTTTGGAAAACATTGTGTCAAAAGGAGAAATGTTGTTTATTTCTATTCAGTACTTATACTTCCATATATAGAGAGTTGCAAAGAATTATCTGTCTCAATAAACTATTCCCACAAACAGCAATATATCTAGGTTAAACTATGGAAATTCTCTACGTGAAAATATGATTATTAAATAATAGAGTTGAAAACATTGTTGCAAAGGAAAAAATACTTATTAATTAATAGTAATTTGTTTCTGTATGTGGGAAAGAAATAAAACACTATGCTACACTAGTAATTTAGAATAATTTGAAATATGCACGACATTGGAAATAGCTGATGACAACAAATGAAATAAAATGGATACATAAAAATGAGATTCTTAAACAAGAGTAAAAATGTGTGAAAAGGGTGAATTGCCCAAATAAGCAATTTCTTACAATGTTATCAAGTGACAACTGCTGCATCAAAAGCTGTTTTTTTTTAAATTTTCTCCCTTAGCCACAATGTTTTGAACTCAATTCAATAATTAAAAATTTATCTAACATACTTTGACCTAAATGTTTTAAAAGTCATCTGCTGTAGATTTATGTTATGTGGGAAAGCGTTGAGGGAATGGTTTGTTGCAGTAAGCTGTTTATCATGTTTACCCTTTCCCACAATCACCAAATCTGCAGCAGACGACTTTGAAAACATTGTGGCAAAAGGAGAAATTGATCGTTCTTGCTGCATTGTTTTCACAAAGGTCATCTGCTGCAGAGGCGTCAGAAAGCGTTTATATGTGGGAAAGGCCTAATGTTCATCTAAAGATAAATATGTAATTAACCCTTACCCACATACAGATGCTTTCTGACGCCTCTGCAGCAGACTGCATTTGAAAACATTGTGAGCATTTTCTCATTTTGCCACAATTTTTTCAACTTTTTTCAGTAATTGTACCTCCATTTTCCATGTTTTTTCCAAGATGTATTCACAGTCGTCTGCAGATTTGTATGTCGGAAAGGGTTAAACAAATGAATTATTAAATATTTAAGATTACAAAGAACTGCTCCCACAAAGTTTGTGGACTTAACCCATACACAGAGTATAATGTGGATGTTGTTTCCCGCTACTTTCCTCGTGATCAAGAGAAAGGAAACTGGAGTGAACCCGCCAAGATTACATTCATGTCGGCCAAATCTGGTAGGTTTTTTAGCTCGACTATTCGAAGAATATGAGAGCTATACTACTCACCCTGGCGTCGGCGTCGCCGTCGGCGTCGGCGTCCACGTCACACTTTGGTTAAGGTTTTGCATGCAAGTTCTTAAATACTACATGTATTGCATTGAAACTTTCTACAACCCTACCAAACTATCACACCAATGTAGATTATCAAGTTAGATAACTCTATCCTGCATTTTATGCAAGTTATGGCCCTTTTTTACTTAGAAATTCTGGTTAAAGTTTTGCGTGCAACTAAAGTAAGAGTCCATATCTCAGTATTTAATTGATGCATTGCATTGAAACTTTATACAGCACTACCCAACTATCACACCTATGTAGATTATCAAGTTAGATAACTCTATCCTGCATTTTATGCAAGTTATGGCCCTTTTTTTACTTAGAAATTCTGGTTAAAGTTTTGCGTGCAACTAAATTAAGAGTCCATATCTCAGTATTTACTTGATGCATTGCATTGAAACTTTCTACAACCCTACCCAACTATCACACCTGTGTAGATTATCATCTAAGATAACTCTATCCTGCATTTTATGCAAGTTATGGCCCTTTTTTTACTTAGAAATTCTGGTTAAAGTTTTGCATGCAACTAAATTAAGAGTCCATATCTCAGTATATACTTGATGCATTGCATTGAACCTTTATACAACCCTACCCAACTATTACACCTATGTAGATTAACAAGTTAGATAACTCTATCCTGCATTTTAGGCAAGTTATGGCACTTTTTTTTACTTAGAAATTCTGGTTAAAGTTTTGCGTGCTACTAAATTAAGAGTCCATATCTCAGTATTTACTTGCTGCATTGCATTGAAACTTTCTACAACCCTACCCAACTATTACACCTGTGTAGATTATCAATTATGATAGCTCTATTCTGCATTTTATGCAAGTTATGGCCCTTTTTATGCCCCCGGAATCTCCGATTCGGTGGGCATATAGTTTTTGGCCTGTCTGTTGGTTGGTTGGTCTGTTGGTCTGTCTGTCTGTCTGCACAAAAAAAACTTTAACCTTGACCACTACTTTTGAACCATAACAGGTACGGCTACCATATTTCACATGTGTATTCCTTGTGACATGACCTTTCTGTCAGTACCAAAATTTTAGACCTTGCGACCTTGACCTTTGACCTAGATGTTGCCATTCTCGAAAAAAACTTTAACCTTGGCCATTACTTTTGAACCATAACAGGTACAGCTACCATATTTCACATGTGTATTCCTTGTGACATGACCTTTCTGTCAGTACCAACATTTTTGACCTTGCGACCTTGACCTTTGACCTAGATGTTGCCATTCTCGAAAAAAACTTTAACCTTGGCCATTACTTTTGAACCATAACAGATACGGCTACCATATTTCACATGTGTATTCCTTGTGACATGACCTTTCTGTCAGTACCAACATTTTTGACCTTGCGACCTTGACCTTTGACCTAGATGTTGCCATACTCAAAACAAACTTTAACCTTGGCCATTTCTTTTGAACCATAACAGGTACGGCTACCATATTTCACATGTGTATTCCTTGTGACATGACCTTTCTGTCAGTACCAACATTTTTGACCTTGCGACCTTGACCTTTGACCTAGATGTTGCCATTCTCGAAAAAAACTTTAACCTTGGCCATTACTTTTGAACCATAACAGATACGGCTACCATATTTCACATGTGTATTCCTTGTGACATGACCTTTCTGTCAGTACCAACATTTTTCACCTTGCGACCTTGACCTTGACCTAGATGTTGCCATTCTCGAAAAAAAAATTAACCTCGGCCATTTCTTTTGAACCATAACAGGTATGGCTACCATATTTCACATGTGTATTCCTTGTGACATGACCTTTCTGTCAGTACCTTGCGACCTTGACCTTGACCTATATGTTGCCATTCTCGAAAAAAACTTTAACCTTGGCCATTACTTTTGAACCATAACAGGTATGGCTACCATATTTCACATGTCAGTACCAACATTTTTGACCTTCCGACCTTGACCTTTGACCTAGATGTTGCCATTCTCGAAAAAAACTTTAACCTTGACCACTTCTTTTGAACCATAACAGGTACGGCTACCATATTTCACATGTGTATTCCTTGTGACATGACCTTTCTGTCAGTACCAACAATTTTGACCTTGCGACCTTGACCTTTGACCTAGATGTTGCCATTCTCGAAAAAAACTTTAACCTTGGCCATTACTTTTGAACCATAACAGATACGGCTACCATATTTCACATGTGTATTCCTTGTGACATGACCTTTCTGTCAGTACCAACATTTTTGACCTTGCGACCTTGACCTTTGACCTAGATGTTGCCATTCTCAATTTTTTTTTTAACCTTCCCCACTACTTTTGAACAATAACAGGTAAGGCTACCATATTTCACATGTGTATACCTTGCGACCTTGACCTTTGACCTAGATGTTGCCATTGGGGGGCATCAGTGTTTCACAAACACATCTTGTTTTACTTAGAAATACTGGTTAAAGTTTTGCGTGCAACTAAATTAAGAGTCCACGTCTCAGTATATACTTGATGCATTGCATTGAACCTTTATACAACCCTACCCAACTATCACACCTATGTAGATTATCAAGTATGATAACTCTATCCTGCATTTTATGCAAGTTATGGCCTTTTTGGACTTATAAATTCTGGTTAAAGTTTTGCATGCAACTACATAAAGAGACCATCTCTTAGTAACTACTTGATGCATTGCATTGAAACGTTATACAGCCCTTACCAACCAGCATTTTATGCAAGTTATGGACCTTTTTGGACTTAGAAATTCTGGTTAAAGTTTTGCAACTACATTTAGAGTGTAATCTCAGTAACAACTTGAACAATTGTATTGAAACTTTATACAACCTTTCCCAATTGTACAACTATAAACACAACCAATTAAGATAACTCTATCCTGTATATGGTGCAAATTGTTGCCCTTTTTTACTTAGAAATTATGGTTAAAGGTTTGCGTGCAACTACATTAAGAGTCCATATCTTAGTAACTACTTGATGCATTCCATTGAAAGGTTATACAACCCTATCTAACCATCAAACCTATGAAAATAATCATGTTAAATAACACTATCCTGCATATAATGCAAATTATCACCCACTAAGAAATTGTGGTTAATGTTTTGCATGCAACTACATTAGAGTCCATTATCTCAGTAACTTAAATAAGCGGTGGAATAGTCGAGCGCGCTGTCCTCCGACAGCTCTTGTTATCATTAAAACTTGAAGTGAATTACTATCATTATGAGTTGAATATATATATTTAGCTGTAATATACATGTACTGCTTCATTATGTCACGTTGATAACTTAAATGTATATACATGTACTCTTATTATGTTACAAGAAACATGTATGTTTACGTTACAAATTGAAGAGTTTGAATCTTGAATCTTTAATAAGGGTTAATTTGATTGATTGATTGATTTGGTTGATTGATTTATTTGAGTTTAAACCATCCACATTATAGACAGCAGAATACTTTTGAAAGCGTTGTGACCAAAGAAGAATTTGCTCATAATGAGCAATTTTTCCTTTGGACACCATATTTTCAATTGTATCTACTAATTTAACTTCGAATTACTAAGATTTTACCTTCCTAGATAGACTATTTAGCACATTGACTTTTTCAAAAGGAATAAATGGCCAAGCTTAACTTCAAACTCATGCCCCTGGATTGATAGCCAGCTTGAATAAATATGCGTAGAGTTACCAGTTTTGGCTTGACTATTCGGAAAATATGAGAGCTATTGTACTCACCCTGGCGTTAACGTTGGTTAATGTTTTACATGCAAGTACATATATTTCACCATAGCTCCCTTACTTCTAAATGTATTGCATTGAAATTATCTACAATTCTTCCTAACTATCACACCTATGTAAATAATCAATAACTCTATCCTACATATATGATACATATAGGATCCATCATGAGTTTTCTTTGGAGATCAAGATTTCTTAAATGAGTCTAGAAAAAGACGGTTATTAACCGAGCCTCTTGGCGAGGTTAATAACTCTCTTTTTCGAGACGAATTTAAGAAATCTTCTCCAAAGAAAAACGAGTGATGGATTCTTTTTATCACCTAAACAGTGTGTTTTAATGAAAAATATTGACAACATCAAAACAAAGACCGAATAACCTATTCTTCATGAGAACTTGTGATTCACCGCATAAAAAAGTAGTCCTCATCATTTTTGAATAAGAAGAAAAAAAACAACAATCTTTTAAACAATTAAGACTCGTTATTTATTCAAAATAACGTATTATTGCATTTTTCAATGTGTAAAATTTAACAACTTAACAATAAACATAATAAAGATAAAGGTCAAAATGACGTCATCACTAGTCGCGTGTATGACGTTTTTTATGATATCACACGTGTATGATATCGTTGTTCCGTGATTTGTTCTCAACTTGAAAATAAGAGTATTTATGTGATAAAAATATGGTACTTGTTTTACTTAGAAATTCTGGTTTAAACTTTGCATGCAACTACATTATCGAGTCCATATCTCAGTAAATAACAAGAGAAAGTTGATGCAAGGCATCAATGTCGCCGGAAAAGACTGCATTGATTTATTTATGTATTCTTGACTTTCCTTAGTCTGTTCAAACATTTGCTTATAAATTTTATATTCATACCTATACATTAGGGTATCTATAAAAGATTAACGAAATGTGTACACATTTATCTTGGCTTAAATTTAATTTTGCTGTTGTTACTTATTTAAATAATAGTATTCATTCATATAATTTCAATGTTTGTCAATCTTATTCGAATCACAAGGTAAATATCCTGGTATTGCTTTAAAGGGAGGTAATTTGAAGAAAACAAAAGTCTTCAAAAGGAGAAATATATCAGCATTACCGTCTACAGTTTAAATTGTTCTATTGTTTGTGGATTTAAAAATGTTCTTTTTTTCTTATTTCTACATGTACAACGAAATATTGCGGCTTCTCTTTGACGCTTTGCGTCAAACATTCGTCTTGTACTTGTCTAAAATAAAATAATATCACTCGCTTTTTCATATCGAAATGCGCATGCGCGAAAATCGATGTTAAAGGTCACGAAACTACACAACAGAATAGGGTCTATATTTAGCTTAGAAACAGTTCCTACTTTAGATATTCATGGATTAACATTATTAAATGACACAAATCAAGACATCTCTTTGAACATGAAAACAACATTTAGTAAGTTAAAATTGCTATTAAAAGGAGAATCCGAAATTGACCTCAATGATGACACATAAGAGTCTGCATTAGGGGGTGTTGGTTCACGTCTTGAAGGGACCACTTTTGTCTTCGTAAATAAGACAAAAAACTTAAATGCGAGTGAAATAAAAAAAACTGCAAACATTAAAAAATCGGAATATTTATTTCATTTTAGATGTGTCATTTATTAGTGTTCGTAAACAACCACAATTGTAATATGTTCAAATCATCTAGATTTGTTTCTTTCTAATAATAAGCCGCCCTCCCATGTGATTTCCGAAAACCTATTAAAAATAGAAGTCGCGGGCTTCTGCCCGGCGACCATAAAGTGGTGGAATAGTCAAGTGCGCTGTTTTACAACTGCTCTTGTTAAAACAACCGAGAATGAAAAAAATCTTCTGCAAAATAATCTCAAAATGCATCTGAAGATATTAAAGCAATTTAAAGGGTTAAAGCATACCACAGCATTTCTGATTATAATGTTTAAGCTGTTCTTTTCTCACTGTGCTTTCTTTTCTTGCTCAGGTCTAACTTTTTCATTAATCCAGATCATTTTCTAATCATTCAAACATTTCGCATATACATAAAATAATTCAGTAGACAACTTTGAAAACATCTACATAAAGAATATCTCTGGAGGTAAAGAACAATTGTTGAATAGAGTTGGAAACATTCTGGGAAAAGGACAGCAGCTGCTCATGTGTGAACATGTGTCTGCATGTTGGTCTGCTGTAGACTTATTTGAAGTTAGTTCTAATGGAAAACCCTAAATAGAGCTGAAAGCTAGGCAATCAAGAATAAAACATTCTCAGAAATGTAACAGCTGTTTAACCCTTTCCCACATATAGACGCTTTTTGACGACTCTACAGCAGATGACTTTTGTAAACATTGTGACAAAAGAAGATATTTCTCCTTTTTGCCACAATGTTTCCAACTTTTTTCAGTAAATATACCCTCATTGATTCGGATTTTCTATATTTTCTCCACATGTTTCCAAAGTCGTCTGCTGCAAAATTGTTGTATGTGGGAAAGGGTTAATCTAAAGATGACTGAGACAGGAGTCAATTTTTTCAGAAAATCTATTCAAGGAATTGTTTCTTTCGAAAATATTAGTTACATATTACAATAATAACATTTACAATTCTTTATTTGACAAAATCCACATTAAATTTGGAATTTTCTTTGTGTGCATTACCAGTGTATAATGTAAGTGTTTTTAGTAAATGCGCAGTTTTTTTAATGTATTTTGAAACTATGATTCATTTCTTTTCAGTTCCAAAACGAAGTCCCTTCGTTACAGATGGTCTGTATGTGTATAATAAAGACAGAATCAGGATATATTGGCAGGTCGGTCCAGATTGGTATTCCATGCCTATTTCAGCTTCACTTAACCCTTGCCCTCATACGACAATTCTGCAGCAGACGACTGAAAATCTTTATAAATGAATGGATAACCTATGACTAAAAGTGGAAAACATTGTGGCAAAAGGAGAAATTGCACGTTTTGTGCAATTTCTTCTTTTGTCACTATGTTTTCAAATAGCCGTCTGCTACAGAGGCGTCAGAAAGCGTCTATATGAGGGAAAAGGTTAATTTGAACATTTGGGTGATTAACCCTTTCCCTAATATAGCAAACCTGTAGCAGATGAATTTGAAAACATGTTGGTATAATCACAGAAAATCGCTATAAATGAAGGTAGTATTACAGAAAAAAGGTTGAAAACAATATGACAAATAGAGAAATTGCTTGTTTTGAGCAATTTCTCCTTTTGTTACAATGTTTTCAAAAGTCGTCTGCTGCAGAGGCATCAAAAAACATCTATTTGAGGGAAAAGGTTTTGCACTAGAGTTATATTTATAGCCTTATATGAGCCCGAAAAGATACAAGTTTGATTTTGTGAACATTGTAGATCCAGATCAAAATCAAGTCAGTTCATAATAATACTACTTGCACATGCTTGGTAGAAGATTCTGACAACTTGTGGAGATTCCAATTAGACCGGGGAGATTGAAAGGGTGATCTGAACCTATTCTGTTTAGAACGAAACTTCATAGGATGATACAACACATTGAGATGAAGTGCGGTGTACAGGAACCATAACTCTATTTTATCTAAATACAGTGTTATTGCCCTTTGTTACTTTTTCTTGTCCGGAGAATTACTTAATAACTAACAGATGGAATCTAATAAAACTGCATACAATGGTAGAGCATAATGAGAGGAAGTGCAGTGTACAAGAACCATAACTCTAATTTACATAATTACAGAGTTATTGCCCTTTGTTACTTTTTCTTATTCGTAGAGTCTTGTCCGGAGCATAACTTTAAAACAAATTGTTGGAATTTAATAAAACTTCATAGGATGATACAACACATTAAGAGGAAGTGCAGTGTACAGGAACCATAACTCTATTTAATCTAAATACAGAGTTATTGCCCTTTGTTACTTTTTCTTGTCCGGAGAATTACTTAATAACTAACAGATGGAATCTAATAAAACTGCATACAATGGTAGAGCATAATGAGAGGAAGTGCAGTGTACAAGAACCATAACTCTTATTTACATAATTACAGAGTTATTGCCCTTTGTTACTTTTTTTTATTCGTAGAGTCTTGTCCAGAGCATAACTTTAAAACAAATTGTTGGAATTTAATAAAACTTCATAGGATGATACAACACATTGAGAGGAAGTGTGGTGTACAGGAACCATAACTCTATTTAATCTAAATACAGAGTTATTGCCCTTTGTTACTTTTTCTTGTCCGGAGAATTACTTAATAACTAACAGATGGAATCTAATAAAACTGCATACAATGGTAGAACATAATCAGAGGAAGTGCAGTGTACAAGAGCCATAACTCTAATTTACATAATTTACAGAGTTATTGCCCTTTGTTACTCTTTCTTATTCGTAGTCTTGTCCAGAGCATAACTTTGAAACAAATTGTTGGAATTTAATAAAACGTCATAGGATGATACAACACATTGAGAGGAAGTGTGGTGTACAGGAACCATAACTCTATTTTATCTAAATACAGAGTTATTGCCCTTTGTTACTTTTTCTTGTCCGTAGAATTACTTAATAACTAATAGATGGAATCTAATAAAACTACATATAATGGTAGAGCATAATCAGAGGAAGTGCAGTGTACAAGAACCATAACTCTAATTTACATAATTACAGAGTTATTGCCCTTTGTTACTTTTTCTTATTCGTAGAGTCTTGTCCAGAGCATAACTTTAAAACAAATTGTTGGAATTTAATAAAACTTCATAGGATGATACAACACATTGAGAGGAAGTGCGGTGTACAGGAACCATAACTCTATTTTATCTAAATACAGAGTTGTTGCCTTTTGTTACTTTTTCTTGTTAAGTTATGGTGTAGGTCAAGGTGCTGTTTTGGGGGTATTTATCATCTTCAGTGATAGTTCTAGTTTTCCATGTTTTTGCCTAGATATTTTCAAAGACGTCTGCTGCAGATTTGTTGTATTTGGGAAAGGGGGTTAAGAAGTAATACATGTTCTATCATTTCTAGATATTTTGCCTTTTTTTGCCTAGATAAAAGTTGTCTTATACAAATGTGTTGTATATGTGATCTTCTTCTTGAGACAGGTTCTTCAACTTCTTCACATGTTTGAAAGGGGGTGAACTCTATTTATTGATTAGGGTTTAACGCCATTTGCAACAATTTTTCAGTCATATCATGGCGGCCAGTTCACCTACTTATGCGTTTCCTGGCTTTCTCACACCAGTACTCCACACAACATGTGCTTTTCACATAGACTGTTAGCCCATTGGTGAAGACGAATGACACAATGACTTTGAACTCACAACTCCTTGATTGACAACCCACATTGCTACTGACTGAGCTACCGGGTGAAAGGGGAAAACAATAGAAGATATAGCTCTAGAAAAGGGGCATTTTTCATGTTCTAAAATCCTTATTTGACCTTTTTGAGTACCCACAACATAGGATTTGGTTGAGATAAAAGAGAAATATTGTGGGGAAAAGACCAGTTCACTCCCTCTCGTCTAGTCCTCTAGTCTAGTTTGTTGCATGTGAGAAAGAAAGAGGTTAAATTTAGTAAAAAGCAAGATATCTTCGAACGAAGACCAGTTTACATCATCTTGCATTAAAAGCAGTTACAATGTTTGTTATTCCTTAGCCTTTGACTGAATGTGAGACCCACTCTGATGACACGGGATATGAAGTAAATGTACAGGGATCCACAAAATGGTGTAACAAAATAACAGATTTTCAAACTGAAATCCTACTATCTGACAAGGAACAGTCCACTAATAGTTTTACTGTAACCATTATTGCGAAAAATGAAATTGGGGAGGCAGGGGAAAAAACTTTGTTGGAGATAAATGCACAAACAGAAGGTTAGTATTTTTTTTTTATTATATTGATCTAAAAGTGTTGCTTTGTTTTGCCTTAATTGTTTCTTGCTAGACTTTTGAAGGACAACATTTCATCTGCTTGTGTAGTTGTCTTAGGGAGACACATAGAGATAACTTCCACTTTGTCTGTGTCATATGAAATTCTGAAATGCAAGATCTTGGGAAATATTTTCAGTTTTGAAAACATTCTTGCTTTTAATTCATATTATGTTAATAGATCAATTATAACTTTAACCCTTTCCCTCATATAGATGCTTTCCGACGCCTCTGCAGCAGATGGCTTTTTGAAAACATAGTGACAAAAGAAGAAATTGCTCAAAACGAGCAATTTCTCCTTTTGACACAATGTTTACCACTTTTAGTCATAGGTTATCCATTCAATTATAGAGATTTTCTATTTTTTGACAAAATATGTTCAGAGTCGTCTGCTGCAGAATTGTCGTATGAGGGAAAGGGCTAAATTAGATTCAAAAGGGACACAGATAGCACTCTTCCTTGTTGTGTAAACCTTAAACCTGATATGCATTTGTTTGGTTCTTCAAAATGAAAAAGACCTGTAGAAAATAGTAAAATAATGTACTCAAGAAAATATAACTTAGACACACTTAAAGGATTGCTAGATAGGACAAATTGCTTAAAGTCCTCTTTAACTCTTTCCATATACAACAAATCTGCAGCAGATGACTTTGAAAACATGCAGACAAAATAATGAAATAAATCAATTAATGAACTTGCTCATCTGCTACAGATAGTTAAAAAAAGTGGGAATGAATTAAGTGACATTTTATGCTATTTTATACATATGAATCGCTTCTCTGTCATCTATCTGATCACTAAGCTTGACCTTGGTTACCGCACCGTATGGCAAGGGAGAAAAATGCAGACTCTTATCATAGACGTTTGGTCATTATAAATCAAAAATATTTCATATCATTGCAGTTCCCAAAGATTCAGAGTTGATAATCGAATATATACGAGAAGACGGGAAAGACCCACAATACATTGGGAGAATTGTAATGGATAATGAAACCTGGAAGAACTACGATAACATTACACATACACTCACATGGTGCAGGGGGGAATCTAGTACTGGCTGTCAGGTCAGAAATCTAGATTTTCTTTTTGCTTAACCCTTTCCCTCATATAGACGCTTTCTGACACCTCTGCAGCAGACGGCTTTTTGAAAACATAGTGACAAAAGAAGAAATTGCTCAGAACGAGCAATTTCTACTTTTTCCACAATGTTTTCCACTTTTAGTCATAGGTTATTCATGCAATTATAGAGATTTTCTATTTTTCAACAAAATATGTCGTCTGCTGCAGAATTGTTGGTCGAGGGAAAGGGTTAATTGGGGTTTACGCCTTCTTCAACATTTTCATTTATTGAAGAGCATTCTATCTTTGTGATAATACTATGTTCATCATGTCACTGTTGTCAACCTTTTTTCCAACGAATTTGTAGTAGATGTACAGAACTCTAGATAACGAGCGTTTTCCATGTTCTACAATTCTTAGTTGACCTTATAACTCTATGTTATAAGGTTTGGTTGGATGATAAGAGATGTGGGGACAGAGCTATATATGCCTCCTAATCTGGAACTCTGGCAGTCAACTGAGAAGTGATGAAACAATTTCTGAATTTTAAAGATTCATTTTGTCCTTAATAGCATAGTTATTTGAATGCTTCGGATCACAAACTTAGGAGACCCGAGTATACATCAAGATGACAGTTCACTTATTCATGATTCCTGGGTAAACAAACTAGAACCAGGCACATGGATAAGTTTCAACCCTTTCCCACTTGTAGATTCATTTTGATACATCTGCAGCAGACTTTTGAAAACATAGTAATATACTGAGCAATTTCTCCTTTTGCCACAATGTTTTCAACTCTTGAATAAATGTACACTTTGTTCTTTCATTTATAAAGATTTTGCATTTTTTTGGCCAAGGCGTTTTCAAATTTATCTGCTGCAGGATTGTTTTACATTTGAAAGGGGTAATTACACAAAGACATGTCATCACTATGAAGGAAGTATAAAACCCTTTCCCTCATACATACACTCTCTAACACCTGCTGCAGACATCATTTGAAAACCTTGTGACAAAAGAAGAAAATTGCAGAAATATTTCTGAACTGCTTACCTGATAATTATAACGTTTGAGTGCCGTCTGCTTTGAAAAGAAAATTGATGAATAAAATACCACATCTAGAAAATTGGAAAATATATCCCTTTCTCATTTGCAGACACATTTGATGCATCTGCAGAAGACAACAAACTCATTAAGAGCAATGTTTTCAATTGTCGTCTGGTGCAGATGTATCTGCAAGTGGGAAAGGGTTAAGTCAAAACATTATTTTAATAGCGGAAAACTGAAATAACTACATGCATACAACTTTCAATATTGCAGAAACCAATGCAGTGGTTGGAGATTCAGAATGTTAGCCAAACAGGGAGAATAAAGATACCAGTTGCTGGCACAGCCAAGTACCTGTTTGGTCTGATTACTAAAGGGTACAACAAGGCGGATAACACACTGGTGTCTACAGATATTAATACCATACAGTGTATATATGAATATAACACAGGTTTGTCTTGTCTTTCTCTCATGAAAATACTACCTTTTAACTCTTTTCTGAATACAGATGATATAAAGAAAAAACACAATTGCTCCTTTTCCAACAATTTTGTCGACTCTTTATTGTACATTTAATTTTCCAAATGTTATCAAAGCAGAAATCAGCCTTAAGTATCATAAAAGATAAATATAGGAGTCACTGTGTCGGTCGGTCGGTCGGTCGGAAGCCATATTTTGTCCGGCCTATTTCATACAAACCACTGAGTGGAATTCAATAACATTTTACATGAAGCTTCTATACCAAGAGGAGATGTGCATATACTAAAGGGGTTACAATTGCATCTTATTTTACAGAGTTATGGCCCTTTTACATATTAAGTAAGCCATATTTTGTCCGGCCTATTTCATACAAACCACTTGGTGGAATTCAATAAAATTTTACATGAAGCTTCTATACCAAGAGGAGATGTGCATATCCAAAAGGGGTTACAATTGCATGTTATTTTACAGAGTTATGGCCCTTTTACTTATTAATTTCATACAAACCACTTGGTGGAATTCAATAAAATTTTACAGAGTTATGGCCCTTTTACTTATTAAGTAAGCCATATTTTGTCCGGCCTATTTCATACAAACCACTGGGTGGAATTCAATAAAATTTTACATGAAGCTTCTATACCAAGAGGAGATGTGCATATCCTAAAGGGGTTACAATTGCATGTTATTTTACAGAGTTATGGCCCTTTTACTTATTAATTTCATACAAACCACTTGGTGGAATTCAATAAAATTTTACAGAGTATGGCCCTTTTACTTATTAATTATGGCCATTTTACTTATTAAGTAAGCCATATTTTGTCCGGCCTATTTCATACAAACCACTGGGTGGAATTCAATAAAATTTTACATGAAGCTTCTATACCAAGAGGAAATGTGCATATCCTAAAGGGGTTACAATTGCATGTTATTTTACAGAGTTATGGCCCTTTTACTTATTAATTTCATACAAACCACTTGGTGGAATTCAATAAAATTTTACATGAAGCTTCTATACCAAGAGGAGATGTGCATATCCTAAAGGGGTTACAATTGCATGTTATTTTACAGAGTTATGGCCCTTTTACTTATTAAGTAAGCCATATTTTGTCCGGCCTATTTCTTACAAACCACTGGGTGGAATTCAATAAAATTTTACATGAAGATTCTATACCAAGAGGAGATGTGCATATCCTAAAGGGGTTACAATTGCATCTTATTTTACAGAGTTATGGCCCTTTTACTTATTAAGTAAGCCATATTTTGTCCGGCCTATTTCTTACAAACCAGTTACAATTGCATGTTATTTTACAGAGTTATGGCCCTTTTACTTATTAATTATGGCCATTTTACTTATTAAGTAAGCCATATTTTGTCCGGCCTATTTTATACAAACCACTGGGTGGAATTCAATACAATTTTACATGAAGCTTCTATACCAAGAGGAGATGTGCATATCCTAAAGGGGTTACAATTGCATGTTATTTTACAGAGTTATGGCCCTTTTACTTATTAAGTAAGCCATATTTTGTCCGGCCTATTTCTTACAAACCACTAGGTGGAATTCAATAAAATTTTACATGAAGCTTCTATACCAAGAGAAGATGTGCATACCCTACAGGTCTTACAATTGCATGTAATTTTACAGAGTTATGGCCCTTTTGTTGGTCGGTCGGAAGCCATATTTTAGAATCAAGGTGCTGTTTTGGGGGTATTTATCATCTTCAATGATGGTTCTAGTTTATTTTTTCTTGTATATTTTCAAATAACAATTCATGATTTCAGTTCCTGAGAAACCTTTGCCAAATGTCAATATCACCAAATTAAACGCGCCAAGCAGTCTGACAGTCAAATGGGATGATTATAAGTGCAAAAAATTCATCAGCCATTTTGAACGAGGAAGTTTTGTGGAAAACTACGAAGTGACATATTGTGAGGCCAAGGAACCGGCTGCAAAGAGCTCATGCCTATGTAAGTATGGTGATGTAGTTCAAGATGCCAAACTGATACTGCTTAATTAATCCTTTCCCACTTCTACATCTGCAGCAGAGGACTTTTTAAAACATTGTGACAAAAGGAGAAATTGCTCAAAACAAGCAATTTCACCTTTTGTCGCAATATTTTCAAAAAATTTCAGTAATTAAGTCGTCTGCTGCAGATTTGTTGTATTGGGAAAGAGTTAAGCAAATATGCCTCATATGATAATTAATGATAATGGAACCCTTTTAAACCTTTCCCTCATACGACAATTCTGTAGCAGACAACTTTGAACATGTTTTGTCAAATAATGGAAAATCTCTATAATTGAATGGATAACCTATGACTAAACGTGGAAAAACATTGCGACAAAAGGAGAAATTGCACGTTTTGTGCAATTTCTTCTTTTGTTACTATGTTTTCAAAAAGCCATCTGCTGCAGAGGCGTCAGAAAGCGTCTATATGAGGGAAAGGGTTAAACTTACTACCAATTTGCTTTAAAAACATTTGGGCAAAAATATGAAAAATCTCTCTAAATGAAATTATATATAACTTTTGAATTGAGTTGAACATGTTGTGGCAATAGAAGAAATTGATCATGATGAGCAATCTGTCCTATTGTCACTATGTTTTCAAATGTATGCCGCAAATGATGTGTCAAAATGTGATTTGAAGCAACCAAAGACTTTCAAAATGGAAGTAATGGCTGGGCTCCTTGGCGCTCATAGTTGCGTGATTAGCATTAAGACTGGCTGGTGTCAGGATAAATGGACCAGTAGTACTGGTAACTTACCCAGGAAACGCCCTGATATAACTGAAACAATGTTGAAAATGGCGTAAAACACCAAACAATCAATCAATCAATCAATCATTCAATGATTTGAAACATTAGTTAATATTTTATAACTCTGGAAAAGTTTGATTGTAATACTGGAAGAAGAAACTGCTCTGAGTTTGAGCTACTCCTCTTCTTCCCACATTGTTTTCAAAAGTTGTCTGCTGTATGTGTCAAGAGTCATATGAGATTAAGTGTTATTCTTTCCAATATATGACTCTCATACTGTCAAAGTAGGAGATATAAAGTTTGATGTACCTGGGAGTGACTGTTGCCCGTTGCTTTTGGGCTGTGTTGATATTTTTTAGAGTAAACCCTTTCCCTCTTAAAACAGATCAGCTGCAGACAACTTTTGAAATATCTTTCAAAAATATGGAAAATCTCTTTAAAAAAAAAAGTCATCTTTTGCAGATTCCTCAAAATGTATTTTCAAGTGGGAAAGGGTTGGAGAAACTGTGTAGAATGTGTCAGATCTTTATTTGGCGATTTTAATATGTTTTTTTGCAGATGTTTAATCAATTTGAAAAGTCAATATGTTTATTTTGTGCACAGGTGAGAATACAGAGACAGTTATTACTGTCCCAAGGGCACTAACCAGCTACACAGTGAATAATCTAAATCCTGGTGTTGGGTATTGTGTATGGGTGGCTGCTCAAAATAGAGCTGGACTTGGACCTAAAAATAGTAACAGTCTTTTACACATCGTGACCAGTGGAGGTTAGTACTACAATTTATTCACCCTTTCAATCCTGTATTTTTAAATGAACGTGTCCAGCTCTGCATTTGAACTGCCTCGTTGATGAAGTGGTAGAGCGTCCACCTTGGGTGAGGGAGGTCGTGGGTACAATCCCTAGCCAGGTCATACCAAAGACTTTACAAATGGTAGTAATGGCTGCCCGCCTTGGCGCTAACGGTTATCATTAAGACCTACTGGCTGTCATCGGGATTAATGGACCAGTAGTACTAGTAACATACCCAGGAAACACCGGGATGTAACTGAATTTTTTTGAAAGTTGCGTAAAACACCAATCCAGTGCAGGCAAAGGGATAACCAGGTTTTCAATCAAGTTATCAAATTATTAGAAAAGAGATGTAGTTGTTTCGATGGGTTTCAAACTGTTGTTTCTGCTCAATTTCTTCAATATATTGTGCTTAATTCAATCCATATCTCACGCTTAAATAGCTTAGGTAGAAAACTAGATTGGGATTGCATATTGAGTCTAGGTCAAGATCACTGTTTAAAAATAGACAGTTTCCTTCTGCTTTATGAATTGAGTTTGACTAGACATTCTAGGAAGCTCATATCATGCTGTATGTTAACTCTTTCCCTCATATAAACGCTTTCGGATGCCTCTGCAGCAGACAGCTTTTTGAAAACATAGTGACAAAAGAAGAAATTGCACAAAACGTGCAATTTCTCCTTTTGCCACAATGTTTTTCACTTTTCGTCATAGGTTATCCATTCAATTATGGAGATATTCTATGTTTTGACAAAATATGTTCAAAGTCGTCTGCTGCAGATTTGCTGTATGTTGGAAAGGGTTAAACCATTTGCTTCACAGACGTCGAATGTAGCCCTTTTGTGGAAATTGATTAAAAGGAAAATGTGCTTGTTATGATCAAAGTTAACACCAAAACTGATATGTTGAAAAGATGCAAAGCAACATGAGAAAATAACCACTTTTGGTGTTCATGAGATATTATATATCTCAATATTTCATCTAATTAACCAACTAACAAAACTCCATGTTCCTTGTTTGAGATGGGTATAGTCTTTAGAGATCATTGGGACACCCCGAAGAAGGCTTAGTGCCGAAGTACACAATCAAAGAGTGTGTTTTTAGAATTATGTTTATTAAATTCCCAAAGAATTTAAACAATATCAGTTTCAGTAGTTTTTAAGTCAATATTTTGTCACCTGGCTTAGCATGGAGAAACTTAGTGATCACTTCTTGCTGTCTGTCTATCTGCCCATCATGCTTTCACTCACTGACATACTGGCAGGCACCACATGGGTTCCTTCGAACAGTCTTGTTGTGCTTTGGATCTATTTGTTATACAAAGGAGTGAGATATCAAGTGAGTTATTTTCTTTTCATTTATAGAAACAAACGGCCAGTCCTGGATGATACCTGTGTTGATTGGAATCATTTTCATAATCACTGTCATAGGTGCTTTTGTAGTCATCCAATGTACCAATTTTGGTAAAAGGTGAGTTGCTACAACTGTATGGTTCAGCACAAAATGGTTGTAAAAATGTAAATGTATGTTATATTAGAAGCAGTTACAACTGTTTAACCCTTTCCAGCATACAACATCTGCATCAGACAACTTTGCAAACACATATTGAAAATCTATTTAAATGAAAGTATCATTATTGAATAGAGTTGAAACTTTGAGGAAAAAGGAGAAATTGCTCATCATGAGCAATTTCACCTTTTGCCACAATTTTTTCGAAATGTGTTTGCTGCAGATGCGCTAGATGCGGTTAAAGATGAAATATTTTATTGTTATGATTCAAACACTTGAGTTTTTTGGAAACTTCAAATTAACATGGATTCCAAGGTGTCTGATATTTGATTGTATCATCTGTATCATTCACAAACACTTTTTTGGAAATTTCAAATTAATATGGTTTCCATGCTGGATGAGATTTTGACTTTTTCATGTGTGTTGTTTTTCAGTGTGAAAAATTGGTGTTTAACTACCAATTAACTAAAGATGAAATATTTTATTGTTATGATTCAAACACTTGAGTTTTTTGGAAAGTTCAAATTAACATGGATTCCAAGGTGTCTGATATTTTATTGTATCATCTGTATCATTCACAAACACTTTTTTGGAAACTTCAAATTAATATGGTTTCCATGCTGGATGAGATTTTGACTTTTTCATGTGTGTTGTTTTTCAGTGTGAAAAATTGGTGTTTAACTACCAATTAACTAAAGATGAAATATTTTATTGTTATGATTCAAACACTTGAGTTTTTTGGAAAGTTCAAATTAACATGGATTCCAAGGTGTCTGATATTTTATTGTATCATCTGTATCATTCACAAACACTTTTTTGGAAACTTCAAATTAATATGGTTTCCATGCTGGATGAGATTTTGACTTTTTCATGTGTGTTGTTTTTCAGTGTGAAAAATTGGTGTTTAACTACCTATAGACCCCCTATCCAAGATCCTCTGGTCATTGGGGTGAGTACTGAATAGGGCTGAAGGATTCTTGTACAGACTTTGAATTGTTTATAGTGTTGTTTATAGTGTTATTTATAGTGTTGTTTATATGTTGTTTATAGTGTTGTTTATATTTTGTTTATATGTTGTTTATAGGGATAATACACATTTTAAGGGCGTCTGCATATGTTCATAAAGTCATAAAGTAAACAAGTTATGTTTTACATATCCACGAAAGGCTCCTATATCAAGGTTGCCATCGCTGACTCGACACGGTTGAATTAAATAAATGGTTTCGGATTATTGTATGCTCTTTAACTGTGAGTCTATTGCATGTTACCGATTATCGAGTTAAAGAAGCTGATGTTATTGTTAACAAAATAATTGCTCCTATTCTAGGGGAGATGCAGTGTCCATGTTTTGTTTACTAACGGTGCCCGGGTAATGCATATGTAAAACATCTAACCGGTCTGAAACGGCACGTACGCGCGAGAATCGCTTTGTTTATACACGTTTTCTCGCCTTTTACGCCCGGTTTTTGCAATTTTTCTGTATCCCTTAAGCGGGCGTAAAACATAGATTTTATGCAATAATATAGCGTTAGTGTTGTTTATAGTGTTGTTTATATGTTGTTTATAGTGTTGTTTATATGTTGTTTATTTTCAAATAGGCCTCGTCTTCCAGTTCTTTTCCCACATGCAGACTCATTTTAATGCATTGGCAGCATACGACATTTAACCCTTTCCCCCATACAACAATTATGCAGCAGACGACTTTGAGCATATTTTGTCAAAAAATGGAAACTCTCTTTAATTGAATGGATAACCTATGACTAAAAGTGGAAAACATTGTGGCAAAAGGAGAAATTGGTCGTTTTGAGCAATTTCTTCTTTTGTCACTATGTTTTCTAAATGCTGTCTGCTGCAGAGGCATCAGAAAGCGTCTATATGAGGGAAAGGGTTAACAACTTTGTGAAAAGAGAAATTGCTCATAATGAGCAATTTCACCTTTTGTCACAATGTTTTCAACTGTATTCAATAGTTATAATTTCAATTATAGAAGCCTCAAAAATGTATTTTGAAAAAAGGTTAAGACTTTCTCAATATAAAAAAAATGTTGAAAAGAAAGAACAAACTAGAAATACAAAATTTTGGGTTTTAACCACATTCAACAATTCTGCAGCAGACGACTTTGAAAACAGGTGGACAAAAATATGAAAAATCTTCATGAATTAAGTTAATAACTATTGAATAGAGTTGATAAGCAATTACTCCTTTTGCCACTATGTTTTTAAAAGTTGTGTGCTGCAGAGGCGTCAACAAATGTGGAAAAGAGTTATAGAAAATGAGAGAAGAAAATGTATATAGAGAGCAAATACTTCTTTTCTGACATTTTTCTATAAAAAAAGTAGTCTGCTACAGAATTGACAATTCAATCCTATTAGGGAAAGTGTTAACCCTTTCCCTCATACGACAATTCTGCAGCAGACGACTTTGAACATATTTTGTGAAAAAATAGAATATCTTCATAATTGAATGGATAACCTATGACGAAAAGTGGAAAACATTGTGGCAAAAGGAGAAATTGCACGTTTTGTGCAATTTCTTCTTTTGTCACTATGTTTTCAAAAAGCCGTCTGCTGCAGAGGCGTCAGAAAGCGTCTATATGAGGGAAAGGGTTAAGCTGTTTGTGGAAATTGACCTGAAACTTTACCTCATACCCACATGTTTTAACTCCTGCAGCAGTCTTTTGAAAACAACTCTGTATAAAATCTCTAATTCAAACCTTCAGGATATAACATTCAGGTGTTATTGAAGTAATTTACTGTAAAAGCAACATGTACCGATATCAGGGAAATGCTTAACTCTTTTTAATACAAATACAGCAGATGACTTTTGAAGATTTTGTGGTAAAAGGAGAAAATGCTTGTACTTTCATTCAAAGAGATTTTTTTAATCATATTGCCAACATGTTTTCAAAGTCGTCTGCAGATTGTATGTATGTGGGAAAGGGTAAATGTGTATCAGGAAAACCAATGATTGGACAGTTTGGAACCAGTGTATCCTCACAGATCTACATGTTTTAAACCTTTCCCTCATATAGATGCTTTCTGACGCCTCTGCATTAGATGGCTTGCGAACAAATTGTGGCAAAAGGAGATATTGCTCAAAACGAGCAATTTCTTCTTTTGCCACAATGTTCTCCACTCTATTTAATGACTAAACTCTCATTTATGGAGATATTAAACATAGTCGCCTGCTGAAGAATTGTTGTATGTGGGAAAGGGTTAAATTATTCACTTTCGTCCAAGAAATGTCTGATAAATTGTGCATATTTATCAGATTTATCATTGCACATGCAGATTTGTCTGTCTGTCCATTTGTCTGTCACATGTTCATATCCAAACATATTGGCAGACGACACATATATTTCTCTGATCATTCACTTTTTTTATGAGCAGTGCTCTTGGAAAAGCAACATTAACCCTTTCCCTCATACGGCAATTCTGCAGCAGACGACTTTGAACGTATTTTGTCAAAACATAGAAAATCTCAATAATTGAATGGATAACCTATGACAAAAAGTGGAAAACATTGTGTTAAAAGGAAAAATTGCACGTTTTGTGCAATTTCTTCTTTTGTCACTATGTTTTCAAAAAGCCGTCTGCTGCAGAGGCATCAGAAAGCGTCTATATGAGGGAAAGGGTTAAAGTATTTGTAACCAGATCAAGATCAGGCTGCGCTGAGCATCTGTGCAGTCTGAACTGGTTCTTGCTCTAACAGTTTGCCATTAAGTCATAGAACAAGAAACTTCTGAAAGAAGTATTTACTTGGATCTGATAGCATAGATGCACATGTAGATACTTGTTAACCCATATAACAAATATGCAACAGACGAAAATCTAGACAAAATATCAAACAGCTTTATTGATATAAGTTTTGAATAAAGTTGAAAACAATGTTTTTAAAAAGTTGTCTGATGCAGAGGCGTCAGAAAGTATATGTATGTGGGAAAGGGTTAACAACATTAATATGTTCTCTAAGTTTGATCTCATAATACACTAGTCAGAATAATTCTGATCTTGATTTTCCTTTCAAAGTGTTCATTAACCCTTTCCCACATACAACAAATCTGCAGCGGATGACTTTGAAAATGTCTGTTAAAATATGGAACATTTATAAAACATGAAAGTTTTATTATTTAAGAGAATTCAAAACATTAGGTCAAAGGGAGAATTTTTTCATAATAGGTAACTTCTTTTTTTTTTTACAATGTATTCAAAAGTGGTCTTCTGCAAATGCAAAAGGTTTAACAAGTAAATTTCCTTTATTGTTTACAGGAAGATATAGAGTTACGAGACATAAATCAATTTTATGATCCCCCACAAGTAACAAAAGGATCCTACATAGATGAGTCCAACCTATATGATGTAAATGATATTGGGGATACAGGAATGGAAGGTGATAACTCTAGAACACCTCTATTGGGCTATGAAACCGTGGATAATATTGGAAGTGTTTCGTCAGATAGTTCTGTGGATACTGTCAGTGTGACTGTGGATAATGTCAGTGTGAATGAGGATAATGTCAGTGTGAATGAGGATAATGTCAGTGTGAATAGTTTGTTGTCTGATATTCAGGAATCAATTTATATTGAAGGCAATAAAGTTCATATTGATGATACCGATTCCATTGATAGTGCAATAAGAGATGATGTTTCTGGTAGTAGAAATAATGAAAATTTCAAAGATAAAGAGAATATTGGAAGAGTGAAGAATGCTTTTGTAAATGGTGAAGTTTCAGTATGTGCTGCTGAAAATCAAAATATAGATTTATCTCATGGGAATTATACGTCAAAAACTTTAGGTCATAAAATAGAAGAATCACCGGAAATTGCTTCTCACCATGAATCTGCTGATTCTAATGACAAATATATCTTCACTGCTTTTAATGATACTTCTGCTGATGAGGATGACCTTGTAGACAAAAGTGATGCAAGTAATTGTGATAAAGCTCTGTGCAATTCCAAGATAAGTGATATGTACGGTGATTATGATCTAAGTGTCACAACAGAGGAGCATCTAGAGGGATATCAATATGTACCTTTGTTAGATTCGGATGATGACAGTGCAGTAGAACCTGATGATGGTGTTGATGGTTCACCAGATCGTGAAAACCAAGCTGAATATAACTTGCCTACAAACAACATGTTATCACTGGATAGTGGCGGTAGTACCAGCACAGCAAGCTCAGATGATTCAGCTGTTTGTTTGCGCGGTGATTCTACAGAAATCAGTGATCAGGATTGTAATACTACATATAGTGGTAATCATCATTATAGCACTAGAGACAGTGGTGATCAGCATTGTAGCACTACAGAAGGCAGGAATCACTATTGTAGCACTATATATTCATGTAGCTGCAGTTCACATCCATCCGAATCATCTGATCTCAGTTTCCCGACATCTGATTATGCAGGATCAGATGACAAGGTGATGAATTCCAATATGTCTGAAAGTCATTTAAGAACAGAGAAAAGTAAAGTCAGAGATATACCTAAAGATCTGATAAAGGGTTACTCTCATGCTACACATATCAAGATCTGATTTCCGAATGATTATCACATTTGTCCCGTATATCCCTTTATCCACTTGCAGACTTAATTCAATGCATCTGCAGCAGATGACTTTTAAAAGAAATGTAACAAAATGTGAAATTGCTCATGATGAACAATTACGCCTTTTGCCAAGATGTTTTCAAAAGTCGCCTGCTGCAGATGCATAGAAATGCATCTGCAAGTGGGGAAGGGTTGCTGTTAACCCTTTCCCTCATATAAACGCTTTCGGACGCCTCTGCAGCAGACAGCTTTTTGAAAACATAGTGACAAAAGAAGAAATTACACAAAACCTGCAATTTCTCCTTTTGCCACAATGTTTTCCACTTTTAGTCATAGGTTATCCATTCAATTATGGAGATTTTCTACGTTTTGACAAAATACGTTCAAAGTCGTCTGCTGCAGAAATGGCGTATGAGGGAAAGGGTTAAGCAGGATATCTTTGCAATGAATAACATGTGGATTGGTTACCTCCTTTTTACTCTGAAATGTGCTCAGTTGCTTTTACCCTTTCCCACCTGCAGATGCATTTTGTCGCAATAGCAGCAGACGACTTTTGAAAACATTGTGGCCAAAGGTGAAATTGCTCATGATGAGCAATTTCTCCTTTGGCCACAATGTTTTCAACTTTATTTAACAATTAAGCTATCTTTTATGGAGATATTTCAGGTTTTTGTCACAGTTTTCAAAGTCGTCTGCTGCAGAATTGTTGTATGTGGGAAAGGGTTAACTTTGTTGACCGTATCCAATATAAGTAGTGAGGCAGCTAGTAGAACTACATTCCAAAATATTTCTTCAATCGTTTCATACAAAATTTGTGTTTTCATTTTCATGGACTTGGATTCTATGCTAAGCCTTACCACCATACAGCAACTCTGCAGGAGGGTAATGATAATCTTGAAAACTGCCAGGCAAAAATATGGAAGTTATTTAAAATTTATTTATTAAATAGATTTGAAAATATTGTGGCAAAAGGTGTCTGCTGCAGATACGTCATATTGTGTTCATAATTGGGAAAAGGCCAATCTAGAGCAGAATATCTTGGAATATCTATGCGTGTGAATAACATTTTGATAGGTTGCCACCTTGTTACTAAGAAATGTGTTCCGATGATTGTTGAATGTTAGTTTGTCTAAAAGGGGAACTTGGATTTACCTATTGATGAATCTAAAATGTCCCCCTTATATACTGCAAAGAAACCTGTCAGCATCAAATATAAATAGTGTGGCAGCTAGAACAACATTCCAGAATATTGTAATAATCGATTCATATAAAAAAAAATATATTTTCATAGACTTGGATTTTCTGTTAAGCCTTTTCCACATACAGCAAATCTGCAGCAGACATCTATGAATAATTCCAGGCAAAAATATGGCAAATCTATAAATGCAAGTAGAAATTGTTTGGCAAATGTTAACCCATACCACCTACAGACGCATTTTGACGCAATAGCAGCAAACAACTTTTGAAAACATTGTGGCCAAATGTGAAATTGCTCATGATGAGCAATTCCTCCTTTTGCCGCTATGTTTTCAACTTAAATTAACAATTAAGCTATCTTTTATGGAGATTGTTTAGTTTTTTGTCACTCTGTTTTCAAAGTCGTCTGCTGCAGAATTGTTGTTTGTGGGAAGGCTTAATGCTGATAAGCCTCTTTTATTGTGCATTTACATTGTAATTTTAGTGCCTGTCCTTGGAAAATCATTTCATCTTTAGCTTCACTAACCGAAATCCAGTTGAGCTTATGTCGTCATGGCAAATTGTCCTTCGGGAATGTGTTCGCACATCCATGCATGCTTTAACTTTTGGCTTTAAACAATTTCTCCTCTGTAACTACTGTAACCACTTAGCAAATTTGGATGAAACTTCACAGGAAGCATCTTCTTAATGTCCTCTCCTAAATTCCGTCATTATTTTTTAATCCATGCAGATTTCTGGTTTCCATGGCCACAAAAAAACACAACAACACTTTAAAATTCTTCACCTCCCAAACTGGTTGGCTGATTTTCCTACAATTTTGTAGATATGTTCCTTGGGTGACCCTCTATCGGATTCCTTCAAAACATGTTGATTGGTCAATTAATTAAGCTTTAGTGACATAGTTCTCTGGAAGTATGAAGCCGATTTTCAAATAATTGTGTAAAAATGTTCCTCTGGTGACCCTGTATCAGATTCATTCTATCCATCTTGATTGGTTGAAAAACATGGCCGCCTGGGAGCGGGGCTGTTTTACCTTATATGGTTATAGTGAAATCTTTAAAAATCTTCTCCCCTGAAAGTGTTCAGCTTTAGTTATTTTATATTTGCCTAATGGCAGTGTTGTGTTACTGGACCTCTCGAGCCTTTTGTTATATACATTGTTTGAAGCATTTTGATTGCACCTCCAAGTTATGATATATTATGATTATGTTATTTTCAATCCTCACATTGTGCCATGGTTTTAACATGTTTAGTACAAGTATGTGTGCAATTTGATTATGTTTTGAACAAAACTTGAACCCTTTCCCTAATATAGACGCTTTCTGATGCCTTTGCAGCAGACAGTTTTTTGAAAACATAGGGACAAAAGAAGAAATTGCTCAGAACAAGCAATTTCTCCTTTTGCCATAATTTTTCCCACTTTTAGTCATAGGTCATCCATTCAATTTTAGAGATTTTTTTATTTTTTGACAAAATATGTTCAAAGTCGTCTGCTGAAGAATTGTCGTATGAGGGAAAGGGTTAAACCACAGATCTGAAGCCTGGATGGATCTTAATTTCAATAAATTATCTTTACAATATATAAGATAGATGAGCAACGCGTTGAAGAATTTTATAATTTTGTTAAAATTTTCAAAAGTCGTCAGACGGTCAGATAAAGATGCCTCGAGTCACGTCTACATGTATTTGGTGCATCTGCAGCAGACTACTCTCGAAAACATTGTGGCAAAAGGAGTAATTGCACATAATGAGTAATTTCTTCATTTGCCACAATGTTTTTAACTCGACTCAATAAGACTACTTTCATTAAGATAAATTTTCCATATTTTTGCCTATTTGTTTCGTCTGCTGCAGATTTGATGTATGTGGAAAAGGGAGTTAACCATTTCCCACATACAACAATTTGCAGTAGACAACATTGAAAACATATCAACAAAAATAGAAAATATCTCTATAATTAATAGTTTGATTATTGAATAGAGTTGAAAACATTGTGGCATAAGGAGAAATTGCTCATTATGAGCAATTTCTTCTTTTGTTACAATTTTTTCAAAAGTCGTCTGCTGCAGAGACGTCGGAAAGCGTCTATATGAGGGAAAGGGTTAAGACTGCAGTAATTGTGTTCATTTTTACACTCTGTTTGGGTAAGAAAACTTTTAACTAGTTTGAAATATGCCAGCAACATTGACACGTAAATATCAATCAGATGAGGTGTTGGGTCTGTGTGTTTTGATTTGTAACATACTCAACCCTTTCACTCATATAGACGCTTTCTGATGCCTCTGCAGCAGACGACTTTTGAAAACATTGTGACAAAGGTGAAATTACTCATGATGGGCAATTTCACCAAATTCCACAATGTTTTCAACTCTTATCACAATTTTGAAAAGATCTTTTCAAAGTCGTCTGCTGAAGATCTGTTGTATGTGGGAAAGGGTTGACCTTTTCACTCATACAACTGTTGAACGAGTCTGCAGCAGAAGACTTTGAAGGCATCTATGCTTAAATATGGAAAATCTCCATAAATCATAAATGAAATTATATTTATTTGATCAAGTTGAAAACATTGTGGCAAAAGGAGAGCGTCTGTATGTTGGAAAGGATTCATTCTGTCTGCCTCATCAAAATGTTATGACATTTGGTAACCTTTTATTATGACTTACAACAAATCTGCAGCAGACAACATAAAATATCTAGGCTTATATTCGGAAAATCTCTATAAATAGAGCTACAATTCGTGAGTTAAGATGAACATATTGTGACAAAAGGAGAAATTGGTCATAACAAGCAATTTCTCCAATTGCATCAATGTTATCAAAATTGACCTGCTGCAGATGAGTAACATGAACATATTTGCCAAGATGTATATCCTATAGTTGTAGTCTTATTTCAAGTCAAAAGATGTGTTCTTTAACCGTTTACCTGATTTGATAATTTTAAAATTGTCTGTTTTTTTAAAAACTATATGAAGATAAACCTACAAGAAGTCATTTCAGTAATTTTCTCCTTTTTTTTTTAAATTTTTGCAAAAGTTTTCTTCCTATATAGGTATTTGGAATCATCCTCCACAGAAAAATCTTAAATATCTATATTGTTAAAATTTTACAATTGTTTTGCTAGTAATTTTAGAAATGTTATTGTTCATATGGAGTGCTTGGTTTCCTTTTCATTATCAGGAAAGAATCTATTTTTATTTGAGCAAGATCTATCAATTTGGAGTCTTAACTGTTTCCCACATACAACAATTCTGCAGCAGACGACTTAAAAAACATCTAGTCAAAAACATGGAAAATACCAATAAATGAAGGTGTAATTACTGACAAAAGTTCAAAACTTTGTGACAAAAGAAGAAATTGCTTGTTTTGAGCAATTTCTCCTTTTGTCACGCTGTTTTCAAAAGACGTCTGCTGCACACGCATCAGAAAGCGTCTTTATGAGGAAAGGGATTAATACATCGGCGTACAGTAAGTATCAGGAGATTAATTCAGTTTCTCCAGAGTCTTCACTGTGAGTATGCATGTAATTTAGTTTCTTGATGCATCTTTTGACAAAACACTAAAAACATAAACCCAATAGTTTACGCCAATGGACCTTCATACAACCCAGTTATAGAAATTCACTGAGACCCCAAATCGTCAGATTCAGCTCATTTGTTTTGCTCCCTTTATTTAAGCATTTATTAACCCTTTCCCTCATATGACAATTCTGCAGCAGACGACTTTAAACATATTTTGTCAAAAAGTAGAAAAGGAGAAATTGCTTGTTTTGAGCAATTTTTTCTTTTGTCACTATGTTTTCAAAAATCCGTCTGCTGTAGAAGCGTCAGAAAGCGTCTATATGAGGGAAAGGGTACGAGACAAGACAAGCATTTTTACCTGTTTTCCAAAGACTCATTCATTTTTAGCTCTACTGGCCAAAGGCCAGAAGGGCTTATGTCGTGGCGATGTGTCCGTCGTGCGTGCGTGCGTCCGTGCGTCCGTAAACAATTTCTTGTTAACACGATACAGTCTTCACTTTTGATTGTATCTCAACCAAACTTATACAGTAGTTAGATATCAATGAGAGCTCGGTTCCTTTCGAAAACCAGCCGGATCCGCCCATGCATGACTGGATTATGGCCCTTGAAATGGTCAAAATTGCTATAAAAGAGCTTGTTAACACGATACAGTCTTCACTTTTAATTGTATCTCAACCAAACTTATACAGTAGTTAGATATTCATGAGAGCTCGGTTCCTTTCGAAAACCAGCCAGATCCGCCCATGCAAGACTGGATTATGGCCCTTGAAATGGTCAAAATTGCTATAAAAGAGCTTGTTAACACGATACAGTCTTCACTTTTGATTGTATCTCAACTAAACTTATACAGTAGTTAGATATCTATGAGAGCTCGGTTCCTTTTGAAAACCAGTCAGATCCGCCCATGCAAGACTGGATTATGGCCCTCGAAATGGTCAAAATTGCTATAAAAGAGCTTGTTAACACGATACAGTCTTCACGTTTGATTGTATCTCAACCAAACTTATACAGTAGTTAGATATCCATGAGAGCTCGGTTCCTTTCCTAAACCAGCCAGATCTGCCCATGCAAGACTGGATTATGGCCCTTGAAATTGTCCAAATTGCTATAATTGAGCATGTGAACACAATAGAGGCTCCATTTACTATCTGATCTTCACCAAACTTAGATAGTAGTTAAATATTGATGAGAGCTTGGTTCCTTTTGAAAACCAGCTAGATCCGCCCATGCAAGACTGGATTATGGCCCATGAAATTGTAAAAATTGCTATAATACAGCTTGTGAACACAAAAGAGCCTCCATTTACTATCCGATCTTCACCATACATACATGCTCTGGATTGAAAATGACCAAAGAACCATACCAGTAGAGCATAGGCCCTCATGGGCCTCTTGTTCAGTAATGTTATATTTTTATATTTCGTTTTTTTTGGTTATACATTGTATATTGTTATTATTGGATTGATCAAAAGTGATTCTCGGAAATAAAACTGGATAATTATACATTTCAGAATATCTTGCTTCATTCTATAATTTGACTTACACTGCTTGACAATCGATGAAGCGCAACTTGTGATTAGAAGAAGAATCTCCCTAGATCAGTAGATGGCCTTTGAATGAAAGCCTTATTTTATAGTTTTAATATTTATACATTTCATCACATCAAATTAAAGGAGTCGGGCTATCGTGCTACCCTTGGTGTCGTCACAAAACTTTATCGCCGTGATATAACTGAAATAATGTTGAAAGCGGCGTAAAACCCCAATAAAACAACCAAAACAAAACTTTAAACCTTACCATATAACTCAAAAACTGTTCAACTTTTTCAAATGAAACTTGGTACACATTTTCTTTCCTAGGAACAATACACATGTCTATACCAAGTCTCATAACTCTGGCTTTAATAATTACACATTCCGTAAATGCCCCCTTTTCGACTTATAATAGAACAGACGAGCGTTGGGAGTTCGCTCCGCGGCGCTTTTGTTTAAGATATGTATATTATTTACATGGTCCCGAAGGAGAAGGTACTTTTTAACAATTTCAGTGCCGAATTGTTTAAAGTAGACTCTTACATGTTCAAAATCGGTCTTCTCCATTTCTCATATAATACAATTTTGGACTAAAAGGCAAACAATGCTGATTTCAGGTGAGACAGCTCGTAACGAGCTGACTCGCCGGAATCAGTATTGTTTGCAAAAACCTGAATATTGCCTTTGGCGCTGAAAGAGTTATAATGCAGCTCTCAATTTATGGCCATGCTTAATAATATGTAATATCTGCCAATGTACATATAGACAGACAAGTTCCACCCGCCCATGGTTGGCATCAGTTTTACTTTTTTAGTTAAAAACTTATTTATTATACATCGATTGCGAAACAAGCTTTTATCTTATATAAATCACTCTCGATGTCTGGAAACATTCCAAAAGGCTCATCACGGGATTCGAACCAGGAACCATTGGTATGAGTGGCCATACCAAAGATTTCCACAAGATCGGTTTTCTAACCTAAAAATACTATTATAACATTTTAGCTCATCATAGCACGAAGTGCTCAAGGTGAGTTTTTGTTATCGCCCTTTGTCCGTCGTTCGTCGTCAACATTTGCTTGTTATCACTCTGGAGGCAACACTTTGTATCCCATCTTCATAAAAGTTTATCAGAACATATATCTCCATCACATCAGGGTGAGTTATTACATTCATTACACTCACCCTGATCACATCTAGGCCAAGTTCGAAACTGGGTCATGTGGTGTCACAAACTAGGTCACTATAATAAATTAAATGAAAATCTTGTTAACACTCTGGAATCCACATTTTAAGCTTGAGCATGTTGAAACTTTGTCAGAATGTTTGTCTTGAGTGATATCTAGGCCAAGGTCAAATATAGGTCTTGTGGGTCAAAAAGATCCCTAGGTCACTAGGTAAAATTGAAGGAAAATCTTGTTAACACTCTGGAAGTTGCATTTTAATCTTGAGCATGTTTAAGCTTTGTCAGAAAGTTTGTCTGGATGATATCTAGGCCAAGTTCGAATATGGGTCATGTCCGGTCACTAGGCCACATTTAAGGAAAATCTTGTTAACACTCTGGAAGCCACATTTTTGGCTTGAGCATGTTGAAACTATATGTCATGTCAGGTCAAAAGCTAGGTCACCAGGCCATATTGTAGAAAAATCTTGTTAACACTAGATATCGCATTTTTTACTTGAGCAGCTTGAAATTCTGTCAGAAAGTTTGTCTTGATGATATTGCCATTGGCCCATTCTCAGGTGAGCGATCCAGGGCCTCAAGGCTCTCTTGTTTAAATAAATCTTGTTAGACAAACCAACATTGTGGACTTTCCGTAAAGTATCGACCTGGATCAGTCTAAACATGCCGCGCAGGCTTACCTAGATAGACACTTTTCGCCTCCGGTGATAACATCCAGGCAAAAATATGGAAATTCCTTTTAAATGAAAGTTTAATTATTGAATAAAGTTGAAGCCATTATGGCAAACAGAAAAATTGCTCTTTAAGCCCCTTTTTCCCCTTTTGCTCCAAAGTGTTCAAAAGTTGTCTGTTGCAGATGCATCAACATGTGTATGCATGTCAAGAATAACTTGTTTCATCTTTATCAAAATTACTCAAGGGTAAGACCTCAACGAGAGACGGTATTTCTCCAAAAGAAAGATAACTCTATTTTGTCATACTAAAGAAAGCTCGTCTTTGTTATCTGTCTTACAACCGACCGAAAGGCAAATTGAACTGTTGTGAAACAGCAAGAAAACCACGACCAATTCTATAACGGAAATCGGACGAAAGCACATGATCCTGGTCTGGCGTTTTTGGCGGTCTTATTGCCGTGCTGTTTTAACTTATCCTATGAGGCATGTTAGTAGAACAGAAGGGGTAACAATTCTAGTTTTGCAACGGGAGTTACATCTATCTATTTTCTGAATGTGTGTTGAAAGTGAGGATGTTCCACCGTATGCGCATGCAACACGAATCATAGTAGGCAGGCCGTGGCTCAATGATACATCCGCACGGTCTGGTCTGACTCTACTCTGTTCGCCAATTCATCATAGAATAGTTCAGGAAACTTCTGTAAAGCCGTATTAATTTTGGTCCAGAGTACGTATTTTTCCATATGCGTACTATTATCGGCAAGGTTGGTTGTCCTGGAGCAATGCGTATGATGTGGTCAAATATCGAGGGCTTGGCGTGAAACGGTTTTAACTAAAAACCTATTTTGAAAACCCTGGTTTAGGGGCAATTTTTGACCCCTTTGTAAACAATGCAAATTTAGGTGCCATTGCTCAGAACGAACAATGGCACCTTAATTTCCATTGTTTACCAAGAAAAATGATTTAACGCTTATAAAGACTTTATGGCGAGGTGATTAACCTTGGTAAAAAAAAAAAATTTGATGCCAAGCCCTCGATATGTTTCTGTCTATTTCTAAAGTCTGATCTAGAAGGAATTTGACTTTACCCCCGGAATCTAAAACGACGGTTTTATGACAGACCAGCGGATGATAACGACTCCTACCAGTCTGTGTTAGTTCGAAGTCGGATACTTTTTTATCATGACATAGCTTAAATATACATTCACTGGTTATCCTTTCCATGAAGCAGACGGACTTTTGGCACCTTTACAGCAGCCGATTTATGAAACCAAACATTGTGGTAAAAAAATAAATTTTCTATTATAAAATAATACTAAACATTCTAGATAGTTTCATATAGTTCCTCTTTCTTTTCAAAGCAGACGACTTGGAAAGATTAATACCGGGTTATAAAGGATCAAAGTTCTTGGCATCACAGAAGTTTTAAGCTATTTGATTGAAATACAAATGTTTCAAAGAATTTTGCTTTTGTTGTGCGTCAGCCTAAAGCTTTAACTCCAGTTTTTACAATCCAAAATAATACCCAGATGGCATGGATTTAATTCGGAATATTTTTTTTTACAGAATCAAACAGCTTTGAAGTCTTAATTCAATAACTTTCTATACGTTTTGGACCCATTTCAAAGATGCGTATCTAAAACATACATGTACAGATCAATACTTCATACTTCAGGAAACATTATTATATGAGCCCGTCGGTGCGAAAGGCAAAAGTTTGACTTTGTGAACAGTCTGTACTGTTCAACCTTGTGCACATGCTTGTTAGCAGCCTCGGTCACTGAGATAAGATTCTGATGAGATAGCAGATGTATAGTCTGATCTGTACCTACAATGTTCAGAAATGCCATCTTGTACATTTTCTAATGTAGTGACTCATGGCTCCAAAACTACTAAACTCTGAAAACGGTCTGTCTGCTCAAAAATGAAATCTATGCTCCAATGTTTTTGTATGGTTTATTTAACGAGTTCAATGAAATATATGCTCCAAATCAAGTATTTGATTGGTCAGAAGCAGTTTTATTCTAGAAATTGACCAATCAGACTCTTAAACACAGAAAATGGTTTTGGAACCAGGTTCATAAGTGGTGTATGTATATATATAACAACCTTAAATACTAAGCAATCATTTAAAGTTTCTGAACGTCAGATTAAAGATGGTATAGTCAAAGTTTTAAAACTGTTCAATAGTTGTCTTGAAATATAAGAATCGTAATTCGGGGATAAAATTAGAGTAATAATGTCACTTTCCAGTACAATAAACATCTACATTTGATCATTTATATTCATTTTTACTTAAGTAATTTTTACAGTAAGCCAAATTTTGTTTATTTTCATGACTGTCAATTGACTGTTTTTTCAAAGTTTACTGCCAAAATAGTGTTTTTAACTATTTATTACTTACTTTGTTGTCACTATTAGCAATATTTGCCGAAGTTTCAACATTTCGAAATTTTGAAGTCCATCCGGAGTTAAGCACCTTTAAGGTAACCCTTTTAACACTGAACATCTATAACCGTTATCATCGTCCTTAATGCTTACGTTCTTACAAATACATGATGCAGTCTTTGTTATACACTGATACACGAGTAGGGAACAATGTAGACCAAGATTAAACAGCGCGAAAATACAATGAATGAATGAATATATATTGTTTTATGGCGCATCGACAGCTAAGGTCATTTAGCGCGCAATTAAATTTAATTATTCATGATCCCTGGGTAAACAAACCAGTACTAGGCTAGAAAATGTGCCTTGCCCAAGGGCACTCCACCATGACCGTAGTGACGCGACTTGGGATCGAACCCGGGACACCCGGTTTCGAAATCCCCGACGCTAACCACTCGACCACAGCGGATTCCGCGAAAATACAAGCAGATCTTTATCTACATTGTTCGCAGTTGTATTTGTACGTCGTGCTTATCATTACATTAAATTGTTGTTTAACCCTTTTCCACATATAGACGCTTTCAGACGCCTCTGCGGCAGACGACTTTTGAAAACACTCTGGTAAAGGTGATATTGTTCATGATGAACAATTTCACCATTTGCCACACTGTTTTCAAATCTTTTTAATAATTAAAAAGTCATTAATGGAGTTTTTTTCGCATTTTTGAAAAGATGTTTTCAAAGACGTCTGCTACAGATTTGTCGTACGTGGGAAAGGGTAAAAGTCGCGTTCAGTGAGATAAGGGTTGATGCATTAGGGATTGAAGTAGCACTGTCTTCTCTACTCTTTGACGCGTATAGTAGCTCACAGCTGTATTCACGGAGTTCGATGAAATCTATTCGATGTGAAGTAATGGATCAGACAAAGGGGGTTCGTCTTTGCTTGGATATCAAATGACTTGAGTGAAATACTGTCAAACAGCATTTAACCCTTTCCCCCATATAGACGCTTTCTGACGCCTCTGCAGCAGACGGCTTTTTGAAAACATAGTGACAAAAGAAGAAATTGCACAAAACGTGCAATTTCTCCTTTTGCCACAATTTTTCCACTTGTTGTCATAGGTTATCCATTCAATTATGGAGATTTTTTATGTTTTGACAAAATACGTTCAAAGTCGTCTGCTGCAGAATTGTTGTATGAGGGAAAGGGTTTAGCGCCATGGGTTTTGTCCTTTGAAACATGAAATATATCTCTAGCAAATGATGTCTGCGACAGATCCATTGAAATTCAAGAAATTACTTGTTACAGTTAATTAAGGTCAAAGGGAAGCATTTCAGATGAAAACATAAAACTAAAGTTTTCTTCCATTAGTCAATGTCACAAAAATGAAAAACAAAAGACAGAACATTTCGGTGGATATTCGGCTAAAAATATCTTAAACATTAATCATAGAACAAGATGAGTATAAATATAATCTAGACATACTCATTGAATGCATTGACAGGTCAATGATCCCAACAAAAAGAACATGGAAACACTTCTGTATTGTTGATATTAATGATCATAGAGGTTGCAAAGACTTATTTCAGCTTAGGTGTTCAACAGCTTCCATCTTTAACATACTAATATATAATTATCATTTGAGACGTTCTATGAGAAAACCAACATTGTGGAGTAAAGTATCGACCTGGTTCAAAAAATCTCCTGCCGCGCAATCTATCCCGGACAGACATGTTTCGCCTCATGTGGATTTTTTTTAAAGTAAATTATATTCTATGTTCCCCTTCCCTGTTATTCTTGACTCCTCCTCGTGTAACCAAAGTCCAAGTGTAATGCACATACAGACAGACATACAAACAGACAAGCCTGAAAAGTGATCGATAATGTCACCATACCAACGCAGGAAGGTGACACAAACAAGTGGAGCGAAATGTGCAGGCAGTCTGATCGATGGTCCTATAAACCCCTGTATGATAGACTCCAGACACCACCTTCCCGTCTTCAGATCTATGTACTAACCCTGTCCCTAATACAACAAATCTGCAGTAGACAACTATGAACAGATCAAGTCAAAACTATTGAAATATCTGTTTCATTGAAAGTATGCTTATATATAAACAGCTGAAATTATTGTAGTGAAGTTAGAAAATGCTCATTATGGACTATTGCTCCCTATCGCCCGAATAGGTTCAAAGGTCGTCTGCTGCAGATTAGTTGAAACGCATCTGCATGTGAGAAAGAGTTAAGGAATATAACTATTGACACAAATGCCAATTATGTGCCTTGTAATTCAATGTTTCTTATCCTTAAATGTAATTGTTATTTGTCTACGTTGAACAATATCGGGAGTCAGGTATTGGAGATTCTCCCGATATTCAAGATTAAAAGTTTTACATGATATGATATTTTATAGAGTCGTCTGCTTTGAAAAACTTCTGAGGAAAAATCCGTAATAGCTATTTGGAAACATGCCTGTAAACCTTGTGGGGGAAATGAGAAAGTTATCCTTTTCCCACAATGTTTTTATGAGTTGTATGTTGCGATGCGAAATACGTCGTTTAAGCATTATAGCATTAACCAGGGGCGTAGCTTTGCAATAATCAATGTGTAGGCCGTCTCGTGAGAAAATCATAAGTGTGGACTCTGCGTAAAGTATCGACCCGGATCAGTCTAAGCATGCCACACAGGCCCACCGGATAGACACTTTTCGCCTCCTGTGGATTTTCTGTTTTAGGAATCACTACTCTATACATCTATCTCCTTAAGACGGAATGTGTCGGCCGGATCAGTCTGCGCGGATACATTACGCAGATGTCTATCGCTGCAGCTGCATTTTGGGGCATTTTGAGAAAAAATGTGTAGGCACGTGCCTACAGTGCCTAAAGGGAGCTACGCCCCGGTTAACATGTACATGCGTACTCTGAAGTTAAATGTGATTTACTAGTATGATTTTAAGACTTGAGACTTGTAGATTGGTCTGTTTGTATTGTGTTTAACACTGCTTCCAGCACGTTTTATCTCATGGCGTCGTCTTGGTAAGGGGGCAATGGTCCATTTATTCTGAAACCTACGAGTCATTCGTAAAGCTAACCCCCACATTTCTGAGCACCAAGAAAGGTGAAGCCATTTCGAAATGCTTTGCATTGGTAGTAAGCCGATGCTAGAATGTCGTGGTGATTATTGAACCGCATGTTCTTGTTTTGTATGTTAGAATGTCGTTGAAAGAATGCGACTTTATTTAAGCAAATCGGTAAATGAAATTAGTATTTAAGATTTTCTTCTATAAGTATTTGAGGTCTTATGGAATTGAGATGTTTCAAGGAAGAAAGACGAGTAACCTTAAATATTGACATTGAGTAAATGATTGTTCAATGTGGCAGGACTTTTAAACTTCATTACAAGTGTAGAATTTGTGAGTGTGTTAGCTGTTTTGTAGTACAAGTACACATATATGAAAGAGTGAAGTTGTTCAGTTGAGTTCTATCGAGTTACGATTAATTTTGCATTTGAAATGTCTCGAATTCATATGTGAATGGGATAGTCCTTATTTTTGTTATTCTTAATCGATGTAAAAATAAAATTTGACCTCAATCTTTCAATGATAATTGTTTAAAATGGACTTGTCCAGCTCTGCATTTGGATGAGTCCATCGTCAATCCTATGAAATATCAAGATACCATGTTGAGTTTAACAGCCAACAATTAACAGCTTGTCCAGACAATGTGGATTCCCCGGCTGACCATACTCTACACAAAAGGGATAAGGGGTATATACATTTAACCCTTTACCACATACAACAAATCTGCAGCAGACGACTTTAAAAACATACCCGAACAAAAATAGGAAACTGCCTTTAAATGAAAGTACAATAACTGAATAGAGTTGAAAACATGGTGATAAAAGGAGAAATTGCTCATCTTGTGCAATTTCTTCTTTTGTCGCCATGTTTTCAAAATACCGTCTTCTTTTACCCTTTCCCTTATATAGACGTCTGACGCGTCTGCAGCAGACGGCTTTTCTTCTTTTGTCGCCATGTTTTCAAAATGTCGTCTGCTGCAGAAGCGTCAGACGTCTATATAAGGGAAAGGGTAAAAGAAGACGATTTTATGGTTCTTTTGAATATAGTCGGGTCAGCCATTTGTACCAACTGTCTCAGGTTCGAATCCCGTGATGAGCGGGTTCTGCCTTTGGGACATTTCCAAACAAAAGACCCGGTAACTGGTTTTAGTCTACAGGAAGCAGACATCGAGCTTGAAAACTTGTTACGTAATTGATGTAAACACACACGTTTGAACTGAATCCTTCAATAATGATTGAATATTTAAAATGGAACTGTCCAGCCGTGCATTTGGAAGAATCGTTTCTAGGAATATGAAATAAAATGTTGAGTTGAACACAGACTAGAGCTTGGTCAGACTTGGGCATATGCTTCACAAGGTCGGTTCCAGCCGACGTATTCACATTTAGAGCAGACGGTAGTGTTCTTTCGAATTTAGTCGGGTCTATTCACAATGTGTAGAGTAAGTAATTTAGTCGGGTCTATTCACAATGTGTAGAGTAAGTAATTTAGTCGGGTCTATTCACAATGTGTAGAGTAAGTAATTTAGTCGGGTCTATTCACAATGTGTAGAGTAAGTAATTTAGTCGGGTCTATTCACAATGTGTAGAGTAAGTAATTTAGTCGGGTCTATTCACAATGTGTAGAGTAAGTAATTTAGTCGGGTCTATTCACAATTTGTAGAGTAAGTAATTTAGTCGGTTCTATTCACGATCTGTACAGTGAGTTATTCACGACCTGTAGAGTAAAGCCACAGCGTCATCGGGTGTCAGGTGATGTCTGTAGACGGAATTGATACATACACTTCCAAATGATGTGATAGGATGAATGGAGAGCGATGGGAATACTTTCGGAACGACCGACATCTATCATTGGGAAACAATCCAACGCGGCTTACTTTCTACTGAATATAGCTGGAAACTGTATCCTTGGTTGTTGTCTTTTTTTTTTATAATCTAAATGATTGTCTTCTCGTTTTAACTCTTTACCACATACAACAAATCTGCAGCATGCGAATTTAAATACATATTGGCTAAACTATGACAGAAAATATATCTGTTAATGAAAGTATACTAATTGAATAGAGTTAAAATATTGTGACAAAAGGAGAAATTGCTGATATGAGCAATTTCTCCTTTTGTCACAATCTTTTCGAATGTCGTCTGCGTTAATATGCGTCTGTATTAGTTAAGAGTTAAAGGGAATAATTCACGGTTTTGGGTCTGAGAAATAAACGCAGTTAACAACAGTATATCAGTTATGCACGGCTTTACTAGAACTAGCGGTGTTACTGATTGTTTGAATGGTGTCTAACGCAGTTAACAACAGTATATTAGTTATGCACGGCTTTACTAGAACTAGCGGTATTACTGATTGTTTGAATGGTGTCTAACGCAGTTAACAACAGTATATCAGTTATGCACGGCTTTACTAGAACTAGCGGTGTTACTGATTGTTTGAATGGTGTCTAACGCAGTTAACAACAGTATATAACCGTTATTCACGGCTTTACTAGAACTAGCGGTGTTACTGATTGTTTGAACGGTGTCTAACGCAGTTAACAACAGTATATAACCGTTATTCACGGCTTTACTAGAACTAGCGGTATTACTGAGTGATTGATTGGTTGGTGTTTTATGCCGCTTTCAACAATTGTTCAGATACATCACGACGTTTCCTGGATAAGTGACCAGTATTACGGGTCCGTCTATCCTAACACCAGCACGTCAGGCGTAATGCTTTCCCCACAACCCTAAGCGCATAGGAGGGCAGCCATTACTAGCAGTTTTAAAGTATTTAGTATGACCGGGCCGGGTATCGAACCCGCGATCTCCCGCACCCAACGCATCTGTTGTGATACTATCACCGCAACCATGAGCGCCAATGAGGCAATGCAAAAACGACGAGGATCGAACCATCCATGTATTGTGAAGTAACGTTTTCATCTTGTGATTTATGGTTATATATGATATGGAAGACTGACCGGAGTAAGGTTATGTTTGTCTGTCCATGGACAAAGGTACAGGTTGGCTTTTGTTAACAGTGTATAATCGGATCAGCCTCTGTATCCGCAAACTCTGGTCAAGATCTACACTGTTCGCATAGTATGTATACAGTATTGTTAGAGGATTATGTCAACTGGTGTAGATTCTAAATTAAACATATGGACAGTGCGATCTGAAGCTACATTGTATATAAATGCTACCGTTTTGCACTGACGGGGTCAATTAGGCACTACATGTCTTTAAAATTAATTATTCACAAATATAGTACTAAAGCAGTAAAACTAGTGTGTTGTGCGAACATTTTGACGCAACAATCGTGAGACGGTCCTCTTTGAAAACAGCACGTGCTCTATGGGTAAAGTATACACGCTCATGTTTGGCTATATCTCAAGGTTATAATGAAACCTGAAGTTAATTTAGAAATCAGGGCTTAAAACCCGAATTTCTTTGCACGCACCCCCCCCCCCTTTTTAGCTCACCTGAGCTTTGCTCAAGGTGAGTTAATGTGATCGCCTTTTGTCCGGCGTCCGTCGTTCGGCGTCCGTCGGCCGTCGTCCGTCGTCCGTCGTGCGTCGTCCGTCGTCCGTCGTGCGTCGTCCGTCGTCCGTCGTGCGTCAACTTCTTCTCCTCAGTAACCAGTGGGTCAATTGGGATGAAACTTCACAGAAGGGGTGCGGGCTATTTTGCCTTATATGGCTATAGTGCAAACTTAAAAAATCTTCTTCTCCAAAAGTGTCGGCCCTATTTTCAAATAATTTTGTAGAAATGTTCCTTGGATGACCCACTTTCAGATTCCTTCAAGCCATGTTGATTGGTCAAAAAACATGGCCGCCAGTAGGCAGGGCTATCTTGCATTATATGGCTATAGTGAAAACTTAAAAAATCTTCTCCTCCAAAAATATCTGGCCGATTTTCAAATAATTTTGTAGAAATGACCCTCTATCAGATTCCTTCAAGCCAAGTTGATTGGTCGGAAACTATGGCTGCCAGGGGCGAGGCTTATATAGCTAAAGTGAAAAAAAAAAAAAATCAGGTGAGCGATTCAAGGGCCATCATGGCCCTCTTGTTTTCTGGATTGTGACATAAAGAACATGGTTTTGCTTGGTGTTTTGAGGGGTGTCTATATAGCATGAAAGACAGTAACCGTCCTGGTAGACCCGTTGCTGCAATAACAAAGGGAAAGGTTGCTCCTGTATGAGCTATGGACTAAATGAAGATGTCCAATATGCTTTTTTCCCGAGATAGCTTACAGTCTAGGCATTTCAGAAGGGAACGTCTATCGTACTCGGACTTACTCTTTGAATGGTTGTGTTTGATAGACTTCCCACGTCATGGTAGTTTACCAACAGGACGGTTGTTTCGATTGTGCGAAATAGCTTTTGATTAATTTAAAAGTTCTGAGTTGCTTACTGGAAATGAATCTTAGATAAATTTGAGCCCCACTGATGCATACATATATACAATATATACAATAAATACAATATATACAATATATATAATACACTATATTTTGTATTACTTTTATTCAAATGTGCTTACAGTTGATTACAAACAACAAGCGCCAAGAAGGTTTTACATGCCATTTTCCTCAACTCTAATTTCCCTGTTTTACAGATTATCAACTATATTCCAAGGGGAGACTACTTTACATAATTAAGGTCGTCGTGGATAGCAAAGCTTCCAAAGTGTGGTTCAATGCAGGTTGTGTGCGCGCGTGTGTGTGTGTTGGTATTTTTTTTTTTTTTTGGAGGGGGGGTATTTTGAAGGTTCGTTTACGTGAACGAATATCCGACACACCGTCACAGTTCAAACATACGAAGACCAGTGATATATATTATTCAATGACCCTCGTAATTATGAGACCATCCTCGGTTGGATATATGACCTATGTAAGTTTAGATCACACTGTCCATCTGCTCACTTTTATCGGAATCTACATAAGTCGACCGAGTGCTCTAACAAGCTAGTGTGAATAGTATGTCAGTTTTGTAGATCTTGATCAGACGGTGCGGTTGTACAATCTGAACAAGATATATAGCCAAGGACCGGTAGTTCAGTCGGTAGCGACGCGGACTGTCAATGCAGGGGTTGTAAGTTCGAACCGCAGCTCGGCCAACATTCTATCCGACGTTTAAAAACAGTCAAAGCAAAACGCGTCATAGGTCTTCCAACAATGGTCTACAGTATATGTGGAAAAGCGGCCGGAACTACTTTTAAGTGGAGAACTGGTGTCAGGAAACCAGGACACACATCGGTATGTGATCTGAACGCCGTTTGATAACTGAGAATTGTTGAAAACGGCGTTAAAACCCAATCAATTCATCAGTGAACTGGATCTACACTCTTCACAAAATCAAACTTGTAACTTTTCCGCTGGACCGAATCATAAAGCACTTACATGCTAAGTTTTTTGTTGTTATTTTATTTTTTTAAATTTCAAAGCTGTATCCCCGATGCATTTTATTATGAAAGGAAGAGATTAGAGCCGAGTGCAAAAATATAGATTGGTAGGTCCTGGGAGGTTATAAAACCAGTATCTGATGTGAACATTTTCCTAATGAAACTTTCTTTTTTAATGTGTGTTTGTCTGTTTTAAAAAAACCTTATGGGATGGGAAATGGAGAATTTGCAAATGAAAAACAGGTTCTATGTTTTATGAATACTAAAACATGAGTTCGCTCCTATTAAATATTTTTAACGCTTTCCTATGAGTGCTTGAATTGTATTTAACCCTTTCCCTCATATAGACGCTTTCTGACGCATCTGCAGCAGACGGCTTTTTGAAAACATAGTGACAAAAAAAGAAATTGCACAAAACGTGCACTTTCCACTTTTTGTCATAGGTTATCCATTCAATTATGGAGATTTTCTATGTTTTGACAAAATACGTTCAAAGTCGTCTGCTGCAGAATTGTCGTATGAGGGAAAGGGTTACGAACATGCAATTTTGCCCTTTCTTATTGAATATTGATATTAATCGACAGTTTTGAATCGATATTGGCTCTTTTATCATTTCGTACGTGTATGTATATCAAATTCCTTATTTGTTTTAATAAAACAAATGTCATGTTGAAATAAGTGATGCACAGTAGTTATAAATTTTCCGGCTTTCTATTTCAAATCATTAACTGCCTTAATTGGGGGTTCATTTTCCCACTTGTAGACTTATTTTGACGCATATGCAGCAAACGACTTCAGCAATTTCACCATTTGCCACAGTGTTTTCAACTTTCAGCAATTATACTTGCAGTTATCAAGATTTTCCATCTTTTCTTCTAGAAGTATTCAAAGTCGTCTGCTGTAAATGTGTTGTATGTGGGAAAGGGTTAAAACATAGAAAGTGAGTGCCACGTCATGCGTAAACGAGGTTTTGGGACTTTTTAACCAGCGACGACCCAGATCAGTCTGCGCTTCAGGATCTTCGAAAGGTCAGTTTTCACGTCACGTGGTATATTTGAAAACCCATCGAAAGCGGCATTAATTGGAAATATAGCCAATCATTTCCTATTCGTGGTTTTCTTGATTTGGGTTTTCGAACTAATGAGACGCAACAATACCAGAAATGGAAACAGTAACCTAATTTAAATATCGTCTTTGGTCGAATTTTCAATTTAATTTCCAAATAACTATATGCCTTGAATCTGAATGCGTTTAGACTAGATGAATGAATAATTGATTGCATTCCCCCTAACTTTTTGGAGAGTTTCAAAAGGAAATTTCAGTGTAAGATTTAATAGTTTTTATTTTAAAACTACTCAAATCTAGGCTTCCGTCCAACTTATGATTTAATTTTTTATTTAAGTCTCACTCTATGTGACATATGTGTCTTATTATGCCTCTGCACCAGGCGACTTTTCAAAACATATTGGCAAATTGAGAAATTGCTCATAATTAGCAATTCTTCAGTTTGCCATATTGTTTGCAACTTGATTCATTAATATTTATTTCATTTCAATATTTTGAATAAATATTTTTAAAGTTGTCTTGATAATAAAATGAATAAAAATGGCGACAACGGCTCGCCTTGTTTGACGCCGAAATAACTGTTGAAAAATTCAGAATAACTTCCGCTAGAACGAACACATGACTGTACTCGTTCACATTGCTCGTAGCATTTTAACTATCTTGCTCGAGGCACCCTGAGTTTTTGCCAAATACCGTTTCTACTACACAAGGTCGAAAGCCTTCTTAAAATCAACAAAAGCGCAATATATACTTTTTCTTCTCGTACTTTATAACTTTGTTAACAATCGAGCTAAGAATAAAAATGCAGTCTGTAGTACTGCGCTTCGTTTGAAAACCAAATTGACAATCGTTAAGCACATTGTGACTTTCGGCCCATTTGCGCAATCGGTTATCTAACATAATAGAAAATATCTTAGAGAAAATACTAGTGAAAGTTATCCCTCTATAATTGTTTACATCAGATAAATTATCTTTTTTGGGAACTGGAACGATTATCCCTTTAGTCCAGCTTTCCGGGTATAAACTGTTATTGTACAATTTGCACAAGTTATGATATCGATTTACATTCTAAAAACATTTCTGGCAATAAATTGTCGACACCTCCACTTTTCCCGCTTTAAGACAACTAATAGCAGACTGCACTTCATCAACCGTGAAATCTCTATCAAGTTCAAATACACTAATCGTATCAAAATTATCATCGATCAAAAAAGACTCAGTTTACTCAGTGGATGAACACATTATCCGGAAGAAAGGAGCGTTTTGAAATGATCAAACATAGTTGTATTATCTATTTCACACAATTTTCTTTTTGTTCTAAATTTTCGTACTTCACTCCAAAATTTCTGAGGACTTTCACAGGCCAATTTACGAAAGGTTCGTTTCTGATCATCTCTATATTTGAACTTTCGCACGCTTTTTGGCCAAAGCGATATGTTTTCTGGGTTGAAATCTCAGTAACTCCCTATTCTGTAGGGATCTTGCACTTTTTGTAAGCTCGATTTGATACGGTCACTGTTAAACCACGCACTGTGAAATTTACGCTCACTTTTGTTTACACAAGGGCCTGTGTGAAACTTTCTACCGAAAACAGTGAATGCGCATTCATATGTTCGTTAGTTATTTGATTAATCAACTCGTTTCATACTACACTTTATTCTGAAGAAATTAAATTGCGATATTCATCTGCACGTTCGCTTTTTCCAGGTTATTTTCTCTTTCGGAAAGGGTTGGTTATAATATATCAAACAGGAAAAAAGCGAAAGTAGTTTGTATAAAATCACAAACACCTTGGTTTTACACTTAGTACTTATGGTAAATGGCGGGAACATATTTAAAAAAGTCAACATCACTCTCAAAGATTTTAGAATAATGAGAGCATTATTACAATTTGTCGTCAATCCTTTATCAAATATATTTGTCTTTATCACTTCAAATTCTGGAATATGCTTCTGTAGCTTGAACAATCTGCACCTCTACGACGGAAAAGGAATCACTGGACAAGAACAAACAGAAGCTACTAGAATAATTACTGGTCTAACAAGGTCGACGACAAATACTTAACCAGCGTCTTGAACCATTTGATGACGGGTGTAACGGTTGCGAGCGACGTTGTCGACGGTACATACAAATCGTAATGGCCTTAATTTTCCGAACCTCTTTGGTTTTATGATGACGTGACTGGCTGAACAAGAGAGAGAGAGAGAGAGAGATAGAGAGAAGAGAGAGAGAGAGAGAGAGAGAGAGAAGAGAGAGACTGAGAGAGAGAGAGAGAGAGAGAGAGAGAGAGAGAATGAGAGAAGAGAGAGAGAGAGAGAGAGAGAGAGAGAGAGAGTGAGAGAGACGAGAA